>JASSRZ010000006.1:4232685-4298200 GCA_032164315.1 Malacoctenus gilli | reverse complement strand
ACACACACACACACACACACACACACACACACACACACACACACACACACACACACACACACACGCAGCGCGCGCGCACACACACAGAAATCCCGTCGCTCAGAAATTCTTCATGGAGTGAATGAAGTCAGAAATAATTACCATCGATAACAACGATGAGACAGCTTTTTGGATTGAAGTTTTTTGGATTTTGTTGGCCTTTTTAAAAAAATAGTTTTACATCTTTTCTTTCATTTTTCTCGCCATCAAATATTTGCGCTCGCGCCGGAAGCGCTTGCTTCCAGGTGATTGCCGCCGACGCTCCCAGGAAGCGTTCGCCTTGAACCCTCATCTGTATGCAGATTGGACTAATCAGCTTCCCACAAAGATGTCGGCTCGTTGCCTTCATCAATTAAAGAACGCCATGCAAATGAGGCCGATGTTTGTGCGGAGGAGACGCAGGCTCACTCTCTGACCAGGATAACAACAAATCACACACAAAGTCCTGAAACTTAAACAGAACCTAAACACAACGACTTTTACTTTGCATTCATTTTATCACGAGTGGAGCAACCAAATATCTTTCCTCCGGAAATTTTTCATTACTTACTTGCATATTTAGTTTTATTATCTGTCAAAAGCAGGCATGGACTGGCATATTTTTGGGCCAGGCCATCCTAATTGTATTTTGTGTGGTCGTATAATATTCATGGTGGGCCCTCAGGCCATTTTTTGTTCCCAGTCCAGCCCTGGTGAAAAGCTTTTTTGGGGGGGCAAATTTCATGTTTATAATATTGATTAATTCCCATATAAATCTGCAAAAAAAACCCAACCCTGAAATGTTGCTTATTGTATTTGTTTAAAAAAAGTCAAAAATACTCTTTGGTTTACAGCATAAACTGGCGAAGATCAAACTTCCTTAGTTTGAATGAATTAGTGTCCATTTGTACTTCAGGTTGAGTGAAATCACATTCACAACTGAGAAAGACGACAGATAAAAGTACATGATCCCCAAAATACTGTTCTGGTGCAGTATAAGTATTTGTATTTAAGCTGGTCCACACCTGATATGAGCTGGTGCTCCTCACTATGTCGAGCTGCCTGACGACAGTATGCTCGGTTTTCTCCCGTTAGAATAAACGACGGTGAGTCAGTGGCGCGCGGCCTCGTTCCTTCTTTTTTTTTTGCACGTCAACAGCAGCCGCGAATCTTCCTTCGCGAGTTTTGCGAATGTTCTGGCCATCAGGCGAACCTGCATCTGAAGGCTGGAGTGCAAAGAGAGACGTGGCGAGGAGTGGGAGAGGGAACCGAGGAAGCGAGGGGTGGCGGGGTGGGCGGGGGGGCATAAATGTGACACACCGGGACTTCCTGTGTGATTCTGCAGCCCAGCTATAAATACTGCAATGAGGATATTTAGTTTCCCCATCAGCTGAAAAACGTCTCTACAAAAAAAACCCAGTTGATTGATTTTATTTTTTTCAAGTAACAATTTCTTATAACACCGAAAATAAGGCTCGATCAGCAGAGAGGTAAGCGCTCCCTGCTGATTTGAAGGTCTATTTGGGGTTTTTCTTGCCAAGAGTGAGTTTTCACTTGTTTCATTGGCAATTTTTTTTTTTGGCTTATTTCAAGCCAAAAAAATCTCTAACAAGCTGCCTTGTACTTGACAGAACCAAAATAAAAGGTGCCAATGAAACAAGTGAGAAATGACTCTTGAAATAAGACAAATAGACCAGGAAATAAGCAGAAGAGTGCTTTTGTAGATGACAGGGCCTTGTTTTGAGATTGAAGTGAGCGAGATTCTACCTGCGACGGTTTCATCCCTCGGTGCTTAAGCTTTTATTTAATGTTGAAAAGGTGAATCATCAGCAACAGAGCCATGACATGTCACATGGCCGCCCCCATTATGCGTCTGCGCCTAAAACTACCGATTAAAGTCGAGACTCTTGACATTTCTTTCAGTTACTGCAAACGGTGATTTTAAAAAAAATGACAAAATTGATTGTCAGTAATTTTTCACAATGGGAACTCACAATGATTTGCACTTGCAATACCAAACCACACACACAGACAGACATACTGACGGTGAGCCCTGCGCCTTTCTCCCCTCCTGTAGGTCATTGACAGAAAGTCTTTTGATAAGAGCATTTATTTTCTGTGCATGATTTTATTTCTGGGGACTATCTTCAGTTTGTCTATTCTTTTCCAAGGCAAGCTCGCAAACGTCTTCATCCTGCGGTTAAATACCTCAGTCGTCATTTTGGACTGCAGCGAATATCAGCAAACCCAGCGGTAGATCGTGTTTGTGTCTAAAGTGCAAAACAAGACCTATTAAATGTGGGTATTTGATTGCTGTGTTGAGATTTTTTTGCCCAAAAAACTAATTTGAATGAAAAAAGTAAGAGAGCGTCAGGGAGGGCTTTTATTTTTTATTTTTTATTTATTTATTTTTTTACATCATCCTGGAAGAAGTATTTAAACTCCACTCTTAAAAAAACCCCACATCAAATACATCTAACTACAGAATCTTTGTTCATCGTGTTCCTACTTTGAAACGCACTCATTGTGGATTCGGCTCAGACTTGTTGACCAGACGTTCCTTTTGTCCACCCCACAGAGGGAGCGGATCCTCAACATTGAAAGGATCTGCAACCTGCTTCGCAGAGTGAGTAGTCCCTGTTTGTTTCCTCGTTAACCTGCCGGAGGTGCACCACCGCAGTCAGAGGGGGCTTCGGACCGCCGCCTCTCTCAGACCACTGTGAGCGGCGTGACGCACGCTGATTCATTCTCTAATGCAGCCCGTCCTCGGGGCCTGCCGTCAGCGCGGCGATGCCGAGCACGGATACAGTCAAGGTTCTGCAGCGCTTCGCCGGTTTTTTCAGGACGACCTCAGTGTCGCTGAAGGCTCACACGCTGTGGAGGCCGTGATGGATATGAGGGCGTCAGAAGACAGGCGGCTTTATGAGCCGCTTGGAAAAGGCTGACATGACGCTGTGACTCCTGCTTTAATTGAGGACGAGAGTTAACAGGCTGACAGCTCCATCAGTGCTCGTTCCTTCAGTTTGATCCTGTAAAGAAGCAGCTTTATGTTTCTTTCTTTTTAACTGAGAATAATCCAGCACTTTGAGAATGAGGTAAACATTGAGGGGAAGAATTCCCCTTCAACAAGTTCTCCTGCATGAGCTGCAGGTGTTTGCTGCCAGTTGTTTTTGCTGCTGTGCAAAGCAAAGCGGCGATGATACGCGGCCACATGGCTGTAATTGAATCTCAAGAAATGATGACATTGTCGTGTCAATGAAATCTTAATTACCTCGAACTGCTGCAGAGGGAAGTCATGCAGGGAGGTGTTCACACCAGGCTGGTTTCCCCCCCCTTCCTTCACTGGCTGAGAGCCTCAGGGTGGACGACTGTGGGCTAATCTGAACGTTGGTCTGACAGCGAAGCTCTGTTGTTTCTTTCTGGAACAACGAGAGGCACTATGAACCGATAACGCCGTGCTGTAATCAGACGTTTTGTTCAGCGTGTCCTCCAACGTTCACCATCGCTACGCTGCATAAATAGGAATCTTGACAAGTAATTCTCCTCTTAACTCAAGCTAAACATTTCATCCACTCACATTATGAAAAATGAACCTGACGGGTCTACAGATACCATCGTTTACCTGATTTCAATTGAAAGGTTCTCAATTTTTCTTTCACGTTTAATTTGAGCGGCTTCCAGACAGCCCTACTAATCCAGCGCTCTTCGAGGTGTGTGTGTGGGGGGTCCTCTTTTAACATAAATGTGACAGGCACATGCGATGCCACCTTACAACATTCATGTGCGGCTGACTTATTGTGTATTTTGTGTGGCGCGGTGAATGCCGACACCTGGTAAATGGGACTTTTCCAACTGGTGAGGTTCAAAGTGCATGGATGCCCAGCTGTCATGAGTCATGTATGCGACCATATGTGGGACACAGGAAGCCAGATTTGATCAGATGTGAACTTGATTCAGAGTCTAAGCGTCCCAGTGAAACGGCAGCGACTTCGTCCAGCATGGAAATATCAGTCCACATGTGTCTGGAACTATTTTTGCACTCGTAACTGCAGCCAGCCATGAGTAACATTAACACCTTCCAGTGTGAAAGTCTTTGCCGCGCAGTGTGATTTCACTTTCGTACACTGCAGCTCCGTCCCATCACGCAGGAGAAAGAGTGTTTTCCGACGAGTCGCTCCAGCGCGCTGGTTTTGTGCATGTGGTTTGTTGGTGCGATAAGCGGCGCTGCGAACTGACCACCTGTGCTCTGGTCAGCTGGTGGTGCCGGAGTACTCCATCCACGGGCTCTTCTGTCTGATGTTCATGTGCGCTGGAGAATGGGTCACCCTCGGCCTCAACATCCCGCTGCTTTTCTACCACCTGTGGAGGTACGGTCCCGCATCACCGCCTGTCTGCCCCCCCCCCCAGTTAGCTGCCAGTGAACCCAACCTCCTGCTTCTTGCAGGTTCTTTCACCGGCCGGCCGACGGCTCGGAGGTCATGTATGATCCCGTGAGCGTGATGAACGCCGACATTCTCAACTACTGCCAGAAGGAGTCCTGGTGTAAGCTGGGCTTCTACCTGCTCTCCTTCTTCTACTATCTCTACAGGTGAGTGGATGCCACAACACTGCGTTGCCTTCAGACCTGTGGAGATGCTGCACGGTAGTCACACTCTTCTTGTTGTCTGGTGCTGAAGCATGGTCTACGCCTTGGTGAGCTTCTAACAGACGGGAGGTCGGAGGGAACAGGAGGAGGTCCAGGAAGAGAGACGCCGAGGAGACAAACTCCTCCTCTCCCCGGACTTCCCCTGCCGCTCTCAGACAGGAGAAGAAGACCAGCCTGAGTGAGGGTGAACGTGAAGGTGTCGCCTCAGTCTGATTATATCACCTGATCCCAGACAGACAAAGTTTTCGAAGGACTGTAACCAAACGCAGAGTGAGGACGCAGGTGTTTGTTGCCTTTGACCCCACGATACAATTCAACAATAGTTCTCAAGGGCTGGATATTTCCCCACCACCACCTCCACCCCCGACCCCCACCCACCCA
Organism: Malacoctenus gilli; assembly: GCA_032164315.1. Lineage (NCBI taxonomy): Eukaryota > Metazoa > Chordata > Actinopteri > Blenniiformes > Labrisomidae > Malacoctenus > Malacoctenus gilli. Next base: position 4,293,156 of record JASSRZ010000006.1, on the reverse strand, counting down.
TGCTGCTCTTACCGATCCAGTCGCTCATCTCACTGTGAATTTCCAAACACTTGCGGGGGCTGGAACAGGAGCAAGTACCACGTCGGTACACTTTGACTCTCAAAAGAAGGTCCTTAAAGCGGGATTGTTTGTGTATCCCTCCGCATCCTTTACGCACTTCTGGGCTTCGATTGCGTTTTGATGAGCAGACAGAGAGTCGGCTCAGTAACTTGGCGAGGAAACAGCGACTCTGAACCGGGATGGTGATAAATCACAGACCGACTGAACATTTGCTTCCCCCCCCCTCCGCCGGTGCCTCTGCCAGGAGGAAAGTTGAATCAAATGCTGTTGAAAGATAAATAAAATAAAACAGCAAAGTGATTTATCTGAAGTCAGAACGGGAGCGCCGCACGTCTCCACCACGCGTTCAAAACGTCCACAACTGTGAGCGTATACGGTCGTCTGTGTTCCGTCGGTGGTTCAGGCTCAGTCGCGCGCAGCCAGACGTGTTTATTGGAGAAAACAGTTGTGCCAAACTGGGAATTATCAGTAGAGGTGTAAAGAAAAAAGGTTTGAAAGTACTCGCGGTATTTTGTCAAAGCAATGTCAGGCGCAATGACTTCTCTTGAAACAAAAACAAACAGAAAAACGTGGTTCTGTTGTATTTCGTGCAGGGAGCGCCTTATTCCTGTTTCCAGTGAAGTTTACGCTCATCTGCATCTTTACTATAGTCATAACGTTTCTCTGATCTGAGGTAGGATTTAGTAATCTCATGTACAAAAAGCAATGAACAGTAAACTAGCAATGTAATATTAATGAGACACATCCGGGTGTTCTTCATTGTTTGTAACAACACTGAGTGGGACACGAGTGGCAGATGAGACAATAATGACTCCGTGTTTCCATTATCTAACAAGTGTAAAGACGGCGAGTCCATCTCAATGCAGCCACGCTCGCACGGCTTCCGAAGGGAAGAATGACGGAAGACAACGTTTAGGGGAAAGCGGCGTCTTCTGCTGCCTTCGCTGTCACGTGTCCGTGAGGTTGATCTTTGTGTCCGTTGGTTCAGGTGTGTGGTTTCAGTAGAGTCACCGACGCCTCAGAACAAGCCGTGATGTTTCCGCCGACTCCTCGCGCGGTCCGTTGGATGAACTATGGGGCTTGATGTCTCGGCCACTGCTGCTTATCGGAGGAGGTCCTCATCACGCCAGAACATTCACGGCTGAAATATACAACGAGTATCCGCTTCTACAAACTAAATCATGGATCCATGACCAGCACTCTGAGAGTTTGCTTTGTGAAAGTCACCAGTGAACATTTTCTACAGAGGCTTATATAGACACTGCAGATTAGCTGTTTTTCTACCAATATGAAGCTAGCCTTTTTTCTATATATGGAAACAATTCATAAATCACCAATGTAACGTGTTGGAACAGAGGGGCCGATTGTAGTGGATTTTACTGGAGGACAGAAGCAGCAGCAGGCGATCTGCAGTGATTTATAAGGCTCAACACTTTGCTTTGTTGATGAATGATCACCTGGCTCCAACCACGTGGCAGAAACCTCGGTTGGAGTCGTGAATTTATGGTGGTTTCTGTGTCACATGACAAGTACACTAAAACTACTTGGACATCAACGGAAACTTTAACTATTTGCTCACAGATGCATTCAATGACACGTTGATAAAGGCTAACTATCAGTGCCTGCAGGGTCACGGTTCAAGTGTCGGATGTCCAATCAGGAATTTTACTTTTACTTTTCTGAATAATCTTATAGCAGTAAACAAATACAGAGAGCACCATTTTTGTGGGTGTGCGTTGAAGGAGGTGAACTCGAGAATGTTGCAGGTCAGAGCTCAACTTGAACTTTTCACCTTTTTTGCATTAGAGCCCCTCGAATGTGTCCACAAAATGCCACAAACCCCCCTCCCTGGCCTTGGATTTCCCATAATATTACAGTGAATACAAACCGAGGTGGTCACACCCACTTTCAACAACATTGTAGAGGACGGGCCTTCAGAACAAAAGCATCAGGGTGGTTTACAGTTTTGCTATCGTGTCTAAAAGGTGTTTTGTTTTTCCCCATCTAAGAATATATAAAACTATATGACAAGCCAGCTCCCTGCCTCCTTGGATGGGGGCGGGGGGTGGGGGGGCACCACCAACGCAGGTCACAGAGGTCAGAGGAATAAGCTCTAAAGCCCTGCTCAGCTGTCGCCCCCCCCCCACCATGAATTACCAGCAGGATTAGTTTATTTTTCATCTTTATCTTTCCGCAGAGTTTGCTGCCAAGTGAAAAAACATTGTGAGATTTATATAGAATTAAAAAGAAGTCCTTTTAAAGAAGTTGACAAAACACTTCAAGAAGCCTCGTCCACAGAGTTTACCTGTAGAAACTTGGAGAACATTTGTACCTTAGTTACCAGGGAATAATGTACCTCACGTTAGGGATGATCTGAAGTCGAGCTGCATCGCGTCCACGTTCAAGTGACACCTCCCACCCCCATCATCATCAGCTTTCCGAGCTGGTGTCATCGGAGTGGTGCGTCTGTGTCCTCACAACTGCAGCCGCTTTGACGGGCTGCCGGCCGCTTTCAGAGACACGCAGCAGAGCGCGCCGTGTGCCAAACGACACTCCTACGAAAGTCATCGCGGGACACCGAGACCTCCGAACCGCCGGCAGCGTGTGAGTGCGTGGAGTCTGGACAATCACTGACAAAGCACAGGACCCGAGCACAGGGAGGAGAAACACAGCTTAGTTGAATGTCATGACGTAGTTGCTCTACAAAGCGTTTTAGAAAATTGTATTTCAATATATCTATTTGTATCTTGTCTTTTATACATTTCTCATCGACGTACGCTACAGTCAACTTGGTGGATCACTTTCTATTTATTAGGCTTCACTACCATGTGCAGCTGTTCACATGCCGTATTCTAATAAAAACAGTAACGCCACATGTGTCCGTGCTTCCTCCTTTCCTGTCTGCGGGCTGAGGGCCGGGCACTTGGCCATCAGCGAGGAGCTGTGCGGACGTGACAGGGGATGTACCAGAGGAGGGGGGCAAAAATATAGAACTGTGCGGGTGACGAGAGGCATTCAAGAGCGAGGACACTTAGTGGCACATTAGACGGAGGTGAAGGAACGTGGGAAGCTGTCGAGGAACAGCTGCATTACGAGTGGCGTCGGAGACATTCACGCAGGCTCTCTGAGGGCACCAGAATAACCGAAATCTCCACAAATGCTCCGACTGATGTGGAAGGAGCTCCAACTGGAGAGGCAGCGAGCAGAAGATGATAGCCTTTCATTATCGTCTGCACCTTCAGAATACTAATGTTTCAAATTACAGGGCACAGCGTGCCTATTAGAGCGCACGACAAAACCAAGCTGACAGAGTTCATCTCCACTGAAAGAGACATCCGTGGAAAAAACAACAAAAAGAGACGTCACTGCAGCAATGAAAAGGGAAGAAAAATCTGACACTTGCTTTTCTTCTTGATTGCACGAAAAGAAAGAAAAAACAAGAGACAAATGGCTGAGCGGGAGTCGGGGACGACGGCGGGACTCAATTGTGGGGTCGCAGAGGTTTGCCAGGTTCTCACTTGTCTAAATAATGATTCAGACGGCAAACACAGAAGCAACAAGGCTTCAAGCTGCCTTTTCCCCCCTCTGTTTGAAGAGGACATATCAGCCCCGCTGTCACCATGGAAACTAAATTGTATGAGAAATTCCTGTTGACTCACTCGGAGAGCTCTCACTCAAAGCGCAGAGAAATCCAGAACAAGTTGGTGCCGGCGCCTGCCCGCGCCGCTCATGGGCACAAGATGAGCCCGATCTGAACATATGTAGGAAACGCAGGACGAACACAGCCGCCACGCAGACGCCAGTCCGACGGGGAGCCTGCAGCAGCATCCACAGAGCGTTTGTCCTGTGAAAGGCGATGAGACGAGAGAACGACGAAGAGCATCAAACGTGATGAAGACTGATGAGAAGTAGAAAAAAAGGTTGATCAAGAGTGACCGTGTGGGTAAAATCATATACATTCCAATTAAATTTAATGAAGAAATAACAATAAGTAGGCACAAAATGAAATATACTTCTACAATGGAACAGAGTACATCTGAATATTCGGAAGTATGAAAAAAAAAACACTACACAAAAAAAGAAATGGCATCAAATTAATTATAGAATGAACATTTACCATAATGAAAGTGAATGAGAACATAAATATAGAAACACTCAGTGGATGAATGATATTAAAGCAAAAATAAATCATTCAAGAGCCTTCGGAATTAGTGTCAAACACTTATTTTACACAATAAAAGCCCAGACTGCAATTTGAAGCTGCTTACGTTTCTATTTGTACTCTGGCCCCCAAAATCTCCCAGCATTGACGGGCACCTCAAAAACATTTAGACATAGACACACATGCACTCACATGCACGCACGCACGAATGCACGCACGCACGCACATAGACGCATGTCTGCATCTGTTTGGTCTCAGCCCACGGTTCACACTCATCATCCTGGGCTCTTCCTTTTCCAGCACCCTCCACCACCATAATTGTCTCAACTCCTAGCCCCCCCCCCTCCCCCTCCTACGTCTATGCTCTCTCTGAGCGACGTTACCATAGAAACTGGCCACAACTGATGGGGCCCGAAACGTCACGATTGGCATGCACAATTGGCGAGTGCACACAGCAGCGCAAACACACACGGACGGGCACATACTGTGCTCATTCATTATGATGCACCACACTGAGGGCTGTCACTTATTATTGTGGCTTTACAGGCATACGGACAAACCGTTACACGTGTTCATCAGGCCTCAAGCTTCAGACACTAAGTTTACATCAACCAATTCTGTTCAATGCCAATAAAATAGTCAAAGCAATCAGAAGAAAAACAGTGTGTACAGTCTAGAAATTTGCATTTTGCAGCTACAATACATTCGAACACTTTGATGTCAATACGAGCTGAACATCAAAGGTTTAATCAGATTCCTGGTCCATTGTTGCTGATATTTTTGCACTAAATCACAAAGCAAGAACAAAAGAATATCTCTTCATAACTCCAAAATCACTTCAGTGGTTGGACTGATGCCAGCATCCCTACATGACGGCGCTGCCTTCTCCTCCTCAGAGAGAAATGGAGGAGGAGCAGATGTGCTGTCTTGACGCCGTCTTTTTGTGTCCAAGAACGTGTCAAACCTGTTCACACTTGTGTTTTTATTTGGACCGGCGCTCGTCTCTCCAGACAGATACACCAGCGTGACTCACTCCGACTATCAGCTGCTGTCTGCTTTCACTCGATATCCATCACTTTTCAGATGCAACTCTGCGCTAACTTCTTCTCCTGCACTCGTGCGACTTCCAGCCTGCAACTAGAATCTGCAGTTTCGCGGCGGGAAGGTGGGTGAAAGCTCGCTGTGCTGCTACACGCCCAATTCATTTCCAGGGCTGATTTATAGGCAGACGCATTCGTTCCTTGTAATGGTCTTTCTTTAATCAGACAGAACTGCTCGTATCTAATTTTAAGACTCAATTTTAAGCTCAAATCAAAGGACATTTCTAATGAATGAGGCCCTGAGGCTTTTACATGGAAGACTTTTGCTTTCCCCCCTCAGTAATGAGCGCCGCAGTGTCTAATCTGCCTCCTGATGATGGACTACTCCGATGCTGATAACGGTGGTTTAACGCTTGAAAAATCTTCATAAGACTTTTTTTAATAGGAGCAATTTTTGAGAGATCAGATGTTATCAATGATGTTCAATCCTCATGGTCAGATTCTTGTGCTTCTATCAGGAACACAGACTGAAAAACTGGGAGCTCAGTCCAAAGATTGACCAGCCGAGCCACGGTTCTTCTCTAAAAGTTGCCCATAAATTGCAACACTGCTCGAAACTTTGATGCCCCAATAACATCGCATTGCAGGATTAAGGAGTCTGGCACAGGAGAGATTACAATGCAGAATTTGGGGGGTGGGGTGGGGGAGGCACAGCTGGAGGAGGTTGGAAGGCTTGTGCATTCATTCGGTGTGAATCTCCACACCGTGTGGACATTGGTGGCATTATATAAAGCCATTCTTAATTGGCACTCAGCATATGAAAAGCAAGAGAGGACAGTGTGTGTGGGCGAGGCCGGGGGCCAGCTCCACTGTAAATGGCTTTAGCATTAAGCCTCGGCAAAGAGCGCCGCCGTCCAGACGCACACGCCTAACCGGCAAGCATTAGTCTGCGGCGTGAATGAGGGAGGAGATAATGGAGAAGGGTGAATAAGACACTCATTATTGTTTGGGGCTGAACATTTTCACGTATTCTCAACATGTTTTGGGGGGACAAAAAAACTAAAGAGCCGGCGGCGCACAGCGCACAGCCTCCATACGGAGCAAGCTGCCGACCACCAGACGCCACAATCCAGGATTTACTTCTTCGTGAGTCCACGCAACAAACTCTTCGCACAGAGAAAGTTGCTCGGGTACCTACCGAGTCCATTTCTCCCGCAGCTCCACTTGTTCTTTCGCACGCTGGGAACTTTTTGTTCTTTGCGAGCAAATTGAGGCTGAGCGCATCCAGGGCGACACCTGACAGGCGCTAAAAAGGCCTCCAGGCTCTGAGAACATCTGCTATTGAAGCTCACCGGTTGGAGAGAGAGAGTCAATTCAAACAAGAAGACGATAAGAGGCTGCGAAGGGTTATTAAAAAGTGACGCAGCTATTAGCGGGCACCTTCGCATGCTGTGAAGGTGCCTGCTAATAGTGCCTTTGGTCTTTCCGTCTCCCTGGAAATGGGGTTGTTTTATACATGTGGAAAATAAAGATATTCGAGCTCTTTTCAGGGCTAACAGGGTTAGAACATAATGTACTGTCTAAGGCCTGCAAATAAGATACAGACAATCAAATGCTGCTCAGAATGTGTTTCTTTAAACAAGAACATACAAACAAAATGCTGTAAAAAAAAAACAACCTACAATTACAAAAAGGCACAGTTGTTTGATTCAGTTTGTGGTCACAATTATCTTAAAAGCTGCTGCAGAAGTTTTTACTCGGATAGAGAGAAATCCTGAAATCCTCCAGACTTCTACCTGCATTTCAGACAGCTGGTCTGCTGCTTAGCATCCCTTGCTTCATGGCACGCACATGTGTGTATATGCAAATGCATGTGCGTGAGTGTGTATGTGTGAGTGTTATCCTGTAATGGACCAGCACGCCGTCCTGGGTGTGTCCTGCCTTCTCCCAATATCAGCTGGCTTCGGCTCCACAAGCCCCACCAACCAACAAACCGACCGACCGACCGACCGACCGGTCAGTGAGCGAGCGAGTTTCCACTGGGTCTGTGTGCAGCCCGTCTTGGTCGCACTCCCCTCGTCTCCTCCCGTCCTCAGTATATGTAGGGGAAGATCCTGTAAGGAACGCGCCGACAGTAGGTGTCCCATGCCAGTCCATATTTGGCTCGACACTGCTTCTCGTCACGCGCCTCCCGGTGAATCAGCAGCACGGTGAAGTATATGACGTAAAAGTACGGCAGGAGATGGGAGAAGCCTGCGGAGAGGAGAGCAGAAATGGCTGCAAAACTGGGAGGGATCGCCACGTCGGTGGCACCCTGACCGGATGGTGGGAGCGAGCGCCGGAACGGCAGGGAACAAGCCGTAATCAAGTGTGCAGTTAGATGTGCATTCTCCTTTCATTGTGTGTAATCCAAAAAGTGAATAGAGTTTGATTAAGCTGGTAATATTCACAAGGCTGATTCATTTTTTTTGAAGCGCACTCAACAATCCAGGGCGACTACTTCTTGTGTTCAGCTGCCGTTCCCTCAATGAGGACCTAAATGCGACAGCAGGGACTCGTCGTTAGTGCAGCGTTCACCTGTCTGGACGTCAGGCGGCATTTCTTTGGGGGGGGGGGACTGAAGCACAATTCGTGACTCTTGCGGCAGCGATCGAGGAGGAAACTACAAGAGCACATCTCAGTTACAAAAGCAGCTGCATGAGTGAGTCACATCAGGCTGAATACCAATGAGAAGAGTGTGTCAGCCTGACAAAAAGTCTGACATTCCCTGTGTGAGAAAGTGACTTTTCAAAAGGGACACTGAGGCCGCTCGCAGCCCGAACAAAAAGAGCAAACTGCTGCCGGCTCGATTGTCGCCGCATCAATCGGAAATGCGGCGCAATTACGGCGTAAGCTGAGCGCGGAAACGGGAACGACACACACTGAGTGAGTGACTGGGCGCCGCACGTCAATACCAGCGATGACGTCTCAATAACACCGAGTTCAGAAGCTCCCGGCCAGGGTTGAACTAGGAGTGGGAGGTATTTAAAGCGGCGCGAATCAGCAATCAAAGGACTTTATAGAAATTCATAACATCGCGTGGACTCCTTCAGATATGAGCTGTAATTATCCGGAAGCTTCTTCTACTGATCAGGTTTTTCCAGCCACTTGACAGATGCGTTCGGCTGAACACTTAGGTGGCTGCTGAAACTTAAGTGTTTCTGTGTGATGGAGCAAAACCGCATCAGAGCTGAGAGGAAGCGCAACATTTCTCTGCTCCTTTATTAAAAACTTGAATCAGGTCAACTGGACTCAGTCGAGGTCTCAGGAGTTCAAAACAAATCCGGACAGCGAGAGTTGCTGAAGACGCTCTGACAGCGGCTCACACGTAAGACACAAACTGAGTCTCCCTCTGACTCTGTTCAGAGTCACTTCAGCTCCACATGCAGCTGCTTTGTCCAACTAAAATACTCTCCCGATGCTACTCTCAGCTGTAGTATTCAGGTAGAAGAGCAGAAACTGCGCACGGTGACTCCAGCCAGCTTTCGGCGGCGCTTACAGCAGAACATGGATAGATCACCGATACTGTGCTGGTGCGGTTTCAGTGGTTTCGTTCAGCCACTCGACAGACACCGAGCAGTGACAGCTGGAGACACAATCAGCAGTGATGTGCTGTGAAGAGACACGCTGCAGATACAAAGCTGTGACCTCTGTCGATCAAACGCCATCAATACCACCATCCACTCGGACCAGCATGGGCCGGTAAAAGTCTTAAGTCACTTTCTTTCAAAAGAATCAAAGGGTGACTGCAATGCTTCATCTGACGTCAGCTGCTAAGACACAACACTGTGCTCAGATTATTGTAGCACACTTTTCAGGTGAAAGAGCCCAAAAAAAGGCGCTCTGAGGGGAGCCACATGTTGGGCATCCCCCTGCTGCACAGCTGCAGACTTCGATGTGACTGGACAGAAACGACATTCAGCCTGACATTTAAAGCCACGTCGATGATTTCCCCCACAGCGCCTGATAAAGTGAGATTCAGGTGGAGGCTGGAGCCGCTCGGGGGCTGCCAGCTTTTAAGGGGGGGGCTCACCACATGGCAGGGACCACGCCAGGGCCATGAAGAGGTCCCCGAGGTAATTGGGATGACGGACGAGACCCCACCACCCGGACACCAGCAGCCGCTTCCCCGTTGCCGTGGCGATGGTCTCCAGCCCTGCAGGGAGCGGCGGAGAGAAAGCGGACATTTCAGAGTAAATGTTACAAATCACTCCAGGGATCAGATCCGACCCACACGCGTCAGGAAATGCGGGCGCGGAGGTACGTCACGGGGAATAAACTGTGAAAGAGTACATCAGAGTGCAACGGTAATAAAAGCGAGACTGTGAGAGCACCGAGGGAAAATTAGAAGAATGACTGACTTGCAACACTCGGATGACTGGGGTCTCGCCTGAACTGGTTCTTCTGCGAGTTGGATCTCCTGAAGATGTAATAGCCGACACCTGAGGGCAAAGAGACAGAGCGCTCTTCATTCCGACTCAGACGTCAAGGCAACGCTTCTCCGGCCTGACGGAGGAGGCGATCACCATTCAGCGCTGCGATGGCGGCAGCCTGCAGGGAAGTGAGAGCCTGCGGGTGCCCAACCAGGAAGGTGGCCTGCAGGCCGTAGGTGAAGGGGACCCAGGCCAGGTCGCCGAACACCAGCATGAAGCCAAAGCCGTCGTGCACGATGTCCATGGTGGTCAGAACAGCCTCCTGTCACAGCACGACCACCCACAAGTTGTTCGATAAAAGTTAGAGGAAGAAGCTAGAGCATTTCATTTCCTCCGGAACCGAATGCAGGAATTGTCTGGGAGACAGCTGCCCCCCCCACCCACCCACACTCACCTCGTTCCACAGAGCGTCCGCCACGTACAGCAACTGGAAGCTGTTGACCAGGATCATGGCCAGCGAGGGCGAGCCCCGAATCTCCGCCTCCTTCATCAGCATGCCGAGGTTTATGACCACCTGCGGGGGAGACGCGAGCAGCCGGAACAAAAGGAGTGACGCGGAGTGTTTCACCTTCCTACAAAAGGAAAACACCCCACAACGGCGGCTTCTCAACAGCTGTCACAAGAGCCGCAATTACCAATGCATTAACCGCTCGTTCTCATCCTCAGTATTATTATTGAGGAGGTGCCCACACGGCGCAAAAATAACTGTACAAAAGAAAGAACGGAGGAAGTAAAATCAGTGAGTTAAAGATTTTACCTACGGAGTTTGTCCAGAAGTTCTGACACTCCAATTTTTGTTTACGACTGTTAAACGATATCATCTTATCGTCTCTCATCGACGGGAAAACAATAAGCAAACAGGACAGAGCACAATTTTCCAGGCAGCGCATGTTTTACTCTGTCTCTTTGTCTCAATGCATTTATTTGGACTTTGCCTAAGACCCCCCCCGCCAAATAACTTTGGGGTCTTCACAAGCAGCTACGTTGCATGATCTGTTGGATCACTGGTCGTACCTTTAAATATGGACCGCAGACTATTTAGTGAGTCCCCGCTCAGCATAGGGAAAGACGCGCTGCTTCTGATATCACACTTTCATCAACACCTGAATTAGCGATCAGCACAAACACATCACGTATTCTGCAGCCGTCCTGCAGCTCCTGAACACAAGGCTGAAACGTGTCCGAGCAGCACAAACGGGGGGTTTTTGACGCTGAGCGATCGATTAACGCACGCCAGTGGCCGAAGCCTTTTCCTGCTTTGCTGTTCGGGGCATCAATTGTTGAAATGCTGAATGTTAAAAGAAAGTAGTTTGAACATTCAGCAGGAAATGAAAATAGCCCACACACTGTCTGTAGCCAGTTGGTGGAGGCTTCTTCTGTGCTCGCCCACACACGTGGCTTTAAAAGTGCTCAGATGTGTAAAGGTTTTTCTGTTTGTACTGTAAATACAGAGGAGGAAAGACACACAGTACATCATCCTTTTATTGTGTCAATGCTGTTTTTTTAGGAGGGGGCCGAAGGGGACAAGTGCCTCTCTGCAAATGTACGAATGGTGTTTTGTCGCTCGCTCCAGGAAGTTTATATTTAGTCTCACTGGGTGTGATGACTCAGACACAGATATGTGCCCCCCTGTCCTCTAATCTCTCACTGTGTCAGGTCTTCAGGGAGGAAAGTTTCTGGGAGCGACTGAGGCGGACGCCCAGACTGCAAAGGACTGCAGCGAGGCCAGGGGAGAGCGATGTCGCCACCTGTTGGCCGAACGGGCTCCTCAGACAGCAACCGCCTCCGCTGTGAATTAATCCAAGGAACGCTCGTGCGGATCAGTCAGACTGAATCGGATTTGTCAGCCATGGGCTTGAGAGAGGCTGTGATTTTAGACACAGATGCAAATGTGCAAATCAGAACTGACAGCTTCCTGATTCACTGGTGTCACAGGTGGTTGCGATTTATGACGAATGGATGTGTTGTTAGAGTTTAGAATGACTGACAGCTTGTATCGTCTTCCTCCACTCAACAGTGTACTCGTGTTGGGCTGACAGGACACAGTCCAGCTTCACTGTGTAGGAAGATAAGCAGAGGTTTGGATGGGGATGTGGGTCCAGCGTTGGGGAATGTTTCTGGATTCAAGCCGACACCCCAGCTGAGAGATGTGCCAGAGGGCCAAGGCGCACGTCACTCTCTGTGTCTGACAACCAGACGATGGTGTGTCGTGTAGGGGAGCTTGTCTGAAGCGTGGTCAATGTTATTTGACAGGTATTTTCAGACAATCCTAAATGCAGAGATAATGCAAGGGTTGTTTTTTAAACTGAGAAATAGCTTTAACGAAGCTCTAAACTTGTGGTGGAAATTTGCATTTCCTCAAAACTGCATCTGAAAGAGACTTTTCGTCAAAGTGCTCGTCTGTAACACAGGAAGTGAATGGAGCCCCTCCGACAGAGAATGAAAAGTGCTCGTCTTGGTGTCTGACAGACGTCCTTGCGCGTCTTTTTGTTGATCAGCTTCCTCGACTTGTCGCGTGAAGCGCCCAGCTTGTGCTCGTTCTGACACACAGAAACCTTCTCTGAGAGCGCAAACATTCAGGGAATTTAAGACCGTAACGTTTTCAGCTTCAATTGTTGTAGTTGGTCCACTCTCCTCCAGTTCAACTCACCCAGCCAATCAGCCCCGGCCTGAGCTCACAGAAGTACTTGAGGTCAAAGCTTCCGATGCGAGGGTTCAGCTCGCGCCCAATGAAGAAGTCATACAGAGGGTTTCCTTCAACAGGACAACACATGTTAAAAATATTGCACAAGAGAGAGATCAAGAAAATCCACAAATCTGTCATTTTGATTGGTCTCCTCGTCCATCCTGCCAGTAAAAATGCAGCGCTTCACTTTATCTGAGAACTCAAACAGCAGACAGCCGATTACTGTCCTATTCCTCCGTGAATCTAGTTTGAAACTGCTCCATCAAAAACGCTCCCTGGTGCATCAGGCCGACGGCACACAATGACTGGCTGCTCACGCGGCGCATTCACGCGTTCGGCTTCACCAAACACCATTTTGTCCGAATTCACTTTCAGAACACGGCCGTCGAAACAACATGCTGCTGAAGCCTCTTCACACGCTGCGATAAAAGCGACCTCGGCTGAATCACGGCACTGGCTGCGTTCTGGCTTCACATGCGGCAGAGCGCCGTGAAGCTGCTACAGCAGGGTCAGCTCACTCGAAAGAAAGCCTTCACTGGATGCCTGGTGCCTGCAAGCTCCTGTCAAGCTCAGCTGTTAGATAATTACCCACAGGAATACCAAAATCTTACAGCAAACCACAGGAAAAAAAAAAGGCTCGCGGCACCAGGAGCTGTTTTTAAAACTGTATTTCTGGACAGATTCTTCACTGATGAACCTCGACTCCTCACCTGTGTTGCCCCCCAATGCGAGAGCATGGGGAGGGGCCCAGAAGGAGCGGATGTAGAGGTAGAGGGAGAGCAGGAATGACACTGCGATCGCACACACCGCTAGAGGCAAAAGCAGCTCGTACAGACGGCCCAGAGGAGCCCCGAGCCCGAGGAAGAGCAGCAGCAGCCCTCCACTGATGCAGAGGCCATGAAAACCTGAGGGACGGAAACAAACAGAAGTAAACGCTGTTGCCTGGAGCAACGAGATAAGCGGAGGGACGGGGGGACCGGGGGGGGGGGGGGGGGGGCTAAACTGGCAAAAGTTGGGAGAGCCGGAGAACTGTGTCACTCCAGTAAACCTGAGCTCAAGGTCAGAACAGGCAGAGAGAGCCGGAGTTGGAACGCCGCTTTTTGCTTCTTGAGAAAAAAAGGGTTTCGGTTCGGTCGGCGTGGCCGTGAAGGAAGCGTTCGGACCTTAAATAGACGGAACACTGAGGCACAGCTCACATACAGTGCAAGAGGCCAATCAATAGGAAGCAACAATACCGTTGATGGGGTATTTGAGGCGTTTTCCATCCCTCAGGACTAATCCCTCCGACACCTGCACACAAACACACTCATGATCACTCCGAACAGACACACACTCCTCGAGCAGCGTCCGTGCGTTGCAGTAACATAAGATGAGGCCAATCGTAAAGGAGCCATCAATATCCGATGTGACGGGTCGTTTTTTCCCAGTGGAAACCTTCTCCTGCATTTCTTGTAATAACACGGCGCTGTGTCGAAGCTGCAGAATGGAGGCTGGAACTCATGCTGTGATTCTTGTTTATGCAGTGAAAGTTTGTTTGGTTATATTGACTGAAAAAAGAGAAAAACCATCAGGAAGATATTTTTCGCGCAGTGAGCTGCGGGGAAAAAAATCAATGGCTGAACTCTCTAAGAACAGTATCAGTGTGAGACAAACAACTTCTGCATTGATTCAAGTCAACACACGAGAAAATCACTTTCAAGCACAACAATGCAACTTTTGAATGAAGAGATAACGCATCGCAATTTTACAAGGCCGATGTGAACTGTACAAACAAAAACGCTCATTTTGATTGTTCCAATCACCAACGTCTTTCTGGAGACAACACTGGCTTTTTATTGCCGTGATTGTGTGACTGTGTGTGCGTGTGTGTGTGTGTGGGGGGGGGGAGGTTCTCGTCTGAAGTTGCAAAGACACAGATATCTCAATTGCACTGCGCAGACTTAAGAAAGTGTCTTATTTCGAAGACTCCTGCTTCGGTATGTTTGGTAAAGGTTTGTTCCTGCCGGCTTTTGGCTTCACTGTAATGTTTTGGAACATCAGGAACGTGCAGTGCTGAGCCCTTCATTGTGACATTGTGGGAGGGGGGGGTCAAGAGGTCGGGGTTTACTGTCTGAACATTAGCGAGACCTGCAATATTTCCTACATTCATCTGCAATCACACGGCTCTAAGCAATGTCACAGCAAACGGTAGTGTCGACTTTAAAGGTCAGCCGATCTTGGGAAATGGAGCAAATTGATTGTTCCTCTTTCTTACAAAGACGTCCCGTGGCCACAGCAGCCACCACTCAGCTGAAGCTTCACGGCCTCACTTTATGAACTGCTTTATTATGAAGCAGTTCTAAAAGAACAGCAACACAGGTTAAAACCACAGTGTGACAATAGAAACACAATTTGTCCAGAGAACAAATGTGAGTCGTGGTTGAAAGACAGTTTTTTTTTTCTGTATTACTAAAACAGAATAAATGTCATCGTTGGCTAATCTATGGACAATAAGTTGCCTTTGTTTGGTGGGCGCGAGTTGGGGGCTTTTACTTTGAAAGTAAAAACAACAGTGCGTCTTTGCAATCACAACACGAGTGACATTTATCATGGTGTTACTTTTTGTTCTTTACATCACAGTGGGACATTTGTTGTGTTTTTTTACTTGAAGTTTTATGGCATTTACAAGCACTTTTTTAGGATGTTTTTACACCCGTGCTCAAAAATCCAGCCCATCACACTGATCTGGAGTCAGCAGGAATGACACCCTGATTAGATCTGTACAAACACATCTTTGACGGACAGTCATTCCTGTCTCGTTAAACCTGAATGATGTTTCATGACGGAAACCATGCTGACCACAGGCTGAGGCAGGTGTCGTACCTTTCCCACTGGCATCAAATACAGCAGCACGTGCAGAGCAAACCATCCCAGCAGCAGGACGGGGGCCAGAGGGTCCCACAGCTGCTCGGGTGCGGGGACAGCGGGGGGCCACTGCAGCACGCCAGCCTCTGGAGATCGACTCACAGCGAGCAGGAAAAGCACCGTCAGCGGGAGGAAGACGGGGATGCATATGGCGCCTGAGACACGGAGACGGGGAGAAGAGTGAGGCGGCCGACTGGCAGCACGGCACAGAAGATGTGAAGCAGCATCAGATAACTGCAAAGTGAAGCGGCCACTGAGACGTTTCATTGTTTCAGATAAGTGGGAGAAGTGTTGGTGATCAGTGAATCATCAAAGCGTCTCAAATCCCTCCGGAACTGCCGAGCAATTAAATTAGCCGTATCTCAACATGTGGATTACTTCAGTATCGTGCGATCGGAGCGCCGCGGAGCGCTGAACTACCAAAGCAGGAAATCAGCTCAGCAGCCAAACGAGAGCAAACAGACCCTGATGCCAAGCGTTGCCCCTCACGCTCACGCGCAGTGATCGATCCAGTCTTTCACTTCACGCCTACTTTGACAAATCCGTCCACGGAGGCCGCGGTGACTCTCAATTAAAGCTGTAATGAACAGTCCAATGGAACTGGTGCTGAGGAGCGAGTGATCGGCACTACAGTGAGGCGATCAGCACCAACTGAGGAGAACCCCCCCCTACAGCTCTCTAGATTTTCAATCTCAGTGTCACAGAGCAGTGCTACAATTAATATTTCTTGTCCTAAATTACTGAAATTGACTTTCATTCACACCAAACCCTCACTTAAGATTCATGCGTGATGGTTTTTTTGCTGTAAAGATGTGTATTTAACCTGCGGCCCAACGCAGCCAAAGCTAGAGTGATAATCTGGTTTTGGTAAAGCCAAGCAAAGCAGACATTGACACTGAATGCCATTTTTCTGCATCAGCTGGATCATTGATCAAAGCTGAGTCTGTGGCCCAATGTGAGAATGTCTCTTCAAATTATTACTGAAACGGCTTGCGGGGAAAACACGAGCCTGGAACTCACCCAAGGTTCCTCCAAACTCCTGCTCGGTGTCACGTCTGTGTTTGACTGGCTGGTGTTTTGGTTCCATCTCTGAGCTCCTGTCGAAACACTGAGGAAGGACAAAACACTTCAGTTCCAATGAAACACATTGAAGGAGGAGGAGGAGGAGGAGGAGGAGGAGTGGTGGGTGTGACACTTTATGAAAGCCTACAGCTCAGAAATTGAACACTATGACGACCCTATCTTTCAATGTTCAGCTTCTTCAGCCTGCAGCTCAGAATGAACAGCTGTTGCCTGGGCAGCACGCTGGGAGCTCCAAGCTGCCTCCTCTCTGTGATCCACAGTGATGGAGTGAACTGGCTCCACAGAGCTCTCTGGCCTGTGTGCTGCTTGCTATCGGTCCAGAGGTCTGGCTCTGGTAATAGTTGGAACTGTAGAACCCAAACACTCATACAGCAACAGGCTGTTTTCGAGTCTCTACCTAAACAGGTGTGTTCTTCAAGTGTCCCTGCGTCTGTCCACACCTGCTCACGTTTGACTGTTGCACGGAGAAACGTGCATGGACAGTAATGTTCTTTAGAAAGTGTATTAGAGTTTCCAATAAAACCAACAACAGACTGAGACTCTCCTCGACACACTGGAGAAGGTTTTCATTCCAGGTCAGTGTAAGTGTAGTGCGCTTGTAAACTCAAAGGAAGCAGGTTTCCAGGTTTCTATAGAGATTGTTTAAAGGGTGCAGCGGTCCTGTTCAGCGTCAGATAACTCCAGGTGGCGTCAGAAAACGTCAGGTAACGTCAGATCACGGTGTGGTTTGCATTTCCGGCCTCCAGGGGTCGTTTCACCACTGCCATCACTGACACAAAGTCCCGCGGTTCACCTGCGGACGCTGAAGTTCTGCGGCTGCAACTCCGGGGAGCGACACGAACGCGTGAACGTCGAACGAGTCTTACCGGTGTCTGGTCCGGACGTGCAAAGTGGACTCTACGTCGGGCCGCTCCGACTGGTCCGTCACAATGCCTGCACGTGGGCACGCCCACCCAGCGACATCCAGCCTGTCGGCCTATCACAAGGCTCTGTGGTCATCAGAAGAGGGTGGGGAAAGAAGGCTTCAGCCAATCACAGTTGCTCGTCAGGTGGCGACAGTCCGCAGCGCCTGGATACGTGTTGTGAAACAACGCTGGAACGACTCTTCACACTTTGATCCGTCAGTGTCCAAATCACCTCACCAAACCACCCTTTATGACTGAAAATCGGTTTTAAACTCGAAGTTAGTCTTGGTTGGAAAACACACTTTCAGATGGGCACATTCATAAACTTTTATTGCAGACATATACAGACAGACCATGTCCAAATGCACTGATACACTCATCCTGGTGTGTGTGTTCAGCTTCCACTTCATATTCCATTTAGGTGAAACCATTCTAGGAAACAACAAAAATCAACTCAGGCTGAAGGCAACTTATGCTGCACTTAGTGTGACGTGTAAATGAATAATCAGACGGCAATCAGCTAACAAGTCGTCCAGAAAGACTCACTGACAGTATTTCAGAGCACATGTTCGCTGTTTCACCAGTACCAAAGTATTTCCCCATTCAAGACATTTCCTTCATGTGGGCCGAATTTCAAACTTGTAATGTTGACAGCTCTGATTGTTTTTACTGGCAAAACCTGGTTTGCAAACAGAAGTGCAGTTTCATTCACCCCATGGGCCATATTGTTAGTATGTGTCTACTTCTGGGTTACGTGTTTTTTCTGACAGCAGCCTGGAATTAAAATGCAGGAAAATGACACAGGAACCATTTGTTCTTGTATTAGTGTTTGGAGTAATACTTTAGATACTGAGAATTAATTGTTTTTATCTTAGCAGATACTTCACAGATTGTGTGTGTAAAATGTAATCTCCCCCAAAATCCAAACTTGTGTAAATAAATATCTTGATCAGTGATTCCAGCTGCTGATTCCAGTGTCGGCTGTGATCGTGTTTCTGTGCTGCACTTTAACCTCTCTCACAGATAACTTCGATAACACTCTGCTCCATGGGGGCAGGATCCAGGCAGCGGTGGGCTGAGCTGCCCACTATCTCGTCCAGGAGGAAGTGCACCAGGTTCTCGTCGGAGACGAAGCGCCACAAGTACATCTGCAGGTAGTGACAGTCCACCTGGATCTGCTGCAGCCCGTAGCGACCGAAGGTGCGCAGGCGGACGCACTCCAGGAAAGTCTTTAAGCTGATTTTGATGATGCCCGTCATCACAGAGACCTGAGGGGGGGAGAGGACACGGTGAGTGAACACGTGGAAGTTTTGCCTTTTGACACCACGGAGACGGGAGGTCCCACCTTGTTGAACTCCACTGAGCTGAAGATGTCGATCCTTTCAGAAAACAGCTTATGTATGTTGCTCAGTAGGTTGGTGTCCATGGGAGCGCTGCAGAGGGACAGAAAAACCATAAGGAAGGTCAAGTTAAACAAGTGAAAATGATGGAGGACATAAATAAAGAGGGCTGAGTGAAACCAGCCACATTGGATCCAAACTGCTGGGGAACACAAATCGGCTGCAATTGTTTGTAACTTCTACTGTAACCGGGCTCAAGCGTTTCCTTCTTTCAGCATTTAGGAAATCATCAAAACCTTGGCGTGTAGCTGGCGGCGTAGCGGGCCTGCTGCCTGGAGCTGCTGTACACAGAGAAGGTCCTCTTGCTGGAGTCGCTGCTGTGCGCCTTCCTCACTCCTTCTTCATACAGCAGACCCACCTGCAGTGCGGCAGGCTCATGAAACATCCCGCTCACAAACAGAACCCGGTTGCAGAAGGTCGCGGCGAGACCGCCGCCCCTTTCCAGCGCGTTACCTGCACGTCAATGGACGTGGTGTCCTCCACAACCCTCTTCATCACTGCGCGGACGTTCCGGGGCTCGATGGTGTTCACCCAGTCGCGAGTCTCCACGCTCTTTCTGAGCATTTGCGAGATGATCAGACCCTGAACCTGGAAAATGAAACGACATCAAATTTAAAACAACAACAACAACAACTGGATCTTTTGCATTAAAATCGATGACACCCGTTCGTCGTGGAGGACTGACCTTCACATAATGGTTAAGTAGCTTCTGTGCTGCCTCTCTGGCTTCAGCACATAACGTGGTGACAGGTGTAACAGGACTGTGGTGCTGAGAGAGTTCGGAGAGACGAGGAAACTGGTCAGCTCTGATGCTCGACAAGAACACGGCTCACACTTCTCTGGAGTCGAGAAATGGCCTTTGAAAGAAGCGCTACCTGCACCAGGAACTGCTCATCAGTGAGTGTGAGGATGTAGGAGATGGTGGAGGTTTCGTAGTCCAGGCAGAGGCGAGAGAGCAACAGCAGGAGGGCCGGGGGAGTGGAGCCTCCTTTGTCTCCGGCGCTCTCACAAAACTGACGCGAGGACTGGCACACAAACTTGATGAAGCTCACCACCAGACTCTCGCGTACTCCCTGGCTGCAGAATTCCCCCTTCAAGCAGACACAAACGGCAGTTATTTGGGCTCCAAAAAAGTGTTTGTGGAAAAAACGCTGTACTAACAAAAAAATTGGGGCAATTGCTATGAAAATTAGAAAGTGGGTTGTGTTTTACTCACTTTAAAATATGGTTTGTTGGAGAATGTAATGTCCTTCGCTGTGAAGAGATGCACTGACGCCAACACTGTCTTAATCTGATTGAGAATTGAGCCCGACAGAGATGAGAGCAGCTCCGGCAGGCTGCTCGGAGCGTCTCTGCCGGAGGCCGCGCCCCCAAGATGAGCTCCACCTCCAGCCACCGAAGCGCCGGCCACAGTGAGACGAGGCGTGGCCAGCGCCTGCCTCACGTCCGTCAGGCTGTCCATGTAGAAGCTCTGCAGGGCTGACAGGTACTGCCTGACCCGCTCCGTCGCCGCCCGTACCACGATCTCGGTCCCCTGGTTCGGCACGTCCGAGCCCGGCAGAAGTTTGGCCACGGCCTGGAGTCTGCGATGGAAGCGGTCCAGCGCGCGCACCAGGAGGGAGTTGTCGCCGACACTCTTCTCTTCCTGTATCCTCCGCTCCACGAGCGAGAAATAGCGTGCAGCCAGATCGTTGACAAAGGCGTGAAGCTTGCCGTTGGCCATTTGAGGGATGTTTTTGGAAGCCAGTTCTTCGGTCTGAGCATGGTTGATGAACAGTTCTTGATAAGACGTAATCACTAAGCACAAGCTGCTCACAAACTCGTTGCAGCCGCGGTCGATGAATTCCAGGATGTCAGTGTTGGAAGTAGGCGAAGGAAGCGCGCTGCTTTTGGGCGAACTATCAGTCGGAGATGCGGCAGCTGTGGTGGAAGACGACCTGCCCGCAGAACTATCTTTCACGGTGGATGGATACGGTTTTATCTCCGCCGCCAGGCCCTGGAGGTCTGACTCAAGGCGGGAGCGCGCGTGGCTCAGGAATTTGTCACAGAGCTCCTCTGCTGGTTCGTCCAACTGGAGGAGGAGCTCCACACACTCTGACAGGTCTTTGGCACTCGTTCCGCCGTCCCTGTGAGCACAACAAACAGGTAAAACAGCAGATCTGTGGGAGCGTCTGAGCCACAGCCAGCCGAGATCGGGCAAAGCCGGGGGTCACCTTGGACAGACGTCCATCACAGAGAGAAACACACAGTCACATACGGACACATTCACTCCTTTGGGCCATTTCGAGTCACCACTTGACTGTGGGAGCAAACCAGGAACAAACCAGGACCAACGACTGCTACATCATAGCACCATACAAGCAACATTATGAAGCCTTCTTGATACTTCTAAGTTGCTGAAATAGGATTTGCTTTTCATCATATTTCCTCGAACTGGAGGAAAAGCTCCCACCTGAACTTCTGCCTCAGCTCCTGCGCCAGCTTCTCCATGATGGCGTGACAATCGTCCTGGATTCCTTTGAACGACGGCAGGTGGCTGTACTGCTGCAGCACGCAGCGGGCCCGGCGGTGGGAGCTGACGGCCTGGGCGTAGGCCTGCAGCTCCAGACACTTGTTCAGCCTGGCAGGCAGCTCAAACAGAAACTGCAGCTTCCTCAGCAGGGTGTGAACCCCTGATGTGAAACAGGACGAGATGGGAAAAGATGAGGTGAAAATGGACATCATGAGAAGCGAGCCAAGCAAGCAGACTGCCCGTTGAGGTCTCACCTGAGAGCTTTGTTATCTGCGTATGCTGGTCTTGAAGAGTTCCGCTGATCCGAGCACTGAAGTCCGTGATGGCCGCCATGTTGGCAGAGAGACAGTCCATTTCATCTTCCATCTTTTTGAAATCGTTCTTCATCTTTCTGATGGTGTCTGACACAAGAAAGCACCCGAGGACACTTCAGTTCGGCTGATTTTGGCTGATAAATCGGCCGATGAAGCTTCTCTGACGGAGCTGCTCTACTCACCCGTGGCAGATATGAACTTGTTGTAGTTCTCATAAACCAGCGTCTGCATGTCACTGTCCAGAGAGCGGATTTGCTTCACCATGCAGGTTTCCTGGTCCATCAACTCCGCAAGAGAGCACTCTCTTCTCAGCTGTGTTTGGACACAGAACATACCAAGTTTACACAACAACCTGCCCCCGAAAAAACACATTAGCATCAATTTACGTGGTTAAACTTTGACAAGTTCTGCAATTTGGTACGTTTATGCCTGAAAATGAGTAGACGGGTGGTTAGAAGATTACTTGCAGGCACAAAATAAATAAACTGCAGACACAAAAATACCTCTTTCCCCCTTTTGCTGTGACATTTGTACAGCAAAGTACTTTGTAAAAGAGATTCTTTCTGGTAATCAGTCACTTTTGCAGTGTTGGATCTGAAAGAGCTAAACACATTTTTGGTGCTTTCTTTTAATAAAAACATGATCAAAATATTGTTTTTCCACAGCAGAGGGAAGTACATCCATGCAGCCTGATTAGAACACTAACAGCTTGTCCAAAGATGCTGCTAAGAGCTCGAGACAGAAGGGGAGGAAAAAAGCGCACTGGTGGACCTCACACAGTTTCCGTTCGAAAAGTGCATACAACCAGACGAACGTCGAGTCAACAGAATGAGGGATGTGTGCGTCGGCAGGCAGTGTTGTCGCACCTTGTTCAGGTAGTGCTCCGGGTCGAAATGCGGCCCATTGATGTCGCACGGATCGAGGGACTCCGGCTGCTCGGCGGCCTTTCCTTCCTCGTTCAGCCCGTAGTAGAGCTTCAGCATGCCGTGCACGCGCCGCCTCCTCCCGTTTTCCTCGAGCTCTGGCACCGCCACCGAGCCGTCTGCCTCTCCGTCCATGCTGAAGTCCTCCGGCCAGCTGAGCGAACGGAACCAGAGAGGCGTTGACAAACAAAGACGACGAGCGGTCGACAAACAGCCTCAAAAGCGCTCTTGCAGGTGGCGACTTCAGGCTCCGCTAAGAGAAGGGTCCGCTGCACACAGCTGTCAGGTCCTTATGACAAAGTTTATCACAAACAACAGCCAAAATACGACATATTCCTCCCCAGTGAAGCGGCTCGCTGGAAGCTTTCCTGTTTCCGGGTTTGTAGCCAATCGGTTCTTACGTTGTCAGCCTGTGCGCCGTCCAAAGCGACGTTTCGTAGTCTTTTAGTTGTCACGTTCACTCCTACTGCGCATGTCAGTTAAAATGTGACGACAAATTAAAGGTTTTTTTTCGTTCAGTTGGTAGATTTTTGGGTCACGTTTCAGAAAAAAATGGGAAAGTATGAAAACTGAAATTAAACATAAAATCTACAGGATCATCTGATAAGTCCTTTCCAGTGTGTTGCAAATTCTGCACCACTTACAAACTGCACCTGAGCATCTTTATTGCACAAAGGGAGCTCATTCTTAATACAACAATCAACTAAGAAAGAAGAGTAGAATGAAACTACAAATCAAGAGGAATATCAACAAACAGATAAAACAAGTTTAATTTATTGGTCAAATATTGAAAATGTGTCAAAAAAGCCACACTGCATCCTGGACAATGATGATAACATGGGAAATTCAGTAATTGCTCAGGTATTCAAAATCAATTAGTTATTATATTGAGTAAATAGGTCTGGGTGCAAAAGAAACAACAACGACAAAACCAAGAGGAAAATTACCAAAAACAATTTTCTCAGTAACAGTGTCATGTACCACTTCCATCTCTGCACACGAAGAGTCTTACAAACGTAACACATTTTTCCCAGATATCAGTGAATGCAACAAACTGAACTGCCACCACACAATCAAGAAGGAAGTTGTCGGGCAAATTACAAAAATCAATCAACAATTGTCCGTTTTCTAAACACGGTATGACAAAGATACTGTTCTGTGCATGATAATGAAAGATATGCAAGATGTTTTTCCAAAATAAATATGGCTTCAGTACACTTAGGTAGTAGGCTGTAGAGGAGTAATCACACTGTGGCAAAAACACTCTCTGAAAGCAGATCTCTTTATCCGGGGGGGAAGATTGAAATTTGAATGAAGGCAAAACTGACTGCTGGGAGAACCACAATACACTGCTCACCTCAATCACTCACTTGATGTTCTCACATCAGCCAGTAAAGGAGAGGCGTGTCGTCTGATTAGTGGCCTTACAGAACAAACCGTGGCACCACTGCGTTGGCCTGTCCTGGCTTCACATCAAAGACAGTCACTCAGATACCAAAGAAAAACAAAGAAAAAGGCACTTTAGCTTCTGTGGAGTGACTCCATCAGAAGGTAATGTTCAATCAGACCAATTTTCTCTCGTTTGTATCCAAGCACCGACGAGTATATTAAAATGAAAGTAAAAAAATTGTCTCAAAAGCTAACAATCTGCTGATGTAGAAGATTTATAAAGAGTGTATTAGTATTCACTGTGCAGCATCACATGATGTGCAGACTGTGGGAATGCCTAAAACTACGATGTGACATGCATAGTGTACGTTTGCGACGATATACTGGACTCCCCCAGGTCGGTGACGGACAGTATCTGGCAGACAAGTCGAAGCATAGAAAAGTAAGAACATTCTGCAGGTTTGCATGCTGAGGAGAATCAGGGAGGATAGCGCAACACACCCAGGCCAGCACAGGACCTGCCTCAGGTGGAAGGCTGCGGTGTCGAGACCGGGCCTGTTTCACGGCCACTGGCGGAGGAGGTGAGCTTGTGCAGCAAAGACAGAACCTGCCTGTGTTAGCAGCATCAGGAAGAAGTTCGGAGAGACGCCCAGAGGACTCAGGTGAGTCGCAGCAGGTCAGACAAGCTCGCACCAGTGTGACAACTGAGGTTTTAACAGTCTGGATAAAGGTTGGTGGAGGCCACACGCATAGACCTCGCTGTCACGGACCAGCTGAAGCTGCTCCCACTAAAATCGTAGATGCGCAAGATGAACTGACCCATTCAATGTATCTTTACAAACTTACTAACCTGTCAATTCTAACCATAATTCATGCTTTGTTTTCCCCCCCAAAAAAACCCAACACTGCCAAATCTGCATCGTTGCAAAGCTGAAACAAGTTGCCCAGCTGTGTTTTAAACATTGGTGCCCATTCAGAAGATCATCTCTGAACAGAACCACCAAGACGCTGCATGAAGCAGAACCACGTGAAGGGCTGATTGAACATAGCTGGTTTCAGTTTAAACCGTCACTTGATTGTTTAAAGACAGCCGATCAAGTGAAGCACACCGTGCACACTCAGTCGCAGCATCAATAACTTCATGTTCGTAGACTTCTTGTGTATTTCAACCTCTGAACTAAATCTGTCCACTTCTTCCAAAGCTGAACTGCACCAATAAGGACGTTCAGCGTGCTTTCTTTTACTGATAAAGAGCTGCAGAAAGTAGATATAAACTCTTTCAAATTACTGGACGCAAATACTCACAAGGAACCTCCACAACACAGCCAAGGTGCGCCCATGCAGAGCTCGTCTTCGATCGGAACGTTTCTACCAGCGGTTTTCGAAAGAGGCTTTTCTCTCCGTCATGACTAGAAGGCACCGGCAGTTTGAAACAGCAGCCGAGAGACAGCAGCTTTACGTCGTCCCCCCAAAAAAACGTTCGTCATGCTGACTGTAAGGAGGAAGTGGCGACTCTCGCCATTTAGAGGAGGAGCGCTAAGACAGGGCCTGCACGAGGACCTATTGAGACATTCTTGATGTTCAGTCCCTACCAAGGGACGCAGAGGTAATGCAGGGGCCACACTGGTTTGAGGCGTGAAACGTTGGGCTGACGGCCGCAAGGTCGCCTCGCAGATGCCGTCAGAACTGGTTGAGGACTACTCTAAGGCTTGTGTCAGACTTGTGAAAGAGGTCCATTATACACATCTTCAGTTCACCCTTGGAAGCATAGCTGTTTGATACATCGGCTTGTGTTTCACATTACTGTACTCTTTCAATATACACAACTTCAGAAGATAAATATCATCACTCACACGTAGAAAGCTCTCACTTGGTCCTTTACATGTTCATATATTAGCAGATAAATGTCTCGAGCTCATATCAAGTCCTTTTTTTCCTGTTTGAATCTCAGTGTGAATGTTCAGATTTGGTCTTGGAGGAAAGCGGGGGGTAGCTCAGTGGCACGGTTAACCCTGCTCCAGGCTCTCTGTCACCTGCACAGCAGAGTAGGTGGTGGCAGACGCTTGTCGTGCGAAGAAGGACGCAGCTCTTTTGGGCTTCA
Organism: Malacoctenus gilli; assembly: GCA_032164315.1. Lineage (NCBI taxonomy): Eukaryota > Metazoa > Chordata > Actinopteri > Blenniiformes > Labrisomidae > Malacoctenus > Malacoctenus gilli. The sequence continues at coordinate 4,267,205 of JASSRZ010000006.1, read as the reverse complement.
AGCGTTTGATTTCTTTTCCTGGAGGACAAAAACAAACGAGAGGCCGATGATGTTACAAACATGCAGAGTCACCCCTGCAGTGTATGTCAAAGCAAAGTGAGCATATCAGTGCTGTAGGTGCTCTTGACATCTGGTGAGCCACATTTTAAACTCATATGCTCTTAGTTTCTGAGATAAGGAGGCTTTAAAACCCCTCTGGCTGATGAAAAGGAGCAAGAATGTAAAAACAAAGTGTCAGTGTCGAAAGCAGCAGGCCTCACCGTTGTCCACGTAGCTGATGGTGTTCAGCGAGTGCACCCGGCTGCACACCACGCTTCCTTGCCTGTGCAGCATCCCGCGCCGCCCCCCGCGTCCGTTCTTCTTGTTGCCCTCCTGCTCGGCGGACTGCCGGGACAGGCTCGCCTCGCCGTCCGCCTCGGCTGCAGCTCCTCCCTCGGACGCGGACTTCAGCTCGACGCAGAACTCGATGAAGCCGCTCATTAGCTCTGCCTGGTTGGCAGAAACAGAAACAGAAACATGACGTCTGACCCCGAGAAGTGGAAGTGAATAACAGCGGTAATGTACTTCTTAAATGGCGTCACCACGGAGCCACCAGCACATTGCGTTCCCGTTGCCGTTACCTGCTTTGAGTATATTTTGAGTAACTTGTTGACCGGAGTGCCGTCTTCCTCGCCATCAAACTCTAACCACAGAATGTGAGAGTCGCCCTCCTCTTCGGGGTAGCTGTGGTCCCAGGAGAGCTCGCTGAAACGCAGGCCCAGCAGCACATGCTGCGAGACGGGCGAAACAACACAGGACACGGCTTCAGACGTGCTGCAACTCCAGTGAGCACAATCACACTGACACCAATGATAATTGGTTGTTTTGGGCTATTTAGAGAACATTGTTTTAGTTCCTGTTGAGTTGATTTGCAATAGATTTGCAGAATGATTGTAAATGTAACAGAATATCTGATTAGCGAAGCCAAATCCTTCAACTTCTCATTAAAGTTTGCAGGTCTTCCTGGTTAAAGCTGCACTCTCAGGTGGTTCGAAGTGATGCCAAACAAATCTTCCTGACTCACCTTCTCCTTCACATCCATCACATACACTCCCTCCAGGCAGATCCCAACATTGACGGCTTTGCGTTTCCCCCGCTGGAGGAGCCCTTGTGCCGGTTTGTCGATCTCCCCAAAGAAGAAGCCGCACCTGGTAAAAGTGAGTGAACATGATCTCTCGATGTATTTGTACCTGATGTTAAAAATCAAGCTTTGTGCTTGCTGCTCACTGAACAAAGTCCTACCCGTAATAAGGCAGAGCGTGACATGTGCTGAGGTACTGGTGCAGGAGCTGGATGGTTTCAGCAGAGCTTCCTGCAGATGTGCTGATTTTCCTGTACTCCACCAGAAGGTTCTGCTCCAGCGCTGCGTGCCGGCTCGCCTTCCCTCGCAGCGTGGAGAGCAGACCCCCGCTCCCCATGACGACGTGTGCGGGCAGGTAGGAGGACAGTTTCTTTTCTCTGCAGAGGACAGAGGACGGGACGATGCATTCAGGGAACTGAACTTTGTCTTTTGCAAGATCGTGTGCAGTACCCCCCCCCCCAAAAAAAACCCTCAGAGAGTTTAACTGAATGTTTTTCCAACTTTTTTTTTTTATGGGTTTGTCTTGCTTGAACGTGCTTTGCAATATGTTCAAAGAACAGCTCTCACAAAGCCTCAGATCACTTGGCTGTGCTATCTAAAAGATTTCGACCTCCCCTGTTTGAAAACCCCCACTCACACCAAGAAAGCTTTTAGTAAAAACATTAAAATTTATGACAGTGATGCAAACTTAGTGTTGGGCTTAAATTTAGGCGTCTCCCTTCTCCTCCCCTTTTGTTTTTAATGTGGTGTAGCACTGCCCCCTGTGGCTGATGAGGGAAGAACACCCTATACAATAAACTAGTGAGGTGATGGTGACAGGACCACACAAAAAAACCCCTAAACAAACGAACAGACAAACAATTTTCAAGGAGTATCTGTTGCTTCGAATAGTTCATTTGGATTAAAAATGATCAATCATGCAACTAAAGTGTTTCTCAAGTATGACACAATAAGCAGGTAAGAGAAGTGAATGTAAAAGTATCCAAACAAGAGTACAACTGTGTATATTGAGGTTGAGAAGCAGATCAGGCTGCCTGTCATGTGTTTCAGTGAGGACCAACAGTTCTGCATTGTAATCCACACGACCCTGCTCCAGCTTCACCCCCAGTAAAGTTTAAAACAACCTCGCAGACAAGAACCAAGCGCTTCTGCATAACGAGTCTCTGCTCACAAATGTCATTTTGCACATTCTTGCACTCACAAACCCACAAATAAATGGAAAACACTGCAGTGCACCAGCATAAGTGTTGTCAAGCTACATAACGAAAAGCGAAAGCCTTCTTCAAATGAAAGAACACTGTTGACCTTCTTTCAGAACGCCTGTGGATTTTCATCAGATTGCAACATGTTGTGTCTGATTGTGCAGCAGCACTCAGAGCGACTCCCTCTGCTTGGTGCCCTTTACAGAGATGTGGGTTGAGGGATATGAGCTGGGTGGTGCTTTTTAAAGTGCTTCTGTTTCTCTGGTACATTAGGTTGCAGACAGCTTTTTTTTCCCACTCTCACTATTCCACTGAATGATGGACAGAAAAGTCACCGTGTACTTTTTCATTTGGAGCTGTGATGGGGTCACCTGTGGATGCTTCAATGACTGCGGGAACCACAAAACTGGGAGTCAAGTGGGATCATGTGCTGATGGAAAGTCAACCTAATTTTATCATCCAAAGTGAGCGCTGGAAAATATCAAACGCAGCTGACTCATTGTTCAAACTCGATATCAGTGTGTGAATGCTCATCGCACATTCAGACTCAGAGCATTTCATGCAAAAGAAACTTTATTGTTTGGAGTCGTTTATAAGAGCAGTAGACTTTTAACATTTGTGAGGGTTTTTCTGTCTATTTTAACACGTTTGATTCCCATTCTGTTAATTTATGAAGCCAATAAGCAATGCATCAATTTCTCCTTTTTAAAACAGAAAGGGGCTCCAAAAAACAATGGTTCTAAGCTAAACGATGACTTGTCCTGCTCACCTTACGGTGGTGGTAAACTGTTGGCTGTCCAAAGTGGTCCCGTCCTCCAGAGCCACACACATGGCTCCGAGGCCCGTCCAGTGCTCGGGGTCACAGGGGTATCGGCCTGCGAGGATGTTGCTCCGGGCCTCCTCATACAGAAGCCGCAACACGCCTTCGTCTTCGATCTGCTCGGGAGCGAGACGGAGGGAGCGGCCGATCAACAACTCTCAGAAAACAAAGCCTCATCTATCGAGCAACTTGACCTTTTCCATCTCACACGAGGTTAATATTCTTCTCGTGAATAAACACTTGTGCTTTTATTGCTGCGCTAACCACTTGGTGCTGGCAGTTTACAGGCATCTTCTCCAAAGATTGTTGCCATAGAGAGGCCGCTATAGGGCCAATAACATTGCAGAGCACATTGTTGAGAACCCTCGTTATAAACAATCCACTTGACTGACTTTTTAGGTCCTTATTAAGGAGCACTCTGCATTCTGTGAGTCAGCAGCTCCACATAATCTGGACCCTTGACACCCTGTAATGCTGTCTTCAGAACTCACTCATATGTGAGATTAATGAACGCCTGTGCAGAGCTAATGATACCTGCAGCTCTTTCGACTTGGGATAAAACACGTTGCGCCTGTACTGGAGACACGGTTCATCTGAGGAGAGAGCAGAGCACGATGATGATGCATTAGCGTTCAGTCCTCAGCTTTCATCATCTGAAGTGGATGAGTGAGGGTCCACAGATGACACAAGTCCCCGAACCACTCTGAACCCGCACTTAGTCCTGCTCTGTGGGTGGAATCTACTCCAAACCGAAAAACAACACATAACAGCGTTTAAAGTGATGACACAACACCTCTCTGATGCTTCTTTGTTTCAACTGTGGGAAGTCGTCGCTGTGTCACTGCTTCTTTGACACTGCTGGAATTAAACGGCAGGAAAAATGTGGGTGGTTCTACTTTGACGAGAAAAATGATGATAAAAACGTGATGGCAGCCTGAGTCAGCGTCTCGCACCTCCCATACGTAGGCCTCAAAACAAGTCTGCTTCACTCAAGCAGGAGGCAGCAGAAAAAAACCCCCAAAGAGCCGTCTGAAACTTGAACAATTTGTGATGTTAATGTAAATGGAAAACTGTTTAAATGACTTGGGCTTTTTTCCTCATGTCACAGAAAGTGACAGCGGTGAACATTTGTTCCCCCTTACTGTTTGATTCTAGGCTCTGGAGTTTGGGCAAAACGAAGTCACAAGAGCTATATGTCACGCTGGAAAGTGTTTAACACCACAGTCTGACAGTGCAAGTGGTCTTCGGGGGAAAAGGGTAGATATGAGGAAGAGTGTGCAGGGATTCATGGTTCATTATCGACTAATCTGTGATCATATCATCACTTGTTCTTGTAGGATTTTCCTGGTGCTCTTGAACATAATCCTTTAATCGCTGGTCTTTTTGCTTGTGTCATCAGAAGATAAAGATACATTTAAAAACCTTCTTCACTGGAAAGAAGGCAAAAGATGCGTCATGAAAACACAGACACACCAAAGCTCGCTCGTCTGGCTTTACACACGATCACATTTCAGAAAGCATATGGGACACATTTCAGAGGATGCAGACAGAAAGTCAGTTAGCTCCCAAACAGTTTGCATGTGGACACGGTCATTATCGAAGGAGACCGGATGGTCAAAAAGCTGAGTTTTCATGGTGCCTGTAAACATTGGAGCAATGAACCCAAAGTCTCACCTTGTGAGATGTCTTCCTCTGAAGCCTCGGTGAAGCGATACAGCAGATCCTGCCACTGCCGGCACAGCTTGTACGGCTGATGCCTCGCTTTTAATTGCAGTTCTTAACAGCAGGCATGAGAAACCAGGAGATACAGAGGCACGTGTTAACGCGTGGTGCTTTTTTTTAATGAGCAATGTGGTGGTGGTGATGGTGGTGGCGGTGGTGGGGTGGGGGGTTCTTACCGAGGAGAGGAGAAGAGAGCCAGAAAGCAAAGGCATCCTGTGCAGACTCGGGAATATGAAGAGCCTCTCGAACGCTGCGGCCCAGCTCCTGCACCGTGACGCTGCCCAGCCCCTCCACTGACAGGTGAACGGCGCTGTCACCAAACAAGTACACCAGCACATCCTGAGCTGAGGGAGCAAGCAGGAACACGCAACGAAGCTTAGAAAATCAGAAAGCTCACCCCCGCCAAAAAAACCCATCAAATGGAGAGGTTTTTGCCACAACAATTGATGAGTTTGTTGCAACTTACTGCGGGAAAGTGTAGCAGAGGAAGCCACACTTCCTCTTTGCGAGTGATCATCTGATGAGTCTGGAGGAAAACTGCAATCGTCTCCTTCCATTTCTAGTCTGAAACACAGGGATCAAACTTCAATCAGTCACAGCGAAAATGGACTGTATTTCACAAACACCTCCTCTCCAAACTCAATGAAACTATCAAATCTTACAAGGGAGATCGTAAAGTATCAGGGGAGATAATTAACCGATACATGCACGAAGAAAACCCACAATTATGGGAGAGTAAATCTTTGGATCAAACCCACAACTGGGTCAATTCTTTGCCATTTCCTTCAGGCGATATTCAAGCTGACTTAACCTGCCCCCCTGATGGGGGACGTGAGTCTCGATGGGATCACAGTGACACACATGGTGGGCTGAAAAACAGACATGCAAACTGGCACCTCCAACATTTGCTCAACTTACAACTATAACACAGTCAAATCTAAAGTTTGATGAGAAAGCTCGACGGCACAAACTGTTTTCACAGCACAGTGCTGGTACAAGTACAAGTTTCTGGCACGAGAAATATTGCAGCATTCCCAAAATGCCCTTGGGAGGTATCGGAAAGTTCTCATGGCTCTGATCGACACAGCATGGAGTCTGTGACGGGATCCCACAAAGAAAAAAAACAAGTCGAGCAACACTACTTTCTCAGAGGATCTGTACTGAGTGCTCTCTGAAATCTGGCACAACTTCTCTGCTGAGACTCTGTGTGCATGCTGAGACTCTGTGTGCATGTGTACAGATCAACAGCAGTCAGACCCAGCAGTGATTCTTTACTGTTCATCTGTGTTGATCACTTAACTTTGAAAACATTACATGCATTTTCCACTTTTCTGTATGTAAACATTGGGTAAAAAGTCAATACAAAACTGGTTTTATAGCAGGTGTTTAGCTCCGACAACAGTCTGTCCGATCGCTGTTACAATACTGTAAGTTTGTGCTTGATCTTGGTGTTCTCTGTGAATATACTGTTTGGACATGGCCTGTTTGATGGAACTCACATTTACAGAAACACTGCTCCATATGCTTACAAAACGAGCGAAATCCATCTTCCAAGAACTATTTGAGAGGAACTTGAATGCTGGAAAGAACTGTGACACGTGTGTGAAGCCCTTTTGCTTCTGGCACCGACAACTTAATAAAAGAACCTCCCGGCAAGTGACTCAGCTGACTGAGCAGACATCACCGGAATGAAGGGATGAACCCACATCATGTCCCCCATCAATCATGTTGAAACAATCATCCCAATTTAAAGCTGACCTCAGTGTGAACCAGCAAAGCCGCGTCATTTCAGTCAGAACCTCCAAGGACTCCTGCTCTCACCAACATAAACAGGACGTGTCAGTCAACATATCACTGGTTTTAGCGCCCCTTTCACAAACAATGTGACATAGCGTGCCTGCACAGCCAACAGAAAAGTAGCTAACTCGAGCATCCCAGGCCCGTGGGACAGACATGTTGACTGTCCTCCACATGCCCAAACACAACAAGCAGCCGAGGACACTTTCCTTGGAGCTGGACCGCACCAAATTGAATTAGCGTTAGCCAACGTTAGCTGAGAGGCTGCGAAAGTGGCCGTGCTGAATGTTTCCCCTTCTCAGTGGAAATGTTACCGTCTCCGAACGTCACGGGGATATTTTTAGACCCATTAATACATTTTATTTATCAGTCGGATGGAAACTATTTGGGCACTTGTGCTCCCTCTGTCTACCGTTAGCTAACTTTCGTGGGTTTGTTCAGCACTGTGATAACAACAAGTGAAGGAACAAAACACCCACCTACTTGTGACTTGTGGGGAGCTTCCCTCCACTCGCTGCTTCTCCTCTGGATACGAACCTGTTAATTTAGTAAACAGTGTAACAAGGGGCAACGCGATTCACCGAGCTGCCGTTATCTCCCCGGCTACAGCTAGGCAGCTGCTCCCAGCTAGCTTTCCGGGCAGCTGCAACAGTTACAGTGTGCGACCGCCGGACGATCCGACCGTTCTGAGTCACTCCTCTGCGGTGGGCGTGACCATAGACATGAATACGGAGACGCCTCATTGACTGGTGCCGCGTATTGGAGCCGACGTCTCAGCACGGCCGCCATCTTAGATGGGTCACTCATGCGCTCCAGTGCATTTAGAGGAACGTGTATTCCCACCATCATTTACGATTATGAACTTCCCCTCCTTAAAAAAAAAACAAACTATGAAATGATTTTGATTACACAACACTTGTCATTGGAGAAACTATTAAATTTAGGGTTCATTTCCCCCCCCCTTGTGGTTCACTTTTGTTCTGGCATTGCTGTTCGCAGACGGTCCCTGCGCCGTCGCAAAGACGCAGGCTCTGCACAGAGCCCAATGCATTTCTCCAGCGTGAAAAATGCGATTGTAGCTTTCAGTTTACCTCGCTGTGATTGCAATGACGTGTCGCTTTCGTAGATACGATGTTCCGCTGATGAGTTATTTTCTACGGAAAGGCCGAATCTGTGAATATTTTGTCTAACTTCATCTAAGTCATTGTGGAAGCCAACATAAGAATGGAAGCGTCATACGAATCCGTCGGACCCATCCCCAGTCTCTCCGATGACTGTGGAAGTCACTACACACTACACAACACTACGATTACGTGTTGTAATTCGACCGACAAACTCAAAGTCTATGCAGCGTGAGAACACGACTTTCTGTTTTGTGCTGTGCGTGCGACACAGGGCAAACAGAACATTTCAGGGGAACATAATTTCGCACAATACCGGGAATTGCGTCGCTCTGTGTTTACACCGTATGGGTTCTGATGCTCGCCTGGACTGAGTTGACCCAACCAATATGGCGGCGACGCACGACGCGCTCCAGCTCGTAATGAGGTGTCAACGTATTCATGTCTATGGGCGTGACGGTCATCCAGGAAGGTTTTAATCGCTGCAAACGAATCTTTTTTACAAATTGATTATGATTTGATGCACCCGAGAGTGAGTTGTTGGTAGTTCTTTTTGTAGTAGTTTTTTTCAAAATAAACGATTTGCACATTGGGAACCGTTCCTGACACGGGATGAAAAGCCCCAATCCCAGATACGACTCGAAAAGCTCATACGGACGTCAGAGAGCGCGGTTATGCCACGTGACGGTGACATAATAACAGTTGTATTCAGTAGAAGACGCCCTATGGAAGTAAACAAATGAGAAAAACAACAGCATAAACAAAAAACCCAGCAGATATTTGAACAAAGCAGGAATTTGATTCATATAAATAGAACTGATTTGAATTTTCAAAAGAATGCCGTGAAATTGCGTAATGAACGCACATTGTTCTTAACTCATCAGATAAAATGAAATGAAGTTTGAATAGAACAAGAGAGATGACTGGGATTTAGAGATAGTAATTACACCCATTCTTTTCATGAGCTGACCCAATTTGTATTTGAACAATCTGTTTGGACTGTCTAACAGTGTTACATGCAAGAGTTGGGTGGGTCAGTATGTCTACTGCTGTACGATGGAATCATCATAATCTTCATCATACAGATCAGAGGTGAATTTGTTGTTTCTTCACTTGTTGTCACCACATTAGAAATACAACAAAACTCCCATGCCATCATATGATTTATTGCTTAGTTTAAGTCTTGCATTGTTGAGTGGGTGTTCTTGCATTATTAAATAAGGTAGTAATAGCAACTGAATACAACTAATGTTACATTGCATAAACTCTACTTAGAACAAATAAAAATACTTTAAGTGAAAGTACTGAGAAAGTCTTTGGAGTATTAGTAACCACTTCTAAGCACAATGTGGACGATCAAAACACATTTCCGGGCCGATATGAAAATCACAATATTGTAAACAAATAATCTGAAATTCATTTGAGTAAGAAAATAGAATTGCTGACCATAACCATAGAAATGAAAAGGTTTCACGTTTCAGCTCAAGTTTTGAGTGCACTCAGCATTTTTTTTTGAAGTGACAAAGTAGTTGTCGTGTTGTTAGCTGTATTAAAACTGGAGTAAAATGAAGTAAATGACCGCTTGAAGGGTGTCTTCTCCAAGATACAACTTGATTAGAGTTACGCGAGCATTTGAAATTCATTAGCCAACCCCAGCCCCTGATCTCAATCTCATACATCAGTATTCAAGGACAGTAGCAGATGATTCACACTGTGCAGCTTCGGAGAAAGTCAAGATGAAATCCACAAGTGTGTCGATGCTGTTTGTACACATTTATACACTCTTTCAGCTGTCGTCATACTCGTAGCGATGTTGCCAGTTGTCAGTCTGAGTAACTTCACATTCCTGTTTCAGCATTACCTTTCAATGATGAAACGAAGCCGCTGCTGTGGCTTGGTACATCCACCTGACGCAGGTGTCTGTCTGCCAAGGCAGCAACTTGGGTATTAACCAATGTGATTAGCAGCTTTAACTAAGGGGTCACAGCAGAGGACGCACTTGATGGCTTTCACTGCATTACCGACATCGATTAATCAATCTCTCTAATCCTATTGCTTTCACCGTCTCAGGGAGGAGAGACAAGAAGGACGCGTCACAGAGCGGCTGCCGCAGGGACAGAGCTGCATGTGCTGGAGCCCGAGTAGCTCGCCGGAGAGAAAGTGACCGGACTCCACGAGACCTTCAGTAACTTCCAACTTTAATAAGTCATCAGTTATTTTGTGTCATAGTCCTGTTGCACAGCCGAGCAGTTTCGCCTCGAGTCAATTCTACAGTCAGCATTACATCTGGGTATTCCTTGAGGCCAAGACTTATATTTGTACACAGCACCATCACTTATTTTATCCACATGATCGTTTTCTTGCTCCCGACACACACCAGTATTGTGGGAATGCAATGAGAAAAGAACATCACACTCAAAAGCAAAGTATTAAGATTGTAAACAAATAAAATATTGAGTGGGTCATCGATGACAGGACAAATGAAACCAATGAATATATACTGAAAAATAAAAGGTTTTTTTTATTTGTGCGAAGAAAAATGGATTGACAGGACCAAAGATCCAATAGAAGTGTGTGTTTCGCAAGATATTTGTTAACCTGTGTTGGTTTTTGGTGGTTATAGCAAAACAAGGATGGAAATTCAAAAGTCAAGTCACGTTGCATATTTGAAATTTAACAGTGATGGTTGAGTGAAAATTAGAAAAAAAATACTAACCCTAAATTTATGAAATTCATATAAATGCATCACTTGTGTTCTTTTTTTGATCATTCATTAGTTGCCTTGTTTGTCGAGAAATTATTTACATGTTCATAGATTCAGTGTGGTTCTTTTAAGGAGCTGCGGGGGCTGCTCCCTCGGGATTGCCCTCCTCCACGCCGTTCTTCATCAGGAAGAACTTCAGCACGGGGTCGAGGTACTCCATGACGGTCTCTTTCACACTTTTCTCCAGCAAGTACCCCTCCGTCTCGATCTCTGTGTTTTCCTTCCCGGCCACGGCCTCCATGGCGGTCTGCAGGAACCGCAAGCTCACCAGCACGGAGCCCTGAGTGGAAGATGGAGAGGAGTCAGAGTGGTTGTCAGGGAAACGCAGACGGAGACCCTCCAAACGGAAAAACTGATGGACTCGACAAATAAAACGAGTGATCAGTTGATCCAGACATTGCAATGAAGACAATAAATTTCATCTTGTTTCGTTGACATTTTGGATCCACCCAAATAAAATGTCACCAGTTCTGTTTCAGTCAATCCATAAACTCTCCAAACTCTTTCCCTTCTCTACCTGTAGGAGGAAGATTGACAGCACTCCAGCTCCGATGGTGTTCATCAGACCCATGTAGTAGTGGACCAGGGCCTCTCTGCAGCCCCGAAGGTAGATGTTGAGCTCCTCCGTTTGGTAGTCATAGTTATAGTGGGCCGAGTTGTTGGTCAGCTGGTACTGGATGCAGGGCCTGGGAGAGCTGGGGTTGCAGCAGCTGAACGGGACGCCGTCCACCAAGTACCGGCCATCCACGTTGCTCTTGATGCGGCTGAAGAAAGGAAAGGTTACCAACACTTTAAACTAACACCCTGACTGTTCATTTCTAGGGCCAAGGCCTGTAATCATCTGAGCCTCCACTCACTCTTTCACTTCTTTGGAGTTGAAGTCAAGGTAGCGGTTGCTGATCCACTGCACCTCAAACCAGTCCCGGAAGTCGTTGTTCCCGCAGCAGTGGAAATCCATCTGCAGGCGGTCGATGTTCTGCTTCTGGAAGCAGCGGCCGGGGGTGTCCGTGTCCTTGTAGAAGCGGATGCCGTTCCTCAGGCCCACCTTCAGGGAGGACTCCAGGCTGCCCTTCATGGCGTAGCTCATGATGACCGCGAGCAGCATGAGCACGGTGAAAAAGCAGGACACCGCAAAGTACGGCTTCAGGAAGTTCTTCCAGCGAGGGAAGCGCCCGGCGTCCAGGGCGTCCTGACAGATCTTCGACGCAAAGTAGTTGATGCCCAGCGAGGCCAGACCAACAATGATGAGGGTGTTGGGCACAATGTGGATGTCTGAATTATCCATCACCTGCAGCCATGTGGAGTGGTTAGTAGGAACGCAAAGTATTTGTACACACTTCACCTTGTGAAGGGTTCACAAAAACATTTGAGAGTAAGAGTGTTTTGGAACAACCAGAACAGGTTTAACTGTGCAGCTCGAGAGCACAGGAATGACACTGAGAGGACATTCTGCCAATCATCATCTTTAGTCGAACATTTTGTAACATATTTAGAGACTGAAAATAACCAAAACAAAGTTTGTGTTGTGAGGTTAACACTTGTCAACGGGACAAAAGCAGATTTATTTGTGCAGATGACATGATGTATTTATGTGTATGTTAAGTAAAACCGTGTATTTATTATCACTCATTTACAGTCATTTGTGCATTTGTAAATAGAGCGACAGAGATATGGCATGAAAACTTTCTTGTACATTTCTGTCATCTTTGTTTAGCTTTAATCGATTGTACATAAAATAATTGTGTAAATTAACAACCCATCAGAATAAAAGTGAAAGAGCTGATAAATAAACAAACATGCTTATTCAGAGTGGAAAGTTGCAGCGATAAGGCCGAAGGATTAGAATGATTGAAGCTGACAGAGAGCAGTTTATGAAATGATGAGTCAGGATTTAAAGTGGGTCACAGGGTGCTTGCCTTCGGTTGGGCTTCAATTATTACATTTATTTTGAGTAAGATTTTATTCACCCTCACCAGACACTTTTGGTCCTTTATGAGTTTTACCCTCCAGCAACCTTGTGGTGGTTTAGATGTAAGGCAACCACAGAGGGACATCTGTCAGGGGTTCTTGATGCCGTTCAAGCAAATAATACAGCGTGAAATCACTAGTTTTTATAAGGCAAGCTGTGAAATATATAATTGTTATAATTTGAAATTATTAGCAGCCAACTTCATTGTACATGACATCTGTTCTGTTTATGATTATTAGAAGTAAAATAATTAAATCTCTTCTCATTAGGAAACCAGTCACCATATGATGTGTCTCAATGTGTCAAGTTTTTTCTCTTTTTATAGAAGCTTACAGTGAGAGCTGAATGTCTGCCTCAGACGAAGAGAGGCTAAAGTCTGAATATGGGAGCCTTACGTACCTCTGCCCTCCTACGGAGCTCGGTCTTCAGGATGCAGCCCAGGGTGAAGGTGGTGGCCCCGGCGACCGTGGCACACCAGGAGAGGAGCCACAGTCCCTGGGCCAGCTTCACCCTTTTCTGGGCAGGGAACTTCATCTTCATTACCACCATGGTTGCAAGGATGGAGTCCGAGTCTCACCGGGGGAAGAGGGGAAGGAGAGCGACGAGGCGAGGGGGGACGATGCTGCGCTCTGCCTGCGAAGGAGGACCAGAGGTGAGAGGCCGGACTCCAGAGGCTTAGGATGAAGAGGACGCAGGGGAAACACCACCGTGACTTTCAACAACACACCAGCCGCAGCAAGCTGCGCGAGATGCAATTTCACCAGAGTTTTCACAGGAGTAAAGACAAGATGACTCCAAGAGTTTAGTGAAACAGTCAGAAAAGTCAAGGTTTTTAGAAGTCTACACTCTTTGTTGTGCATCCAGTTAAAAGTCTTTGTCTTTAATCGTTTACCTTATTTGGTCTCTCCAGAAAGTGGCCGAAAAAAAAGTCCAGGTATCCCCACAGACCACTGCGCACCTTCCAGTGTGCCACACAGTGGATTTGGCACACTGGATTTGGCAAACCTGGATGTCGGCAGCGTCTTACCACTAATTCCCGCCTATCCTATTAATGGGGCTGTGGATCCAGGCCACTGTCTGCTCAGCACCCATTACCCCTGTGAGGGGATACGGGTGACAAACCAAATTGAAGCTGACACACACCTGGATATTATTAGTATCCAAGTTATAATCTGCAGATCCTGACGGCATAACCTTACATGGCACCCAAAGTGGCATACACCCGTTTTTTGACAACAAACTCAATAGTGGTCAGCAAAATAAGAAACACAAATTAAGAAATAAAAGAAAATGATGAAAAACTTAGAAATTGTTACTTTATAAATGATTTAACGTCTGTATTCATCTCTTGTTTGTCAACAGCGAAATAAATCCTTTGCAAGCAAAACAAACCACGCACACAGTTATTGTGGAGACAGTGACTTTTTTCACATTGCGTCACATTCTGACTGTTTATTCCAGTCTGCATTACATCCTGGCTGCTTTGTGTGTCTCCGAGGACACTTTGGTCGCCTGTGGGAATCACCTGTGCGGGACGCATACTCGCCAGCGACACGCTGCAGGAGCTTTATGTGCCCAGGTGGAAACTACACATCAAGCACACAGTGCTGATCTGAATCACTTGGCAGTTTAGGTCAGAGGTCAGCGTTTGTGACTTTCCCTCAGTCTGCATACCTGCTGTTTTTCTTCTCACGTGTCAGAAACCTCAGTGTTTCACCATGATGGATTCAAATAAAATCTGCATGATGAGAGAGAAGCAGGTGAACAATGAAAGATGAGGCTACATCAGTTTGTCTCAGGAACTTTAAAATTGGTGCAGCCAGTGTATACAGAAGTGTTTCTATCCAAAAGTCACCCAAACTTTCAATTTCTTCTGGTTTTAGCACTCAAACACAGGTCCAAATGATAAATACATGAAAGCATGAAAGACAGAGTGGGTCTTTCTCATCTTTTCCTTTATTAGATGTTGCCTGTACAGAGTTACATGCATTTGTTCAATTGAAAACATCAAACGTGTCTGGACAATAAATGAAACTATAGGGAAACGACTTACCACACGTCATATATAGTACGTCACATTATTTATTTACATGGACACATATTAAAGGTTACTGCATAACTGCATTCACTAGTATAAATTGTTTTCTGTAATGAATGTGTAGGAATATTTCTTGGAAGTAAACAGGAAAAATTTGAGGGTCAAATTATTGTTCATTGACATGTTTGGCCTCTCCATCGTCAGACAGCCTTCAGTCAATACATAATGCCTGCAATCATGGAAACAAGATAACTTTTCATGATTTGTACTGGAGATGGAAAAAAGGAAAGATGTACCTACCTTCATATGCATTTGCCAGGAGTAATACACATTTATATTTTACAATTCAAACTGTGGAGGATTTTATTTGTTACGTATACAATTTACTCTCTAGTCACACACTGCAAGAGTCAGCCGTGATTCCAAGCTCCTAGTTTAGATAAGCTCATATAAATGTGTTGAGGTAAAGGAATAAATTCAGTAAATCCAGTGGTTGGAAGTCAAAAGCCAAGTACTCCCAAGCCAGAAGCAGAATGTTGGCCATTAATTGTACCTGCCGGTGTAAAATGAGATGGAATCTGGATTTCAGACACATTCCTACTCCTGTCCGTCACAGCTCTGTTCGCTCCCCTTTCAGGACCTCTTCTGGAACACCTCCCTTCCAGGTGTGCACCTCAACAGAGCCGTGCTCTCCAGCCTCAGGTGAATGTGACTGACACAGGAAGTGGTTGAGTATCTGCTCTGCTGACTGGAGGCTGGACAGGTTGCCTTCTGCCCCGGAGGAGCTGCTGTCAGCTGGCCTCCCGCTCACCGTTTCCCTGTCGCCGCTCGTTCTCCAGTGATGAATGATCTCATTATCTAGGTCCCTGATCACCTCCACGGCCGGGTGGTGGAGGTTCATCATGGCCTCTGTGCCTCGCAGCTCTTTCTGCATGTGATGGGGGATTTCCTCCAGGCTGGCAGAGCGTACCAGGATGGCGGACCCGTGGTTGGGGCTCGTGGCGATCCTGTAACTTCCTTCGTCCTTCATGTTGGACAGAGTGGACTCATTGTGGATGGTGAACTGGAGATGAGGAATCTGCAGAGGTTGTGTGGACATGTGTTTGACGACGCCTTCTCCTCCCAACCCATCATGCTTGTCAAAGTCTTCTTCCTGGTGCGTCCACACTTGACCTCGGTTTGATCCAGTCAGTATAAACCGCGGGATGTCTTCTCCCATCTCCGACCAGTCCGACTCCTCCTCCTCTGGAACCGATCCCAGAGGTTGCTCCTGGCCTGCGGCTTTGACCTTTTCATAGCTGTGGTTGTCCATGAACTGAACGGGTGGGGGCGCGATGGGGAGATTGATCCTGTCATGGGCCGAATCATCTGACTGGAGCTGAAAATTGGCTGTGTGCAGCACTGATGTCACCTATAGAGGGTAACCAAAACAAAGTCAGCAGCTGATCGCAAAGCAGACAATGAAGTTTCCAATGGAAAATGTAGCATGCGAATACTAACTGGTGTTTGCACCCGAGTATTGTCATTGCTTCCTTCAGTTTGGTTTGTGGTAGTTTCCTTTCATTTAGACAGCTGTGATTGTAACTGTACTGAGGGGAAGCTCTTACATTGAAAGTTTCCACTGGGTTGGCAAACTTTGAACTAGAGAGCTGCTCGGTCAGCTCCGAAATACGTCGGTGCAGCCGCTCACGTTCATCTTCCATATTCTGAGACTGACAGGCAAAGTAACAACATCAGGTCAAACACATACACATCGATTAAAAAAGGAACTGACACCTTTTTTTTTCACATGTATAAGGGTGCTCTCACTCACCACTGAGTGAAGCGTCTTCTCCAGAAAACTATTCGTCTGTTGGGTGGAGGAACAGTTCTCATGGAGGCTGCGAGGACATATACAAACAGGGAGGACACTCAGTAAATGTCTTACATGTATATGTAGCACAAGTATTTGTGTAGGATGTGAAGAGTGTCAGTTCACGGTGCATCCTTGGACCTTTTAAACCTTTCAGTGAGGCTGCTGAGCTCCATGCGTGTCCTCAGAAGTTCAGCCTCCAGCAGCTTCTGGCTGCTGATGAACTCCTCCCCTAAACACTCCATCCTCACCGCCGTCTTCAGCAGACTCTGGTGCAGACCTTCATTTTGCTCCTGCAGGACCCTGATCAGGACAGATCACAAAGAGGCCACATGAGACCACGTGCTGAAAACTTGGATCCATCAGTTTGATTTGATGTTACTTCCAGATGTTGTCAGATTTAGTTTTAGTCCCAGGTACAAACACAATAGTCATACTCACATTATTCGTCCTATCTCGTGTGCTTTTTCCTGTTTGGAGGCAAAAAAATTGACTTTGGTGAGAAATCGTCAAAAGGCACAAACAATGTCGTATAAGGAACAACCAGAAAAATATAACCTGTCTATAAAGAAGGCTGAGGAGGGAACATTGGTTTGGAATGTCACATTGATTACCATTCATCTGCACGCAATAACTAATCTATTGTTAATCACGACAAGCTTGCGGCTGTTGTGATCGATGGGAAACTAATGAGTGGAACATCATTACATAACCTGTTAATGAATCACATGCAACAAAGGCCACTTTGGCTTTGCTGATTGTCTCCCTGTTAACACAATGTGAATGTACATTTTGTTGACTGGCAGGAGTCTTAAAAAGACTGTCAAACCTTATGTAACGCTGCCGTGGTGAAACTTGTCTGCTCCTCGTCCTGACTGGGGGGGCTGCTGGTATACCTGGACGAACTCGGCCTGCTGGGCAGAGACTCAGAGAGCCTGTGAGGGAGTGGACTGCCTGCACGCTGACTCTTTGAATTGGAACTTGCACAGGGAACTTCATGGTTCTTGGACTGTGGCTGATGGAGGTGGACTTCTGAATGGTGTTCCTGCTGTGGAGCTGTGTTATAATAAATGTGATGATGAGAATCGATGTGGTGGTCTCCATGGTTGTGACCTGGACTGTGGTGGTCTCCGTGGTGGTGACCTGGACTGTGGCGGTCGCTATGTTGGTGACCTGGACTGTGGTGGTCTCCGTGGTGAGGACCTGGACTGTGGTGGTCTCCATGGTGATGGCCTGGACTGTGGTGGTCTCCATGATGGGGACCTGGACTGTGGTGGTCTCTGTGGTGAGGACCTGGACTGTGGTGGTGGTCTCCATGGTGGTGACCTGAACTGTGGTGTTCTTCGTGATGGGGCTCTGAGCTGTGGTGGTCTCCATGGTGGTGACCTGGACTGTGGTGGTCTCCATGGTGGTGACCTGGACTGTGGTGGTCTCCATGGTGGTGACCTGGACTGTGGTGATCTCCATGGCCGTGAACAGGACTGTGGTGGTCTTCATGATGATGGTGTTGATTATGATGGTCTTCATGATGATGCTGTGGACTATGGTGGTCACCATGACGTGGACTGTGGTGGTCTTCATGAGGACGGCTTGGATTGTGGTGGTCTCTATGGCTGTGAATTTCACTGTGGTGGCCTTCATGAGGGTGGTCTGGACTGTGGTGGTCCTCATGATGATGGTGTTGACTATGATGGTCTTCATGATGATGCCGTGGACTGTGGTGGTCTTCATGGACATGGTGTGGTTTATGGTGGTCTTCATGATGATACTCTGGAGTGTGGTGATTTCCATGATGGTGACCGGGACTATGGTGGTCGCCATCACCATGGCGTGGGCCATGATGGTCCTCATGACTGTGGTGGAGAATGGGGTGGTTTTCATGATGGTGACCTAGACTGTGGTGGTCTTCATAGTGACGGCCTGTTTTGTGGTGGGGTTTTGTGTGATGCTGATGAGGTTCTATGTGGTTATCACCATGGTGACCATGGCCCAAATTATGGTGGTCTTCATGATGGTCATGTGAACTATGGTGATCTTCATGACCATGGCGTGAACCGTGGTGGTTCTCATGATGGTGGTGTGGTGTGTGATGGTCTTCATAATGGTGGCTTGAACTGTGGTCTCTAACATGATGGTGATGAGATTCACTTTGTTCTTCACCATGGTGACGATGGCCAGAACTGTGGTGGTCTCCATGATGATGCTCGTCAGCTTCACTGCGATGACGTTCATGATGATGACGAGAATGAGATTCCCCGTGGTGGTCTCCATGATGGCGACGATGGCCTGAAGTGGGACGATTTGCATGAGGTTGCTCGTGGGCCTCGCTGTGAGGCTCGCTTTGAGCCTCACTGTTGCGGTCACTGTGGTGGTCGCTGTGAGGGTCACTGAGGTGGTGGTGGTGGTGGTGGCCGCGGTGATGATGATGAGAGCTTCTGTGGTGGTCCTCTTGGTAGTGATCATGTGGTTCACTTATGTGGTGATCACCGTGATGCTCGTGAGCTTCTCTGGTGTGGCGAGGAGTGGTGGGTCGTGTGTTTGGACGATGGGAATCAGAGCTGTGGGGGTCTCCATGTTGATGTGTTGTGGTGTGATGGTCTTCATGATGATGGGCAGGCTTATGGTGATCTGCATGGTGATGAACATGGTCATGGTGGTCTCTATGATGGTGGTGGTGATGAGTATGCCCGTGGTGATCTTCATACTCTTGATGAGTATGGCTGTGATGGTCTTCATTGTGATGCGGATGAGCATGACCATGATGACCTCCATGGTGATAATGGTGAACTGCACTGTGGTGTTCGCCATGGTGATGCGTTGGGCTGAAGGGGTCTCCATGGTGATGATGCCCGTGGTGATGGTGATGGGATGTGTCGTGGTGATGGTGGCAGGCAGGACTGTTGTGTCTGTGGTGATGGCTGTGATGCATGGTCTGGTGATCTCTGTGGTGGTGGCGGTGGTGACTCGGGCTGTGGTGTCCTTCATGGTGGCAGTGGTGATGGTGACCAGGGAGGTGATGCTCTCGTTGGTGATGGTGTTGGTGATCGTGCTTGCAAGAAGAATGAGAGCAGTGCTGAGGAATTTGGGACGATGAGTGACGTCTTTTTGAGCAAGGAATATCCGAGCAGCTCTTGGGCCTGTGCTGCATGTGATAGGGTGCTTGATGGCAGCCGTGATGGTGGAACGAGCGGGAGTGAGAGAGCTGGGAATGTCGACTGGAGGTGGAATTCTTGCTGGAGATGACGGAGTCCACGCTGGCTCGACGGCTCCTCAGCTGTCTGGGTGTCTCGCTGCTGCTGCCTGCTGTTCTGGAGCGGACAGAGGCCTGTCCTGGACTGCTGGGCCGTTGAGCGTTTGTCACTCCGAGCGTGGTGAGTCTCATTGGGCTGAGTACTTGCCTGGTGATCTCATTGAGGAAGGCCGAGAATTTCTTCTTCTCTTTCATCAGATTTTTCCGAGCTTCACATTTCCTACCGTCCTGTTCATTGTCATCCTCGCTCTCGTGCACGTCTCTGTCGTCGGGTGTCGTCAGAGCCTCCATGGATCTCGCTTTGCGAACGCTTCCATTGTTTGCGGAGCCTTTTGCAGACCTCGGCTGATCTTTGTTGTTTCCTTTAGCGGGGACACTGTGAGAAGACTTGTCTTTCTGTCGTCTCTGCCTGGGAGTTGGCCGGCTGGGACGGCCTCGTCCCTGTATCAGAGGAGCTGTGTCGTCTCCCTCTTCAAACTTTTGGTGTTTTCCAGATATATTGGTACAAGACTGAGAGTGTCGGGGCTTCCTCAGAGCACCTCGACCGGACAACTCACTGCCATTCTCAGAGGACAGGCTGGAGGAAGAGGAAGATGTCGAAGACGAGGACGATAAAGAAGAAGAGGATGGGGAGGATGAAGAAGAGGAAGAGGAGCAGGAAGTTGTTGAGGATGAGGAGGAGGACGATGAGGAAGAGGAGGAGGAAGAAGAGGAGATAGTTGTAGAAATCAGGGAGGTTTGGGAGAGAGAAGCGTGGCGGTGGTTGTGCTTGTGGTGGTGGTGGTGGTGAGAGTGGTGATCCATGACTCCCTGCTGTCGGTAGTTGGAGTGACGGTCACTGAAGATGCTGTCTTCTGCTGTTGAATGGGTGCTATCAGAAACAACAAACCAACATTAGTGCATCAAATCCCATCACTTTCCCATCAAGTCCCTCATTTTTATGGGGTCCGATGACTCCTTTTGAAGGCTGAGTCATCACTTACTCGTGACTTTCATTGTCATCAGATGGATGCTGGTAATGGGAGTGACGGCGTCCTGGAGATTGATGCGGGTGTTTCACTTGCTGAGATTTGGAGATGGTTGTCTTCCCCTGCTTGTGATCCTTTTCATGATGATCACACATTTTGGACCTGTGCACCTTGGTGTCCCTGGGGTCCTGATGGGGATGTATAGACTCAAACAACTTCTCCATCAAACCAGCTGGGACTCGGCACAGTATTCAGCCCTGGGGAAACAACAGCCTCCATCAACACTTGAATTGGTCTTGATGGAACGTTTCTCCCTGAGAAATATGGACCTGTTATGAAAAGCTGCTTCTACCATAAACCAGAATGATCACACCATGAACAGAAACAAACATCACAATACAACATAAATTATTCTCATTCTTTGATTAGTTTGATTTCCTGTTTCCACACCATTACAGATTTAAGTGCATGCAACTTAGTAAGTCTTAAGTCATAAAAAGCTACACGCGTACACAAAGTGTCATTCAATACAGAGCTCAATCAGATGCTGCTTTGCAAAAGCAATACAAGGGAACAAGCACAAGTTTAAGCTTTCCAAGGAGATAATACAATCAACTGGGTTCAAAGAGCCAACATCTGGCCAGCATCTGTACTCACGTTTTCACACGGTCAGCTGCGCTCTGGCTGGCACGATGACTCTCCTTGCCTGATGGACCTTCTGAACTGGTGAGTGTATGAGGAACGCACACACTGGCATGTCAATTTATACCGCTGCATTATCCAATGGCAGGAGAGCCAAATGCTTTGAACTGTAATGACATCGACTGTAAACCTCTGTGTGACATTTGATACATCTACGTATTTCATCGATAACAGTTTCGCTGCTGACAGGCTGCACTTGATGGATATCAGATTCAACGCATGGCCAAACAAACTGGGCCGGTGCGAGCACATGTGCAAACAGAAGCAGGAGCTTTTTGAACGGTGTGCAGGTTTGCCTTCCTTCTCATCAAATATGATCAGAGTCCCTGTGAGCACATAATGATCCCACCAAATGTCTCTGTGTTCAGGATCTGCGCTGCCAAAAGGGAACACTGACTTCCAGCGCTCGCTCCTCATTGTGTTCGGCAGTGCTTTCATGTGCCGCATCAAAAATAGAGAAAGCAGAAGAGCAAAATGTCAGAGGTGCTCCGTGCTGCTAAGTGAGCCTGTATGACTGCAGGCATGCTTGTAGGTGGGTATCAGATGTCTCCCACCATCTCTCGTATCGCTCCCGTTTCCACAAGAGTCACAAGATGCTCGCTCACTTGTCAGAATATCTGGAAAGTTTGTTCTGTTAGTGTGCAAGTGAGACTGTGAAACCAGACGCACAAGAACAATTCTGGAGCACAATGCAGGGATGCCTTCCAACAAAAAGTTGGGACAATGTGTAACAATGTGTAATGCGAACAAAGACAAAATGCAATATTTTTGCAGCAAGCTCACATTCTATGAACATGCAAATATATACAACATAAAGATAAGACCAGACAATTGGGAAAAACACAGGCTCAGTGGATCCCAAATCAGTTGGCACTATAAAATCAAACGACTGAAAAAAGTGAAAAGCACTGAAAGGACAAAAAGCCGGTAAAGCCTTTTGCAACAAGCTCAGAAACATATGAGATGAGTGGAGCTAAAGAGACCATTAAAGGATGCAGAGTCTCTCAGATACAAAAGTAAGCAGAGGATTAACAATTAAAGAACTAAAGAAGTAAGAATTGTGAAATATGGTAGTAAAAGTGGAGAAAACCTTCGCACACACATGCACTCAAAATTTAGAAAAATGTGAGATGTGGCATTGGCCACAGACTCACTGTAAATTCCCATTTTTTCATCAAATGATAAAATGTCTCACTTCTCACAATCTGATCTATTCGATAAATTTTGGGGCTTAAAAAAAAGAAACAGCGTTGGTTTGTGACTCGGACGAAGCACTGCCTCCAGATTCATTCACGTTTCACAGCGTCCCAACCGATTTGGAGCTGGGCATCTCCCACCCGATTGTCACCACGAGTGCAGAGCAGCAGCGCAGAACAACTGCACCGCGTCAAAGTGTCAAGTCATTGATCAGGATGTCCCTATTATGTCAGTTCAATGGGCAATCTAATAACTCAGAGTTACTGAGAATCTCATTGAACTCCAATAGGCTGACAAAAGCAATTATGCATCAGGAGCCATCGAGATGTTACAATGAAGCCGCCCCCCCCCCCCCGCCACAGCACGCGTCCCTTTCCACATGTCGGCAGCTGCGTCACACGATGCAAACTGTAAAGATTGGTGGTGTGTGTCTGTGTTGGAGCGGTCATCTCCAAGGTATCTGTGTAGCCTGTGTAATGTCAGCGCCGCCAGCAGCTTTCTCCCTGCATCGATGGAACCGTGGCACAAAACCACCGGCGATCAATGGCGAAGTTACACTGCCGTGACTGCTTGGAAAGAACACGATGGAAAGTTGCCAGCACATTTTGCATCGGTAGATATGTAAAGCTCTTATATCTACATTCAATTGTTACAAGTGATTACATTATGCAAGACCTCAGGGACAATAATAAATGCAGATTGTATGCTGATGATACAGCGTGCTATAAGCTTGACTACGTAACTGTTGTTCTTTTGATCCCAGCGCGGATTAAAAACTCCACATAAGTGGAGGATCACCGATTCTGTCAGAGTTCAACAATTCAGAGCATCGCACATTTCACTTGTTTACAGATTGAAGCTAAAGAGCTTTTACAGCCAGAGAGTCTCCTCCGTTCTCCTGGAAGGTTTTATAATATGCTACAAAATAAAGGTGAAAGCAGCAACTGCTTGACTTTTGGTCGATTCCTGACTAACAGTCAGAAGTTGATGACAACCACAGAATGTTTTAAACAACACCGGTGTGCCGAACATTGAGAAAAGAGTGGATTTTGTGGGAGCTATGGAATTTCTCATAGAATAAAGCTGCGATAGCAGCAAAGGAGGCCCCAACACAAGCAGCTGTCGTAATGACCAACATCTGCCCTATTGCCCGTGCAGATTATACATAAAAATTATAGTATCATACAGTACTTTTAAATAGTGAATATAACTTGTTTGTTCTCGATAACACTCTTGGTCATTTCAATGATATTGTTTGAGGGTTTTAAACTGACACAAAGCATCAAACGTGATGCAAATTGAGCAGTATTGCTCCTATTTCCTTCACTGGCGTCATTCCGAGAAGAGTCCTGGGATTAAGTGTTACGCAATGAAGCTCAGTTTCTGAGAAAAATCAAAAAAGCTCATCATCCATCCTGATTTTGTCAGTTTCCATAGAGAAACAAAGATGTCACTGATGACACCATAAGCGCGTGTTATTGCAGGAATCAGGTCCAACTCCTGTGCGCTCACTGAC
Source organism: Malacoctenus gilli (assembly GCA_032164315.1). Classification (NCBI taxonomy): domain Eukaryota; kingdom Metazoa; phylum Chordata; class Actinopteri; order Blenniiformes; family Labrisomidae; genus Malacoctenus; species Malacoctenus gilli. Next base: position 4,243,167 of record JASSRZ010000006.1, on the reverse strand, counting down.
CTCCTCCTGACTCCATGGAGGGTCCATGCTTGAGCTGATTGCACCACCAGAGGGAGTCCTGTGCAAAATGTTTGCGAAACAATGGCAGGCTTTTCCACCACACTGAGTCTATTCAGCAGCTACAAAAAGCAGATCCGTTACCAGTTATTCCATACGAGCTCCCGGTGTTCAGCTCGGGATAACAGAGACGTTCCTCCCGACCAGAACATCAGAGGTCGTTCTCTGGAGTGCATTAATCACTGCTTTGTGCAGGGATTCTACGGAGCAAGGATTAGACAACGCCACATTACGGGAGTTTGTCTCATCGCCATCAGTGGGTACTTTGTTGTCACGGTAACATCTCTGACAATTATGTGAGAGTTCAACTTGAAATGTATATAAAAGTACCTCTTAACAACTCAGTCAATATAAAATGTGTTCTACTCATAAGAGATTGGCCCACACACACAAACTCACACACACACACACGCGCGCGCGCGCGCACACACACACACACACACACACACACACACTCTCAAAGATCTGAGAGATGCACTTTTATTGTGATGATAAACTGCCTGTGTGATGTTTTGCTGAAGGGAAACGCTGCTCGGAGCTCAGAGCGCCTACTTGTCATCACCCTCCCAGCTGTTCCTTTTATTTTTTTTCCAAGAAAATCTTCTATAAATGTTGCTACTTTAGTGCAGCGAAAACACGGAGATCTAAAGAGCCTCGCGCTACACCCATTGTGCCAGTTCTTATTCACCCTTTTCAAGCACTGGTCTGCATCAACATTCTGCTTTCAGCCACCAGCTGCTTTATGAAACCCGGAGGAGGAAGAATGAGCTCGTCTGGTGCACGATACCGAGATGTGTAGTGTACACTTTCATGTTTCGCATGTTCTCCCTGAAGCCAAACGTCATCGTGAGCTACGCATTCACAGGCGGCATCTCTGGTGTATCCTTATTTAATAGACAGTCAACAAAAACATGAGGAAAATGTACATACATTATGTATGACAAGTCTAAAAGCAAAGCACTCAATTTTCAGGAGTAATGCACACACTGATAAATAGTTGTGTAGTTTGTGTGGGGTTTGTCCGGCACCAGCTCCGAGTGAGTCTCCTTGTGTAAAGGAAAACCGCACCGTCCCATCAGAGTATAACCGTGTTCACTTCACTTGGCTGAATATGTACTTTCTGACATAACTGACAAGATCTAGTATTTTTTTTTCAGCTATTTTAATGGTTTGTTTCTTTTCTTCTGATCATCTTAAAAGAAAATTTCTTGACAAAGAAAAACTGTTAGCTGGAATTACAAATATAAATATCGCCCCTCTTCAGCCGAGCAACGACTGGACCCCGCCACTAAAAGCTTGGTCACGTTTGGAGTTTGATTTCGGTCACAGGGGGGCTTCTCGGTGTGAATGGTTGGAATCTGTGAAGGCCCATTACATGTCCCAACTGTAAAAGTATGAAACCAAGCGCAGCCCCATCACCTTGGCTCAACAGCTCCCTCTGCTGGGCAAAACCATGTCATGGAAGTCCTGTTTCACCTCCACCTCCACAGTTCGTTATGTTGTGTAATGCACAAGGAAAACAAAAGAAGAAGAAAGAGATCATTGCTTGTTATCAGTTCTTTCCAACACGGATGTTGGGGTTGAGAAGGGGATCTAGGTTGGGGTCCGAGCTGGCCGAGGCACGTCCGAGTTTCGCCATGATGATAATGAGTGTGAAGAATCCCAGGACCCCCACCACAAGAAGCATGAAGACCCGCTGCTTCCAGGACAGAGACGTCCGCTTCCCGCCTGTGCGGTTCCTGCAGGGGGTCAACCAAGACAAGAGGAACAATTTGAGACTAAGACTGGTTCCTTCACCCCCTAACGAAGAACTCTAAACCTCTTCCACAGTGTCGTATGACTGACTTGAGGATCTGAGCGAACCAACTCAAAGCTGGTCGCCGCCGGTACTTGTCGTCGTCAAAGTCGATCTGTGTGACGGAGCTGTGAGCGATGTCCCGCGTGTCGTAGATCTTTCTTGGTGACGATGCTGAATAACAACAGATGTAATCAAATATACAAGATAAGAAAACATGAGGTCCAATAAACACTTGACCTGTCAAAGCAGAAATAAAGCACCCTCACAGAGCTTCCTTTTCCTGTACCTGCGTGTATCGTAATAGTGTCACTGGTGGCTGTAGCGAAGTTGACCACGGAGTGCTCCTGCGTGTTGGGGTCCCCGTTCTTGTGAGGTCCTCCAAAGTCCTCCTGTGGCGGAGGCGAGGCAGAGGTGGGAGCTGCACTCAGGCTGCTGCTGTAGGAGTGGCTGGGGTAAATGTTGCTCTGATCTTGGGCTGGACAGAGAAAGAAAAACACCCAACTAAAAACCTTCTCGACTTCCATCACAAATTAAAAGTTCTTTTAAAAGTTTATTACACATCAATGTGAAACAAAAGACTCACCCTCAAATGTTGACCAGTCTCGATAATCAGTGATGTCGTTATTCGCAGTGGTGTCCTCAAGGACTCCGATTGGCTCCTCGATCTGTCAAACGTTGCATTTGGTTTTATTAATAAACCAAGCATGAACAAAACATCTGGATTCTCATTAATAAACATGGAACAAGCTGGAGTAGTTGAAGAAAGCAGCTAATTGAATGTGCGGTTGTGGACAAGGTCGGTCAGCCGCACCGGCTACCTGCTCGGCCTGTAATCATCGTTTAGCTGTGTGCTACTCTTGAATATTTCCTGGCTTCCTCTCGCTGCCAGACTGAAACTGTTCAATCACTCTTTTCTCTATTCAAATCCAGCAGAGGGACAATAACAGTCATTTTCTCCGAGAAGAACCAAGAAGCCCTCTGCAGTCCCAGATAGTTGGTGCGTGTGCTCCGCTGTGACGAGACTCTGAAGTATCGCAATTACAGAAACAAACAAAGCACTTGAGGTAGCAGGTAGAAGCAGCAGAGCACAAACTGCAGTGTTTGTCAGGTGAAATCACAGCTTCCTCCAAACACTGGGTCGCTCTGAACAGGCCGCAGATGTGTCACGCTGACCGCACATCTGAACACACACGCTTTCATTTTGGGTTGTCCAAACTGATTGGTCAGTTTTTCACCTTGTGCGGAGCAGTCAAAAATGCTCCCTTTAACGGATAACCCCCACAATAAAAGAAAAGCTTTTTAGGTTCAAATTTCAATGAATGTCAGTTAGATGAGTATCTTTTAAAAGAGTTTATAAGAGACGTGGGACCATCATGCAGTTTTGGACCTCATCTTAAACAGACGTCGCTACAGGAGCAGGACAGTCTTACCAGCGGCAGCCCTAAACCGGCTCTGGCCCAGTTGACGGAGGACAGCTGTTCTTTCAGCACATCGGCGACTGGGCTGGCCAGGTTGGAAGGGGGGAACACTGGACCCTGACAGGTGGGACACTGGTATCCTGCTGGTGCCGTATGGAGCGGCAGGCGGGCCGCCAAGTCATTGAGACACGCCCAGTGAAACACATCTGCAAGGGGAGGAAATGGTTTAACGCCACAGAGACGAGACGACGCAGATCCCGAATCCTTCCACAAGCAGACAATGCGTAATTAGGATGGAATCCGTCACCCACCGTAGCAGACCAGTCTGACCGTGTCCTGTAGCGTCAGTGGATTGTTGCACAGGGCACAGTTGGGGTTGTAATCGCTGTCCTGAAGCCACTGCAGATACGACTGCACGATGCACTGGAGGGGCAGCGGGAGGAAACAAAGAATGTTGACGCCCTGCCACAAGCATACCATGCGCAACCCTCGCTGACCCACAGCTGACCTTGTTGTGGTTGGAGACGAGACAATGCTCGCACACGTTGACGCGGTGCTCGAAGCAGAACAGATTGGTCACCTTTCTCTTCGGACACTTGCAGAGACCCATAGCCGCCTGCAGGGTGGCAAAGGCAAACACACAAGCTCAGGTTTGCTGGGAGCACACACAAAAACAGGTGCTCAGACTGAGCGTGCACGTTTCCAGCTTTTTCTTTCAGGACACAGCGTTGTTGTTCACTGTGAACAGAAGGATCCAACATAAAGAACTGTTTTCGTTTAACAGCAAGTAGAGCGGACCGCTAAAAGGTTTGCGCTCCGTCGGTTTGTCCTGAGGCTAATCTGCCTGTAAATGCAGCCCGGAGGCAAAGATTGACACAACTTCATCTCCTCTATATTTCCTGACAGCCTGAGATTTCCCCCGACGCACCGGGGGTTGACTCGCAACCACTTTGACTGACGCCAGCTTCCTCACGCCCTTTAAACGGCGGGTAAAAATTTATGAGAGGTTTGAACATTCAACTGAAAGCAGTTGTGAGATGGCGCATAAATATTCACCGCGTGGATGCAAAAATATCTCCGCTGTCACTAAAAATGTAAACACGTGTGCTTCAGTGGGATAGTCGAGGCTTAGAAACACGTTGATGGGTGAAGACGCGTCGCATTAGACTGCCTGTCAGGAGGCAAACACTCTGATGAATGACAGATATGAGTGAAAGACTGGCTGCTTCGCCCCCACGCTGTGGGGCTCGAATGGGAAAGATGCACAAGCAATCAATGCAAGCGAGTGACCACCACTGATCCTGTCATTTGTTTGTTGTCATGTGTTTAATTCAACTTTTTTTTGGATTTTTAGCATCAAACTGTTTGACAACATTCTTCTCCCCACAATCCGAAAAACTCAGCAGTTCCAGGAACATGAGCTGGTGTTAATTAGGGATGCACCAAAATGAAAATTCTTGGCTGAAACTGAAAACAAAAAATGAGGAAACCAAGGCCGAATACCGAAACACTGAAAGAAATGATTTTGTCAATTTTTAAAACCATAGAATTTTGTCCATGATGTGTACTAACCTCAGTAAACTCAAGGCAATGCAATACATCAGTTACAAAAGTATCAAAATATTGATCTACCACTGACATTATAACAATGCACAATATAAATGCAAATTAAAATGTTTAATTTGACCCCACTCGTGTGTACATTAAATAATCATGCACACACTTATAACTGACTGGACTGCTGGAAAACTGTAAAAATTAAAAGTGTTCTCTCATAAAAGCCCAAAGTGCATCAGTCAAGTGCCTTTGAAATTTTTCCCTTTGGCATCTGTAGCTCATAGTCTGGCCACACTGAGGGAACACTGCCACATTCCAGTTATTGCACAAGAACAAGTCAGACTCTTTCCAAGCCGGTGGGTGGTCCCTTTACACGCCAACTTTACTGTGGACACTTTGTCGCTCGTGTCACACATGCACCACACAGTACCTCCAACACCTGATGAATATTTTAGCGTGTTGGGCTGTTGGACCTGGGATCAATGGTGGCTGCTGCAACAGCTTCTATCTTTGTCAGTTGTACAAAAGCGGCAGAAGAAACTTTTCCCACCACTTTTAAAACAGAAAACAGGCCCCAATCCTTCATGTTAAGAAACAGCTTTCTAGTCAGAGTTACGTTTGACCCATATTGTCGTTACTACATAATAAGCTGTCACGAGACGGTCTTTTCATACCTATCATGTTTGAGACAGTTTGTTCCGATGAATACGAACCTCCATGTATCAACGTTTAGGTGCTGATCAGACTACCTGGAGACGTGATTTAAAGTTGTTCTAACTGCACAAACAGGATGTGTACGTGTGTGACGCTGAGTGCATATCTGGGAGCTAACACACAAGTTCAGGTCCAGAGTCAGTCACTGAACATCACTGACCGACACTGGAGGAGAAGTTACAATGAGCGTTACGCGTCCTGGCGCTTTCTTTCTCCTGTATTAGTCAGAGCTAACGCAGAGGCTAGCTGTTAGCTTAGCCTGGAACTTATCAGGATAGCGGGCTACTGTAGCGGCTAGCTGCTGGAGTTGGGGGAGAAGTTTCACAGCCGGCGAGAAAGATCCGCGTTACCTGTCCCTCAGACTTCAATCGAGCCCCGCTGGTTTCAGCTGAAGTCGTGCGACTGTCATTGAAGCTTCCCTGTCAGATTCACATGGAAGTCAGCTCACAAGCTGTCACCAGCAACCACCTTAGCAGGCTGCTTCCTCTGTTTATGTGCCACGTCTCTTCCGCTTCGGCAGCTTCTTCGTGTCTCCTGATGAGGGACGCACTGGTGCCGTCTGCCACCTACTGGGGCGGAGGAAACACGACCTCAGACTTTAGACGTTTCTCATGGTACGACAGCTTATTAAGAGGATGTGTGGTGGTTAAACCAATAAATATGATTCAATCATGCATTTCCTTACCTTTTTATGATACAAATCTGTTTATTCTGTGAAAGAAAAAAATCACAGAGGAGACGATACCAATGTTTGACATATGTATTCTCTATGTATTATCGTAGGTCACATGATCATTCCAATTGAGTTTTTCTGCACACAACACTTATTCTATATGTTTCTACAGGATGTATGCACAACATTACCTGCAGTCCCTCAAGGCCCTGCACAGGATTGCCAACAACAGGAAAAATCCTTCATGCTCCCTCAATAAAAAGCTGACATCTACAAAGTAGAGCCTGACCATATATCGGTGGTGCTCCCTGACAACAAACAACCTCATGGAAATACGCTGTTTGAGTGCATTAAGGAGAACAGGCCAGTTTTATATGTGCTAATATATACAGCATTTAAACACAGTGTGAGTTTCCTGTTTGTGAAATAAACAAGACATACGATTTTGGAAGGAATTGGCTATAAGATTGTTATATTGTGTCCCATTATGCTTCATAATGCAATGCAGGTTTGAATGGAGCTCATAAATGCAGAAGTTAATGTTCTCATTCAACTAATTTTTAAAAGGCTCCAACTGAAGTATTTAATTGTAGTCTTGTGAGGAAGTTTTAACAGCTGCAACATTGGTACCTAAAGGAAAAGGCCGCCCCTCGACGAAACATGGCTCTTAACATACTCCCCTGAGTTGAAGAAGAGGGCAAAAGTTTATCTTAATTCTGCCCCGTGATTTTCCGTATCCAGAAGCACAGTGTTAGCTTAGCTTAGTATAAATCACTGTAAGTGGATGAGGTCAGTTAGCCAGTGTTCACAAAATAGTCATAAGTGAACTCGAGAATGTTCCTCATTTCATCGTTTGACCTTTACATTTGAACTGAGTACAAATATCAATGCCAAAATCAGGAAGGGTTTGCCTAGGACAGACAATGTCTTGGGACTATATTCGGTCAAAGTACCGTCAAAGCACCGCTCATCGGTGCAACGTCACCGTAGCAACCATAGACATGGGGAAATATGTAAAAATGCAATTTTCTGAAATAGTGTGCTGAGACAGGCTGTCTTCAGTTGTTTTAAAATGTATAATTACCCAAAAGAATGTATGGTGTAAAAACATTACAAGATCAAATTTCGTTATTGTAGTCAACACTCTCCTTAGACAGCATGTAATCCTCACTCTGAATTGGATATTAAAAGTGTAACATAAACCTTGCATGTAGAGAAAAACAACAAAAAACATTTGCAAAAACATAATTGCTTATTTAAGCTTTTCTCTACCACATTTATTTGAGACACTATTCAAGCATCTGCTAAAGAAGGACTTTAGAACTATCTGAATCCATACTAAACTACGCATGAATAGGTCTGGAAAAAACTTCCTAAATGTGTCAGTTTAGAAGAAATACAATCCAGATCCATGCCGTATTCGCTGATGAATAAATAATGTTGAAATAGTAACAATCCATGCATGCTCAGGAGAACATGTAAATTCCACACTGAAGGGCCCCACCTGAGCTTGAACCAAGGACCTTCTGACCAAAGTCACTTCAGTAATTTCTGTAATCCTGTCAGTCAGACAAACAAACAAACAAACAAACAAACAAACAAACAAACAAACAAACAAGCAAGCAAACAGGTTTGCTGTGAAGGATGACATTTCATTTCCGTGTTAGAAAAACAATGTTGGACTCAATTGAAACTATTAAAATATTTGCTGAGTTAAACGTCAGCGAGTCCGAGACGACCCCAAAATGTCTGGAGTCCGGACTGAAGTCCAAGAGTCCTGCACTGGGGCACAGTTGGAAGTGCAGTTGGGCCCTCTCCACAAAGTTGGTGGTTCGAACCCAGCCCCACTTGTCGGCGTGTTCTCGCGGGAGACACTGAAACAGCTTTCAGTCGCGCGAGCAAGAGATCGAGAGTGAGTGGGAGACACTGAAACGGCTCTCAGTTGCGCGTGCGGAGAGTGAGTGAGAGTGCGAGAGAGTAGGGTGCGCGCGCAGGCTTGGACTGGGGGCCTCAGGGGGGGCGAGAGGGGGACGTTGGTGCGCTTCCCACACGTCAGGCAGCCATGATGGCCCTAAATTGAGCCCTGATGAGCCCCTTTAAAATGCATGGTGATGACATCGACGTGTGAGCGACGCTGCCTGCTCATGCATAATAATGACTTTTTGTCTTTACCGTCTGCATGTGTGCTCGTGTGTCCAAATGGCCATGGATGTAGCCGAGAATGGGGCTACAAATTGTTTCCTTCACAGCTCAGTGCACTTGTGAATTGCCTGCAGAGGGAAGCGTTGAGAGCGAAATGGGAAAATGAAAAATCAAAGGAACAAACACAGTCTGAGGAGTGCAGAGGAGGCAGACGGAGCTACGCCGCACATCCACAGGCTTGATGACGCTGTGCGTCATCAAAAGTTCTGTAACGTACGGCCCATTTCTGAATAAAATCCCCATTTACAAACCCAATGAGTTGCCTTAATTGTTTCATTAAAGTTAAACTGACTGGTGGATTGTACAATTGGAGCGACTCAGTCTCAGCCTTCGTGCAATCCACTTCAGTGAGCAGGAAGGTTGTTGTTTTTTTCAAACAGCGTGATTAAATAATGCAGCACACACACGAGGGATCATCTCGTCCCCAGTGACAATTTCTTTGTTGAAAAATATGAAAACGAGACCAAACTGCTTCGCGCAAATGAGCATGGACTTGCGGCGTCCTCGCTGACAAGCGAGGCGACGGGTATAAATCACTGAGGAGGGCCAAGGGCACGAGGAGAGGGCATCTGAAGGGACCGGGACTATCAGATGGAAGGGAAATTCAAAGACAAATGGCGGCGTCGCCGGAGGACAAACCCGCCCTCGAGCTGATGCAGCTGGGGCCCGACAGAGCCGCGGGGAGGATGGCTACGCTCGGCGACGGTGATTGATTGAGTCTGGCAATTATCGATCAGCTATCAGCTCGATCTGTGAGGGAGAGCGTGAAGATTCAGGCTCGGCTTGTTCAATTAATCGCTTCCCTGAAGGCAGCACTGCTGTATTTACACTTTTTGAGATGTTGAACGTGGTGAATTGGTGGTACCGAGAAGAATAAGTACCGTTTGAAGAGGTTTCTGCTCAGTCACACAGTCGGGAAACATTAAACTACAAACAGTTCTTTCAGGCGCCACCACATGACATAACACTGTTTTCCATTCTTGTCAACAAAGATAAGAGTTTCTGTTTATTTTATTTTATTTTATTTCATATATATTTATATATATTATGTACTTTATTGTACTGGTATATTCAGTCAAATTTGGAATTGGTGAAAAAAAAAAAATCTATCTAGCATTTTAAAATCGAATCTTTATTCAACAATTGAGCAGTTCCTGTTTCCTGTTGAAGCGTATGTGTGAAGAAACACCACTGAGGGAGCAGATGTCGTGAAAGTAAACATTTTGTGTCCGAGCTGTGAAGATCCTCTCCCGTTTCTTTGGTCTTCCTGCGCCAACGTGCTGAACGCTTTTGACCGAGTTTAAAAAAAAACAATCAGATGGTTTCTGGGAAAGGAAAAAACAACAGAAGCGAGCCGAACTGACACTGAAGGAGTGCATGATTCACATGCGTTTCTTCCACGTGAATCTTTTTGAGCATCAATCAAACACGGGTGTTTCCTCCATTTCTGAGCTCCACTGTGTGTTTGCATTCCCAACGTGTTTGTTTTTATGTTTTCGGTTGTTGTTGGGGTACTTTTTCCTTCTTTTTTTGCCACTCTTGTCCCACTTGTATTTTTTCTGTGATAACTGAAAATGAAATCCGTGGTCACATAAGCACATCATCTAATTCCCAACGTAATTACACTCTGGATACTGTTACTTTATCAGGACGGCGGCTCAGAAGCAAATCCATCAGGCCTCGCTCTGAATGAAATTGGACTGACTGATTGATTTATGTATGTCAAGTGAAGGGCAAAGAGACGGACACAAAGAAACCACCGCGTGTGAGAGCGGGTCAGGGGAGGGGAGCCGCAGATATATGGATGAAGCGTGGCCCCCTGATGGGGGACGGAGAGGATTGAATCAGACAGAGACAAATGGAGTGTGAGAGACGGAGAGAAAGAAATTCAGACGTACGCCTGCTGACCTCAACTCTTTTTGTTTTTCAGCTGGACAGATCAATACGGGGAAACGTGTATGTCTGCGTGCACGTGTGTGTGTGTGTCTGCATGCGTGTGTGTGTGTGTGTGTGTGTGTGTGTGTGTGTGTGTGTGTGTGTGTGTGTGTGTGTGTGTGTGTGTG
>JASSRZ010000006.1:4215326-4231357 GCA_032164315.1 Malacoctenus gilli | reverse complement strand
TGTGTGTGTGTGTGTGTGTGTGTGTGTGTGTGTGTGTGTGTGTGTGTGTGTGTGTGTGTGTGTGTGTGTGATGGCGGGATTGGCTCCACCCCCCTTTGACCCTGAGTGTGAAAACAAAAACAAACTGGATGCAGTGCAGATATCAGCTCTGCAAACATAAAAAAGAGGGGGGGGGGCGGTACTTGAGGTACTTGAGACTATAACAACAGTGGGATATCAGACCGAGCGGTGCCTGATGTTTGCAGTGGAGCGTCACGCATGAAGCCAGAAAGCCACGTATTAAGTGTCCTGGCTGAGGGGAGTGGAGGTGTACAGGGCATGGCGGTCCCCTCCCCATCCCGCGCTCAACTGTTATTGGTTCTCTGGATGGCCTGTAATCACCATTAAATCTCAGAGGGGGCCTGCTTTATGACACAGTAAATTAAATTGGCACTCCTCGGTGTGAGATCCTGGTGAGTATTAGATAAAGCTTCGGGATGTCATGATGGACAAAGAAATTGCTGAGACCTTGAGTCGAGTGTCAGTGAGTGGGGTGTCCCCTCCACTGGTGATTAACTGCTAACACAGCCCGTCATAAATAAAACACAACTCCAACAGCTGGGCCTGGTGAGACTCTTGGTGTGGTGCAGAATATCATCAGCAGATCTCTGCCTGTTGCCATCCAGTCATTGAGGGTTATCAGAAGTCAAGTGCAAATATCTTTCATATTCACTTTAAAAATTAATACCAAATCAGTCACAGCTGCAATTTCACCAACATGGGTTTGAAGTGGAACAACTGTGTTGAAGTCCAAATTCATGTTTTACTTTTTTAAGCTAGATGACTTTAGTGTTTGGCTCATAAATCAAACCGGTTGTACTTGGCCTCCAAATTTATTACAAGTGTGCTTTTTTCTTGTGCAACATAAAACAAATCAATTAGACGATCATCTCCAATTTTCTTTCAAGGGCAGATGGATTCTCACCTCGGCTGACTGCTGCTATCCAGCCCCTCCATCAAGGAGGAGCCCATAAGTGACACAAATTTACCAAACTTTTCTTCTAAATTTCTTCACCAGAGCCTCATTCAGGATGAAACTCGCCATGCATGCAACATCTTTTGAAACTTCGCAGACGATCCGATCTTCGAGAGCAAATACCTGCTCACATGTCATGCTTAAGAACCCCATAGTGTCTTAATAATTCACTTGCTAAACACAACAGAATTATTAGGAGCAGAAACTAAAGGCTCACTTGAGCCTTTAGATTCTGTTCCTAATAAGAGGAATGTGTCATTAGTCTCCCTTTAATGACGGTCAGATTGGCTCTGATACATTATAAGTCACCTCTGCTGTTCAGGGAGACAGATGGACAGCGCTTCTTCTTCCTCTCCGAGCCAGAATTAGTCAGCAGTGTCTTAATATGCTGCAGCTCAAGGTGTCCACTGAATCACTCCCTGCAAGCCCACTCGTTTGACCCGCTATTAGCACCCTCAGCTACCGCTGGCTGTCTCACTGTTTGAGGCCACTTGAGCTGCGTCCTCAGCGCGGCTGCTGCCTTTGAGCCAAGGTGAAGAACAGCACTCGATCCCCTTGGACAGCTGTAGTTACACTGACAGATTTGTTTGGTTTCCCCCTTTTATGGGGCAGGAGGAGAACACGGGAAGTTGGTCTGATATAAGACCCAACAGCTGTTTGTGTGTTAGCGAGCCATCTGTGACTCACCTCTCCCAGAGGCTGTGACAGGCCCAATTTAACCGGGCGCAAACTGCACTTGACCACTCGATGTGAAGGGAAAGCAAACAAACGCAGACGGACCTGCTCCTCTGTCGAAGCATCACCTTTGGCATTGTCATTCATCCGCTCATCTTTTGTGCCAGTTTGGCACTGAAGGGTCACGAGGGGGGCTGGAGCCGATCCCAGCTGACGTCAGGGACCCCGGTGAAGTCGCCAGTCCAGCATTACAGAACTTGAGTGCAGAGATGTCTTCACACAGGCACAGAGGAAGAACATGCAAATTTGACATTTGCTCTGGCGATGACACTGCTCTGACGAGCGGAAGAGATGTGTTCAATGCAAGTGGCGGGAGATAAGCCACGAGAGAAACATGTCAGCGTTACCTGCTGTTGACCAGGATGTTTTCTCCTGACGATAATCCGCTCAAGCCGCGAATGATTGAAGGTTAACCCTTCTGTAAGCGATGGAAAATCCCGGTATGAAGTTGAGCAATCGCTGTGAATTAGTCCTCGATGTTTCTCTGACTCACAGCCTGGTATCGCTTCACCTCAGTGGGACTGGGCCAAATAAAGCTGGTGGATGACTGAGCTACTCTAGCCGTGGGGGAGTCAGCTTGGATCTGGCCTCAGAGTGTCTGCAGAGCCGGAGGAGCTCAGCATCTTCTGAGGCTGCTGTTCTTTTTCTGGAGCTGGCTGACAAACACCTACTGCCGACGTATCTCAGCACCCACTTGTTTCATTGTTGCTTTTGTGCGGGCCCACTTTGAGTATCAGGCACAAATAAAGGAGGCAAACTAACGAGAGTGATGTGTCGGTGTGGGGAAACGCGGCGCAGTTTGACTGCAAGAAGAGAGATGCATGAGATGATGCATATTTAGATTGGAGCATGTAATGAGGAGGTGGATGGGTTCGAGAGGACAGAATGATGTTCGGAGCCGAGATGACGTGGAAATGTCTGTCACTGGGAAGACAGCTGGGACGCTCGAACGGTGGGAATCAGTCATTGTGGTATGCTGGGAGGCTGCTGCCACTGCATCCATCTCAGGAGAGGCTCCGTGTGAGGGCGGGAGAACAGGAAACGACGCCAACACGTTCACTGTGAGGAGGTGAGAACAAAGTGTCGGGTCGTTAGATTAGACTGGATGCTCATCATCCTAAATCATGTATGTTTTTGCGAATCATGTGTGGATCAAATGTTATTCAGTCAGACCCGTCACCCTCCGCTTACTCCGGTGAGTCTACAGCAAAAGCCAGGGTCTAACTGCATGTCAAATACAAAGAAGTGAGGATAATACATGAATCTGAGCAATGAATCTGTTGAAATGATGTGTGTTAAAGTATGGACAAATAAACAGAGGATTGAAGAGGAGAGAGAGAGAGAGAGCGAGAGAGAGAGAGAGAGACAGAGACAGAGAGAGAAAGACAGAGAGAGAGAGAGAGAGAGAGAGAGAGAGAGAGAGAGAGAGAGAGACAGAGAGAGAGACAGAGAGAGAGACAGAGAGAGAGACAGAGAGAGACAGACACAGACACAGAGAGAGAGAGAGAGAGACTGACTGACTGACTGACTGACTGACTGACTGACTGACTGACTGACTGACTGACTGACTGACTGACTGACTGACTGATGGCTCAGTAATCAATGTTAGCCACATAGCTCAACACAGCTTGCTGAAATGAAACCTGGACTCAGACCCTGGACCAGTGAACTCGGAGAGCTTAGGTCTTTTGGCCAGCGTGACCTGGCCTGAACCGGTCGGCCACAGACTGCCTCTGCTGCACACGGCTGACATGACTGATGACTGACAGCCCAGACGCATCGATTGATTGTTGAACCAATATCTTTGAGAGATGACTATTGGACAGGCTGAAACACAGAGGAGTTGTTCGCAAACGCTGGATTTGAACAGCAGTGTTATTTCAAAAATGATTACAGTCTTTCATCGTGTTCGCCAAATGATATAAAGTTTCCCGTTTCAATGATGGCATTTAATCACACGTTGCAGCACCGAGACAGCCTTTACTTGAAACTACTTGTTTTATCCCAGTGTCACGCCGAGTTCAACTATAAGAGAGAGTGATAATCAGAAGCAGTCATTGACAAAAACCCTGGCAAGGGAGAGCAAAATGACAGCTTAGCTTTGGAAAAAAAAACGCAAACATCCTTTTTGACAACTTGGAATTACAATTATAATCAGCTTGGTGTGGCTGCAGGCTCCCAGTGTGCCACATGTGATGGGGGGATGAAGAGTTCCCACTGCGCACGCACGCATGCACGCATGCACGCATGCACACACGCAAATCCTCTCCGTTTTCCAACCTGCGTTCAAGCGTTTCCCTCGTTGGTTTTATTCTGTCACTGCTGTAGGACGTGTTTACTCTCTGAGTTCATCCAGAATGAGTGGGATATCCTCCTGATCTAATTGTGAAACAGTGAGGCTAAATGGCTTCATGGAAATGCAATTTTATTCTTGTTCGGAGCAGCACCTCTGTAATTTGAGCCACATCACGGTGATTACCGCCACTTCAGAATAAATAGCACACTTCAAACGCATGCGAGGCTACCTACAGTCGATCGGTGCTGCCGCGGATTTGTCTTCGATGAATCCACGCACTGAGGAAAAAAACTGCACTCCACCCAAGCTTCATACCGCCAGTTCTCTCCTGTACTGACTAATGAAAAGTGAGGGAGTTGCTAACAGAGGAAACAATGGAGTTAGAGCAGAATGGATTCCTGGGAAATCTTCAACAGAGAGACAATGAAACAGACCCGAATAACCAGAACAGGCCGGGATCGTGTTACTGTCGCTGATCACTGTGCGCTGGCTGATGAAAAACTGAGGTATCATCTAAACGGAAGAAAGACACAAAGTCAGATGGGAAGAAAAATGCTGCGAGACCTTTAAGGAGTACGGCCTCCAGCATGTAATGTACAGTACTACAGCTCAGCTGACACCAAGACACGATCAAGAGCGTCTCACAGCACTGAGGTCTTCTTCCTTCCACTGTCACGTCAGCGAGCTCCAGCGAACAGGCAGCACCACATCCTGCAGTCATTGGGCTTCGGTGGGGCTCCCCATCTACAGTTGTTTATTTGTTTGTTTGTGTGTTTATTTGACACTGAAGGCTGCCAGATTGTGGCCGGAGTCACAGGCAAAGTGATTCTGAGAGGGAACATTTCAGGCTTCCGTTGTGACGGATGCTTCATATAACCGACCGTCCCGACTCTCTGGATGGCAGTTTGCATTTAAGGCCTCGCCACATGGAGACGGCTTAAGAGTTCCTGCTCAGGTTTGGATTGGACTGGTTCTCTGTCCACATGGAGCCGGCGTATCCAGGGACCAAACATGTCCTGGAAACAAGACCCTGAGTGGATAAAACCAGAAGCTCACCAGCTGTGTCTCCATGTGGAAACACCACATTTTGTGGACTCTGAGTTGACATCCATCTCTCTCTCTCACGTCTTCTTCCCTGGACACAGCGTCACCCACAGGCCAGCTTACAGGTGCCGCAGGAGACATTTTGAGACACTTGTTGAAAGCTGACGTGTTTTCTTCTCCAGGCGGAGAAACAAGTTTTCAAACTTGTCTGAACATTTGCGAGGCTTTTGTTCCTTTTCTCAGATCTGCTTGACTTGACTCTATTGGGTTCACTGCAAATGAGTGTTTCACAAAAATAGGATGAAATACGAAATTCAACTCTCAAGACAAAATTCCTGCATTTGACCTCCTGCCCGATACTGCTCGTCTGCAGACTTTACTGGTGTGCCAGGGGCCATGAGGGGAGATGAAAATGTGACATCAGCAGTCTGTAAATCACGTCCCTAAGTGATCTGCAACAGCGACTCCAGACCGTCTTCTCAGTGTCCTCAATTGTTCCTCTGTGTTTGCGTTGCATACAGATGATGCCATGAGAGTTTCGGGTCACTGTGCCTTGTTGACTCCGCCCCATGTTGAGGTGTTGCTCATGGAAAACACCCAAAAGATAAGAACGGAGTCGAACTGACTGGAGGTTGAAACTGTGCAATGGAAAAGCAACTTCCCAACTTGTGCCGTCGGTGCTCTGGAGTCGCTCCTGTGCATCTTAAAGGCTCAGACGAGGCCTTCAGATTGGCAGCTTATCGAACCTCAACAGTGGAAATCATAGGAAAACATTAATAAACTGCCTGCGTTACAAACCAAGCGCGCCCATCTGCTCTGCGACGGCGAATGTGTAGCACAGCCAACATCTCCTCTATCTCTTCCCCTGCAATATCCCCTTTTTGGCTTCATTTCCAATATTGTATTTCTCATATTTCATTCTCCTCGCCTTTCTGCTCGCCGTGCAGCGAGATTTACAGGGGCCTCTCTTAAATCTTGGAGGAAGGAAGCAGCAAAAAAAAAAAAAAAAAAAAAATTAAAAATAGGCTGCTGCCCAGCCGTCAGGTCACTGTTATTTGAGTTGTGTTCCCTCTGACCATGACTAAAAGATGCTCTTTCATTTCTCTGGGCACAAAAGGTGGTTGGGGGGGGGGGGCCGTCCAAACCCAGCAGCTGAGATATATGGAGGGCTTCTTTTGGAAGCGACAGCATCCTGGAGGATGACCATGAGCGTGTAGAGGAGCCGTCTTCTTCAGGCGCTTTCTGCTGCTATGAGCAACAAAAAGCTACGCCGAACCTTTTGGTTCAAGCTGTTTGACGCAGCGTTCAATCATACGGACGTTCAAGTGGCCATCTTACCTTCAGCGTACCTGATCATGTCTCCAAGAGACAAAGACATGCATGGTCCCGTTTGTTGTCCTTCGTCTTGGCTTTCCAGTCGGAAGCTGCAGAAGGCCCGAACTTTCCTCGTTTTCGCGCCGTCGTTCTGCTAATCCGTTCGTCTTCCGTCGCCCTGCAAGGACAACTCAGCTGGCTTTGCAAACTGTTCGCGGCACTCTGCAACAGCAGTCACATTGTTCATCTGTGGCAAGACTCATTAAAACTCCCTCAGACCCACCACACTCCCATGGGCATAAACATAAAAAAATAGCAGCACATTGCAGTTTGGTGGCAATCAAAGGTGCGCCGGCGAGAAAATGGGGTTGTATTGAAGAAGACAAATGAAACAAAATGAAGTCTCGGCACTCGAGGAACAAAAGAAGTGTGTCTGTCGGTGGAGTTTTGAAACTTAAGTTCACAGCTGTCATTATGAGCGCTACCTTCTCAGCCCAACACCCTTTCATCTCGCTATTCAGACCACAAACATCAACGACGAGCTTTCTTCTGACACAGCCAAACGCAGCACGACTGCGGGCACACAAAGGCTGCCAATGGCGTCTCCATTTCCCACTCGATCAATGTTTGCTGTTTACAAGCGACGGACTCGAATCTGCGGCGCCGCTACCGTGTCGACAGCCTGCGATAATGGAGCTGACAAATGTTTTGCAGTTTGTCATGCACAACAGCAGACAATAAAGAGGGGACAGAGCCGCTTTCATGACATATTAGTCAGTGAAAGTATCGTCTCTGACACGTTTCTCAATCCGTTCGGCGACGTGGGATGAAACAAACGGACTGCTTGTGTGACGCTTCGCTTACTTCCTTTGAGCTTCGGCTCACCGATGAACTGACTTCCCAAGAGGCTGTGAGGATGGACGAGTGGACCACATGGTGTGCAGCTCCACCAGGATTCCAGATGGTCGCAGGCCAACCAATGAGATTCCACAAAAGACATAATGCAACATGTAAAATGAGCTCCTAAACATAAATATACAGATGTACTGAAACATTCCCCATCAGAAATACTGCTGTCAACTGGACCTGATTTTGTATAAACATGGAGGTTTTCAGTGGCATTACTTCGTGTATGAGCATCAACCTCATTAAAAATTCTCGCCTTGCCTTTATACTGGACAACAGTGTGTTTGCAAAAGTTAAATCGATAAAAAAAGTCAATTATCTGTTAGGAAGATTCAATCATTCAGTCTCCTTGTTTGATTTAAGCTTGGTGGGGATAAACCCGTCTTTGTTTACGTGTCAGCAGAAGTTTTCGTCCACATGAAACCACAGCAAATGTTGTAATGTATCTGCCAGGCCCGTCGGTGGCACAAGAACCTGCCGCAAAACAGAGAAGAAGAAACAAAGCTGACACGGGCAGGCGCTCATAGGTTCACCGAGACATCATGGAAACACTTTTGGTCCGTTTGCAGATGTATTCATTCTGTCTGCATGTGGACGAATCACCGGTGTGAATAGAACACTCAAATACTGCTGATCACGCCTGTGTGTCAACGAGGCCTCATGCCATCAATTTTCAAACATCTGTGACGCATCGAAGGAACAGATTCCTGCGCCATGCTCGCTCAGTTGGACATTTCTTCTATCTGAGGCTTCATTCAGACACTAATTTGTGTTGCAAATGGAGCAACTTTGTTTTCCTTTCTGCTAAATTAGTAAGTGGCTGTTCCACGGCTGGATGAGTTTCCAGAGGTAACTGAAGGGTATCCAGCCGAAGCTCCGAGTCCTTCCACCGGACTGAAATGCCAACCCAGCAGAGACTGATTACTATTTCATCTGGAGTGTTTTGATGAGCTTGTTCATTTGCAGTTGAAGCTCATTCAGCCTGCCGGCGTTCCAGGCTGCATGTAAACATGGAGTCGCTGCGGGCTGCAGCCTGTTGACTCTTCTCAGCTCGGTTTTTATAATCTCAACAGGTTCCGAGTGTGCGGCCCCGGGCTGCTGCAGCTTTATCTGGGCTCCGCTCGGAGCCTCCGTCGAAAGAAAACAACAAGTTGGTCTCAGGTTGGTTTGGTTTTTTCTCGTCTTTCTTCCAAACGAAACCAGTTTGTGACAGCAGAACCACGGCTTGCCCAGACGCGAGAGGCAATGACATGTTGCAAAAATAACAAGATTATAAAACTTTTATTGATCCCCTCTGAAGATGAAATTATAAAGCAAATTCCACACATATCTCAGGTTCACATTTTTTTTTCCAATTTTTTTTTCTCACGCAAAGTTATGGCACCATTACTTTCTATCCTTTGACCAGAAAAAATATTCATGTGGCTGTGGCCATGATTTTATTTATACAAATGATGAGGAAGTACGCATCTGGAATAGACCCACTATAAAATAGCAATTACACCATATCAACATTCCCCGAAACAGAATGAGCCAGGCCAGTAAGGGTGAACGACGTTGAAGCCAGTGATTCTGGGCGCGTGATAAAATATACATTCCGCTGACATTTTGCCGGACGCCAGTGTGAAAACTTGGCTGGACAGAACAGTCAAGGAAGCACAATTGGTTTCCCCTTTGGAAGCAACACAGTGGTAAAACAACTGATGGACAATATCAAACCAAGGGTAGAAGGTAAGTATGACAAACAGATTTATGCGTGGGTGAACTCCACCGCACCGGAGCCATCAATTCTGCATCCTTGTCAGCGCGCGGGGATGCTGCCGACCCTCCGTCTCCGCACGCCCGCCGTTACATTTATCCCTGCTCCCTGCTAAGTGCTGATACATTTACATTTTTAGTGCTGCTCAGTAATAAAAGAGGTGCGATGAGTGGAGGCCTCTCGCCGTTGCTAAAACAAACATCTGTGACCTCCCGCCACCACCCAGCAATCCCCCCCCGCACCCCCCTTCTTCAAACTCGCCTTCCTTGCTGTCTGTCCGCCCGCCCGCCCCTCCTGTGCGGCTTGGCTGCCGCCCCACAGTGTAGGTCAACAGTGTTTGCGGTTCGAGTCCCCCCCTGTTGCGCTCCCAGTCCTCGCTCTGTCGGGCTCCGGTCGGGGATCCCACGCACACGTCCTCGCCGGCGCCGTCCCCTCACGCGAATGTGGAGCAAGCGTTTTAACGGCCGAAAGTCACCAAGCAAAGTCACAGGTTAAGCACACAGGCACAACATTGGAGAAGAGGGACAAGAGAGGTCGGTCTCAACGGCCAGTGGACGTGCTTCATCTTTGGATGTGTGTGTGTGTGTGTGTGGGGGGGGGAGTCTAATGATATAAACAGTCTCAATAAAGGACTGGCTCTGTTGTTTTAAACAAAACATGAACCTGGAGACAGCCATCACTGTATTTTCTTCACTTTTTCAGATGAAACAAAGCCACCGTCTTCAAAAAGAGCCACGTTTCATCAAGAATGACAAACAGGAGGGTGAAAATAATAATAATCATTCAAAAAAAAAAGAAGAAGCTGTTTTAGCGGAGACAAAAAAACCCATCACATAAGGAATGAAATTAATAAATAAAGAGAGCTGTGCAAGGGTTTCATTACTAAACAAACCACCGATAAAAATAGCAAAGCGTTTTTCAAACACAGCCCGGTCGGTATCGAAGTGAATTATCTACACAGTTGTGCTGCATTTCCTGTGATGCAACACGACAATACTGACCCCAGGACGGATGATGTCAGGAGGTATTACCCGGGCTGACCAGCCCTTTCAAGATCTTCACCTGGCCTCCGACTGGATAAGGTAATAACAAGCCTACTTTAAGACACGTGGTTATTGGGTTGTTGGAAAGAGAACAATTCACAGCTTTACAAAGCCCTTTCCTCGGATAGCTGGTAGGGCACATCAATATAGTTGAGGCATTTGGAACAATGAGTTGATAAGACTACATACTGACCGGTGAACTGGAAATGTGTACCAGCAAGAGTCTCTTTGTCATACTTTCGTTCTCCGTTTGGAACTGACTCGTGTGGCTCCCGTTTCTAAAAGAGGACCTGGGCCTGCTCCTGTGCTAAGCTTGACCTTTCTACAGCGGATACATTCTTTGCTTACATGTCACAGGGAAAGAGCAGAAAAGGAAACATACACAGGCCATTACTAAGAATGTGAAGAAAAAACACTCAGCTGTGCATTTACACCTGGGGTGTCGGCTGCTGCGTCCTGCAGGGAACTGTTCCCGCGCGGTTCCAGTTCCACTTAGTCACAAACGGTACTCTCAGTGCAGTGAACAGCAGGTCGTTGGAATGGGAGACCAGAAGAAGAAGGCACAGAGGGGTGCTTCAGAAGTGTCCATGCGAAGGGAAATTGTGCATCTATACAGTTCACCAATGACACTGTGAACAGGACCTGGTACAGTGCATCATGTGTAACAGTAGTCTATATCTGGGATTCCCGCTTCTCGATAGCCGCGGTTGGTGCCGTGTCCTGCGTTAGAAACATGATTGGCACCTTTGTACAGGCCAGTGCCGTTCGAGGGGAATATGGTGTGGATGATGTAATCCTCCCGGAGGGGCTTCGGCTGCATTGGCTGACAAGCTGCCATGGGTGTCATCTGGAAGCCTGTGCCGCGGATCTCCAGGATGGTGTTGTCCTTCTTGGTGCCAGATTCGATGTAATCGTCGTAGTTTTTCCTTTTTTTCGAGTTGCTGCGCGTGTAGTGGTCCCGGGAACACAAATGCCCAGTCCTATGTCCGTACCAGCAGAAGACGGAGAAGAGAAGAGCGAGCGACACGATGGCGGACGCCCCACCGATAATTCCTGCGAGGGGCAAAGCCAACAACTGCTTCTCCTCCTTCTCCTCCTCCCCCTCCTGCGGACTCAGGTCTGATGTTTCGGCTTTTGCGCAAACCAGAGCTTCGTCAGAGTCGGCGTCGCCGGAAATGGCACCTTTGCTCTCAGAGCTGGCAGGCAAGGGCACCATGCAGATGATGTAGCTGGACCGAGGCTGCAAGGACGTGAGCAGATACTCCCGGCGGTCGCCCCGCACCAGAGTCTCCGTCATGGATCCCATGGCATTCCCTGTGCCCAGTCGGAGCCAGCTCAGCCTGAAGGAGGAGCTCGGCTGCGCCACGCTCCAAGTGACGCGGACGCTGTTGTGGGACAGGGGCTTCACGTTGAGGGCCAGGCTCTTCCCCACTCCGCTGCTGCTGAGCGTGTAGTCGAGGAAGGAGTCGGGGAAGCCGAGGCCGGGCCGCTTCGACCTGAGGGTGAAGAGGGAGCCTTGTGGGGGGGTGTTGGTGGTGGACCCCTCCACCCCGCCGCCGCCTGCTCTGTCTCTGGTGCCCGCTGTCCTCACCACCTCACAGTCCTCCATCTCACTGGTCAAGTCCAGCAGCGCCATGTCCCGCACCCTGTCGGGCCCATGGCAGGTGAGACCCCTGACAGTGATGGAGTTCCCGCGAGCATGCAGCCAGTCATACAGCCAGCGCAGGTTGCAGCCGCAGCTCCAGGGATTCCCCCGCACCAGCAGCTGGCCCAGGCTGTCCAGGTCCTTAAACAGGCCCCTTGGCAGTGTGGTCAGGTTGTTCCCGGACAGGTCCAGCCTCTGCAGCCTGCGCATGCCATCCAAGGAGCCTCGGGGCATGTGAGTCAGGGCGTTGTCCTGCAGCGAGAGCCGCTGCAGGTGGGCGCTGGGCAGGTTGACAGGAGGGGTCAGGAGGGAGTTCCGCACCAGGGACAATTCAGTCAAGTTTGAGAGGCGGGAGAAGGTGTCGTCCGCTATCCGCTGGTTCGCCAAAAGGTTCCCATCGAGGACAAGACATCGCAGGGAGGCAAGGCCTCGGAAGGCGTGCGTGGGAATCGTGGAGATCCGGTTGTCGTCCAGGCGGAGTTCTTCAAGAGAGGCGGGAAGCCCTGAGGGGATGCTGGACAGGTGGTTGCGGGACAAGAACAGCAAGCGCAGCCGCGGGTTGTCAGCAAAGGCCTGCTCCTCGATGGAGACGGTGGAAATGGAGTTGTCGTCCAGGTGGAGCTTCTCCAGCAAGGGCATCCGAGCCAGTGTGCTACGCGGGATGGTGCGGATGTTGTTGTCCTGCAAATGCAGCTCCCGCACGGACGGCGGGAGGTGCATGGGGAACTCATCCAGTTCATTATCGTAGAGGTAGACCACACGGACGGCGAGATGGCGCTCCAAGGAGGTGGGCAAGCCCGGGTTGTTGATGTGGTTGTTCTGAAGGTAGAGGACGGACGCCGAGGGAGGCAGCGACGGGATGGAGCTCAGGCCGCGGTCATTGCAGTAGATGAAGTCCTCGTCGCACCTGCAGACCGACGGGCACGTCATGTCCACGTCTCCAACGTACCCTTGTATCGTGGCCGCCGCCAAATGAAGCGTGCGAGCGAGTAGCGTGAAGCAAAAGAACAGCGCCAAGAGCCAAGCCTCGAGTCTGGCCACACATGCAGGCGCCATTATGATGAGCAGAAGTCTCTGTTTTCACAGGGTGTGGTTAATCCTCAATTCACTGCAGGAAGCTGGAATCCTGTGACCTCCACCCTGTGTGTGAGAGAGAGAGAGAGAGAGAGAGAGAGAGACAGAGACAGAGACAGAGACAGAGACAGAGACAGAGAGAGACAGAGAAAGAACAGTTAGCTCTAATGCATGCATGAATCAGTCACTAGTCCCAGGTGGTGTCTCAGATTGTTTCATAGAAATTGCTAAGAGCTGGGAACCATTTTATCGGCTTCATGCTGCGTCTAGCTAGAAATCGGAACAATACAATTTTTTGTGAAGATGCATAATTGACTACATTAAAATGGAGAAATCTTAAACTAAAAAGAGATTTTCTTGATCTGCCCCTCCCGATAATTAATATTCATACTATCAGGGGGACGTGCACGCAGGGATGGATTGGCAAGAATTCCCTACACAGCCTCTCACAACATGCCGCCATCGACGCTAAGCCAAAAAGACACAAAGACGACTCCACAGCCAACAGTTATTATGTTGAATTAGCAACAGTAATCCAAGATTACAGAAAATACTCCATTTGGGTTTGTGCAATGTTCCGAACATTCAGAGACAAACTAATCTTGGGAAAAGCGACTCCGGAATCAACAAATCCAATCTTACACCGAGAATTAAGCCTTGCGCGCGAGTGCGGGGCCTCGAGAATATTTTGCGCATTTCCAAATTATCGAGGAGGATCTTGAGAGGCTCCATAACTCCATGAGGAGCTGCCAGCAGATGGCCGCATCAGCCAGACACAGCTAAAGATACTATTCATTAAGGAGAGAAGAAGAGCGTGGGATCGTCACGAGGCCTTCCGAGTGGGACCAGCTACTCTATGAAACCTCACCTCGGATCCCATCCACCTAACTGAGTTATTGTTGTATCACAAGTGCAATGAAACAAGAACGGAGAGAGATTGGATCCTGGGGGCCGAGTGAGGACGACGTGGCGGCTAATTAACCGTTTGCGGTGGCTGTGCGGTGGGAATCTGCATAAGCCGTGCTCGGACGCTGACTGGCATCATGATTTGTTGTTGTTGCTAATTAACTGAGAGATAACGTGAGAGTACGCAGAGCATCGACTGGCGAGATTTGGAAGCTGGGAGATTGCGACACTCCGTCAATGACGACTTGAGCCCGTCGCAGGCCTCAATAACCAGGGCCATTTGTCAGAGCGCGAGGGGCCCGCGCCGCAGCCGGCGTGGTCAGACTGGAGGATCGATTTCCTCGCAAATCCGAGGTGATCTGCCAAAGCCAGTCGGCTCTCATACAGATTACAGGATTCCCGAGAGTGTAAGCGAGACGGCGCGATAATTAACCAAATGAATGACAACTCTGCTGGGAGTTGAATCTGTTGAGTATGTGTTTGCAGAATGTCATCAGCACGGGCTCGTTCAAAACACTCCAACTTATGGGAACAAACTTCGGAGGCATTTCACTCATTTTCGAGTGGAACGAATCACCGTTTGAGAAAATAAACATCGACACGCACTCCAGCAGATGACAGGTCAAGAGTTATTTCATGGCAAACTAATTACGGTCGCTCATTTGTCTGCACACACAGACTCGAGCCTCCTCGTCCAGCTCCAACGGAGGGACTGCTTTCAGCCCCCACGAGAGGCGCCGGCGTTAACATGCGAGCATGTAAATAATTCACCGGCAGGTTCAACTTGAATTGAACTTCACGGTTCAACTATCAAACCCATCTGGATGCTTTTATGCCCATTGATTGCAGCCGTTTGATACTTCCACTAAAAACAAAGTGTGCTGGAAAATGGGCGTCTGAGATTGAGGCCGCCTGGATAGAATTCACATTTTGGCTGCAGCCCCAAAAAAAAAAAAAGTGTCACACGGAAAAATTGAATTTCCATCGCTGAGGAGTGATTTTTTTTTTAAAGAGAAAATCTGCTCTCAGTTTGTTCTCCGAGTGGAACGGTGACACATTCGCTCTGGTTCTCCAATTCTACTCGGATATTGTGCATTTATCACACCGGCAGGGAGGATTATTGTTGGTTTATGTCAAAGTCTCTGGTGACGTGTGGACATTTTTCAAACAAACCAGCGAAAGAATTTTTTTTTTTAATCTACAATTTTATTTACATTTATTATTCAGATCGCCACCGAACTGATCTCCCGTCTCCATCTTTTTCTCTCTTTCTGTTCCTCCGTCTGAGGGTGTTGTGGTGCTACAGCTGAAGGCAGGCTGCAACTTGGACAGGTCGCCAGTCCATCACAGGGCAAACACGGGGAGGCTCGCAGTATCTCAAAACTCCTCTCAAGTTACGAGCTGCCGACTGACCTAGTTTGCATGTTTTGGGATTCTGAGACAAAACTGGAAAAAACTCATCTGCACAGCGAGAACATGTGAACTCTGCCCAGAAAGGTCCCACACAGGCAGAAACCCAATCATAGGACAGTTACTTGAGTCATCCTCTCATTGCTGTTTTTGCCACTGCATGATGTAAATGATGTCCTTATGTGTATTTGTACTGTACATGTGTCAATGTCCCTTTGTTGTTGACTCTCTGCTTTTCAAGCATGTTGAACTGCTGCTAGTACATGAAAACTGCTCCAAGTTTGTCTAAATCATCGCAGGAGACTCTTGGCAACAATGACGACCGTGCAAGTACCAAAGTAAATACCAGACATGTACTCACACTGAAACACACAAAAGCAGCTGCACTCACACACCAACAAAAGTCCAACGAACAGTTCCTATGTCTCATAAGAGGTCTCGGGATGCTGCATCAGAGGACGAGCCCCTCCGAGACCGAGTGTGGGGCCGAACTGTCTCCGGTTTCACGTCCATGTCCTCTCACATTTCCCACAAAACGGGAGCCAGTCGGATATGAGACGATTGGCTGCGTTTTTCAGCGCCACAAAATTTTCACAACTTCCGTTCACTGTTAAATACTGCGACTCCATAATCCCCTCTTTGTGCCTGTTTCCATTCCAGCCCTCTTGACACAGCAAAGTGGTGTCAGTGCACTTTGAGTGAATCCTGAAGAGTGGAATAAAAAATTTAAAAAGCCCAGATTGATACTTTACGTAGTTTTATACTGATTCACTCAATGACCAGAAACGATACGTCCACTGTATTCTGCTGTAAGTGTGTGTGTGTGTGTGTGTGTGTGTGTGTGTGTGTGTGTGTGTGTGTGTGTGTGTGTGTGTGTGTGTGTG
>JASSRZ010000006.1:4178589-4198094 GCA_032164315.1 Malacoctenus gilli | reverse complement strand
ACACACACACACACACACACACACACACACACACACACACACACACACACACACACACACACACACACACGGCTCTCACACAGATACCCTGCGATGTGATCAGACTTTCAACGCAGCTGCACATAATGTGTATTCACTGAGCGGGGTTGGCGGAGAGCAGCGTGGACTGCAATGACGAAGATGACAGATAATTGAGACGAAATGCAGCGAGATGATTTCACACCAACAGTTGGCTCCGACCTTCTTTTCTTTTTTTTTTCTTTTTTTTCCGCCCGGCGTTTGTCCCGACGTTGTTCTCGCTCGCTCCCATTCGGCGCTTTGCTGTTTGACTCTTTTTTCCTCGGAGGCCCATTTCAATGACAACTGAAAGAGCATTCTCTCTTCCCTCGTTAACTGAGGAGTGCATCAGTCCTAATAAGAAAGCTTTTACACGCTTAATTAAGAGACACTGTAATGCAGTATGTAATGCTCAATTTACTCTATCTCATTCTCCCCCTCGTCCTCTTTAATTTCATTCTGAATCAATCTGTCCAACTCCTTTTTTTTATCCTATTATGTGGACTTTCTTACATCAAGGCTCGCTGCGATTGTCCAATTTGCTCTTGTCGGCTCCATTTTGAGCCTTTCCAGTCGTATCCTTTCCAGCGCGCTCGCTGATCACCCTTTCTTTTCTCTCTCAGCCTCGATGCTGCTAATTCAGCGCAGTGGGAAGATGGAGAGATGCAGACACACCTACGGGAACGAGCGGGCTGGTCAGGAGGGACGCGGGGAGGATGAAACGTTGAAAACAGGGAGCGGCATTCACCAAACAACACAAATATTGGCAGGGACGGAGGCGCGAGGACTCGCCAGTGAAACTAATGTAAACATGGAGGGAATATAGAGTGGCGAGGAAGCTGTGAGGATAGAGTGGGGTGGTGCCCCAGTGGAAGTGGATGGGTAAATAAACCGATCACACTGGGTCAGGAGAAAGACACCAAAAGAGGGGGAGGCGTGGATGCCAGACGGCCGATACAAACTGAGCAGCGGCGCAGAGGAGCGAGCGGGCCGATGGTGGTGTTCTAAAGGGTCCGCACACTCGCAACGTTAATTAAAAGTTATCCGCTGATGAATTGCCCCGTGATGAATTGTTTCCCTTACCATAAAAACTGTGTATGCATCCCGGAGGGACGGCAGCATGGCCACTAAATCTGCCATCCATGTTTTTCATGCTCTCCGTGCCTGACAGTAATGAGGCGGGCCAGTATGATTGGCCGCTCAGCCGCTGATTAAAACCAGTTCCCTCTCAGACACGGATCCACTCCGACACTTCAGTAGCAGGGGGAACCAGTGGCCTTTCTTTTCTGCTGCGCTGTTGTTCGTCGGGGCCGAGGTCGAGGCGCTAAAGCAGCCATCGCCACCGCTTTCATCCGACAAAGGTACGAAAACAACAGTGTGAAGATATTACAGTGATGAAAACACAAGGGAAAAAAAACCTCTCATCCAAGAAACCGAATGTCTGATAAAAATGCAGTCAGAACCATTCCTCCATTAAAGGGCGATTTTTTTTCATGGTTTCTACATCGAACAAAGAGATAAATAACCTTCTGAAAACGGCAAAGAAGCGGCAGTTCCAATAAAAATGATCACTGCTGAAATGAGCTTTGTTCAGTGCTCGACCAGGAGAGTTGCATCGTGTCCTCTCTATGACAGATGACACAACTGGTAAGGAAGCTAAAATATAATTACGGCTGAACGTCCTCAAATGTAGGAAATAAACCAGGTTGTGAAGAAAGTAGAACCGAGAAATGTCCATCTATCCATCCATCGCTTATCCGGAGCCGGGTTGCGACAGAAGCGCCACATTGGAGTGCCATTCCTTTTGCAGCAGCAGGATGCGAGTACAGCTTCTGTTGACCACCTCACCAGACCACCCTCACCACAATCTCAAGCAGGTCAAACCTAAACGGAGCCGCCGTGAAAGCAGCCGAAAGTTAAGCACAACGTGGAGCTGCCACAAGACCGAGAAACACAAACGGTTATGATCTCACATCAATACACAAGCAGTGGTTCACTGAGGTTTTGTCATTTCAACTGATGGGATTCACTCAACAAAGACCTTTCATTTCATTTCAGACATCGCTCACGTCGCACTTCCTCTGGACCACACAGAGTGCAGAGTAACAGGTGGACAACGCTGGTTGTCTGTTGCTAAGGAGCCAAACTAAAAGAAGGCAGAAAACCAGACCAATGACTCAAAGTCACTGATGTTTCTAAGTGACTGCTGCCCACAAGAAACGACCAACTGCTGCTGTTTTATGACGCGTGATGGAGCTGGGAGGAGAAATGAAACCAGCACTGAATCACAGAAGTGTTTCTTTTGCTCAATCTGCATTCAGCACTCTAAATGGACATTTTCACTGATATTCAAATTGTAATTAAAAGCTCTCAGTCATTTCTTGGTTTCTGTCAACACACACACACACACACATACACGCACACACGCGCACGACTTATTCAAATGTTCAAAAACCCCAAATCATTTAATGTACAAAGACATAATTTCTGTCAATTATTGAGTGGCCGGATGTCTCAGTGCTCCCTAATGTCTTTGCTGGAGAAAGTCGATCTCTGGAGGACTCGTTTTCCCCCCCCCAACAAGCTTTGAATGCAACACGCATTTGGCCTCGGAATAGCTTAACTGAGCTGTAATCATATTGTATTCACTGCGCCATGTCTCCCTCTTGTAAACGACCTTGTCATGCAAACGTGTGATTTGCTCGCGTTTCCCCAATCATGAATTCAAATGCGCCTCACCACAAGAGGCCCGGCGAGGGAGGCAGCGCGAGGAGAGGCGCTCCGGCGCGTCACAGACCCCGCACGCCAGCCGCTCTGAGGCTGCTACACGTCGCAAAATGGGAGACAAACTGCCGAGT
The DNA here is from genome assembly GCA_032164315.1 of Malacoctenus gilli. Taxonomy (NCBI): domain Eukaryota; kingdom Metazoa; phylum Chordata; class Actinopteri; order Blenniiformes; family Labrisomidae; genus Malacoctenus; species Malacoctenus gilli. The sequence continues at coordinate 4,195,179 of JASSRZ010000006.1, read as the reverse complement.
TGCAGGCTGAAATGGTTCGCGGCCTTGGCAGAGTCTGATGTATCCTGCCCGCTGAGCTCCACTAATCACAGCAGCCTGTCACAGAACCGCCCCCAACCCCCACCCCCACCCCCCCGACTATCACGCTCCCAGATCTGGGGGCAGCCGCTGACCGACCTCACAAAACACACGCTTAGCGACACACCTACGGAGGCTCCTCCACACGCAGCGACTCACAACCAGAGCGCCGCTGCAACGCGCCCGGAGCTCCGTCTGCTCCTCTGCCCGGTAACAGACCACAAAAATCCTGCCTTTCCATCTCCCGGGTGCGTTCGTGTCCCACACAGGGCCAGAAAAACTGCACACGACAGCATAAAAAAATTTCCATATCTATCATTGTTAATTGTTTCTTTTCCACCCCCGTCCCCCGTCCCCCCCCCACACACACACACCAACACAGTGGTTTGTGAGCCGTATCGGTGTAATTGATGCAATGACTGGAAATAAACAGGCAATTTAAGTGCTGGACACCTCACTGCTCTCTCCACTCCTCTCTCCAGTGCTCTCCTTCCACCTCTGAGGTTCCTCTTTGTCCGCGCACACACACAGACACACACAGACACACACAGACAGACACACACACACACACACACACACACACACGGACTGCTGGGTATCTCACAATCGAACAAGGTGGAATAGGGGACAAGGTCAACGTGCTGAGGGGGGAAAAAAACGTGTGAGACGGAGAGGAAATGAGGTAGGATAAGAATAGAGAGGGACAAAGGGCGCCAAAAAACAAAGACTAATCTCACAGATGAGTCACGTCTGAACGGCCTCTTTAATGACAATTTTACAGCTCGTCAATGCCAAGAGGAGGCCACACATCCCCCTCAGTGCCATGGTCAGTTCTCCCCAGTTTTTGACCGCCACCCTTGATCCTCCCGTTCCTCGCCGGGAGGCCTGCAGCAGCAGCAGCTTCGCGGGAGGTGGGGTTCACACAGCGCTCTCACCTTCCCCGGATGTTTGCTTTAAAAGGAAAAAAAAAAAAGAGAAAGAAAGTCCAGGCGGTTCGCGTGACGGGTCGCCCTCGCTCGACCACTCAGCCGAAGCCAAAAGACCTGCCTGCAGCTCGCTCGGACCGCCACGGACCGAAATAGAGCGAGCTGATCCGACTGGCTGTGTCAATCCAAACCGGCTGCCGCAGACGGCGACAGACGTTCGACCACTGTGAGGAGCCCCTGCACGTGTACGTGCACGCTCCTCTTTAACTCATTCGGAAACCACATGACATAATACGCTCTTCCTCGCATTTCAGAGAGACTTTGTCCCGTTCGCGTCAGCTGAGAACAGTCATGCTGTGTGAATATTAAAAAGGCTGCTGCCACTTGTGTACGCTACAGAGTTAATAATAAACGAGGTCTAATAATTTAATGGGTCTGCATGTTGACATGTCCCTTGGGCCGCCATACTGTCTGTACCGTGAATTAATAGGGAGCGAAAAATGAAGCATAAAATGATACAGCAGGACTTGGCAAATGGGAAGAGGCAGAAACGCAAGAACAGGGGATGAGGAAGAGGAGGGAGGAGGAGGATGGGGGGGGGCACATTCTCCTTTCCTGTCTCGAAGGCTTCCTCCATTCTTAATGGAAAAAGCCTCGAGAGGATCCTGACACGGCCCCCGGGAGCCACAGTGTGAGGAGCCCTGAAAAACGCGCAGTTTTTGAGTACATAAGAAGAAGACAAACACTGGTTCACTCATCGACTCTGTCGCTTGTTCCATTAAAGGGCTGCAGGGGTCCGTGCTAGCTGTTAATGGGCGAAGGCGGAGGACACCTGACAGAGGTCCATCGCAGGATACACACGCACGCACGCACGCACGCACGCACGCACGCACGCACGCACGCACGCACGCACGCACGCACACACACACACAGCTTTGGAAAGTTTAGAGTCACTCATTGATGTGTGTGTTTTTGAACTGTGAGGGGAAAAGCACGCACACACAGGAAGAACACACAAACAGCACAGAGGACAGCCCCACCTGGATTTGAACCCACGACCATCACGCTGTGAGGTGAGAGTGTGAACCACCATTCAGCTACAAGAAGAAAAAACTGTAATACTCCAAATTTAATCTCTGGATTTTTTAATCATTGTGTGTACCATTCGTTATATTTCTGGCTGCACCGAGATCTCGAAAAGGTCGATGTCCAATTCTGAAAGCAGTAAATATCAGACTCCACACACACACATACGCCACGCACACACACAGCAGTTGGTCCAGTATTTTATCTCTTATCATTAAAGGCGCTGGCCTCCATAACAATCATTATGGTTGTAGCGGGTGTGTGTCTGCAGACTGTCCACGGTCACCTCTGACCGCTGTGCTGCTGCCGACACATTCTTCAGAAGTGATGACACCTGCTCTCCTGCTGAAGGAAATATAATTGTCACAGTTCAAAGCGCACGACCTTGACTCTGACTTTTACAGCCACGCGGTGACTCATGTCTGAGCGGCCACATTTTAGGAAAACCAAACTGATTTTGTCCCATTCAACGTTCCTTCGAGGAAACCCTCTTGTTAAATTTCAAAGGGACATTATCCCCAATCTGATGGCTGTAACGGGAGACCTGCTAAAGTATTTAGGTTGCATACTTCCAGAACATACCTTGGTGCTTCAAACCACAGTCCTAGACAGCAAGTACGTTTGCAGATATTCAATGAACGCAAGTCTGGGACGTTGAGAATATGGAATAGAAAGGATTGAAATTCAAGATATACATCTATAGATAGTGGTCATGAATCAGGGGCGTCCAGCTGAGGCACGCGCTGTGTTTTACACTGTGGAGGAGACGTCGGCTGTTGTGACTAATCTCCGTCTTTCCAACAACCTCTCATACATCGTCTGATTTAGTCTCAAACTGCACTTCAGGGGAAAAAAACAGACTCAATGGCAGCAACATGCCAATCAATACCTTTGACAGCAATTCAGCAACAATTTGTTCGCAACTGACAACTTAATGTTCATTTGCAGAAAAAAGCTCTTCAACTGTCTTGTTTTGATGGCAAACAACAATAACAAAAACAACTATGAGGAGAAACTGTGAAAACAACTGATAAGAGACACAAAAATGCAAAAAGTTTGAATAAATTATTAAGATTCACTGTGTGTTTTTCCACAGTAGACTTATAGTCACACTAAGAGCCCATAATAATCTAGAAAAACAGCCCCCATTCAGAAATTTGCATTTAAATAAGGATTTTTTTAATGTGCAACTTGTTAACTGTAACTATGAATGAATCAGTATTCATGAAAGATGATATTTCACGTCTCTATTATATCCTGTACAACAATGACTCAAGATGCGACAAAAGACGAGTTACAATGCTGGCTGGAATCAACATCAACGCTGCGTTTCATGACAGGATGGGTGAGTTTCCAGGCACCCCGACATTCCTGGTCCTCAGGAAAGTGCACCTCTGCATCTGACTGACCCCAGCCTAAGTATTCAACCAAAGGGTGGCTACAAAGACTCAATACTATTTTGTGTACCACAATTTATAAGCTGACTAACATTTCTCTTGGAAGCATGTTAGCACGCTCGCGTTGTCACTGAGTACAGCCGTAACTGGATACGAACAACCAGAGCTGCTGTTTGGAAAATACTGGGAAGCATGAGCTGCTTTGCATTACTGGATGCAGTTGTTAGAAGGGGGGGGGGTGACAACATAAAAACATGATTGTGGAGAAAGAAGCTCTTGAAACAACGAGCGTTCCTCCCTCACTTCCCTTCAGTGTCTTATTTGGGCTCCTCGTCTTCCTCCCCGCTCCTTTACGCCGCTCATTTTCTCTCCAAAGACTTCCTGATGGCAGCATTATCACCGCATGCTCCTGACAAACAAACCTCCAGCCTTACAACAGAGCACGCTCACTCACATGCGCAACGCACGCGCTGCCTCAGCCCTCTGCAGTGCTTCTACCTCATTGACCACAGTATAATACTTCATTAGCTATATAGCAGATTTTACCGTTCTAAGTGAGATTAGCTTCCTTTGTCTCCTTTTGGCCTCTGGAAAGCTCCCCGCCATAAACCTTCTCTGCAGTCACAAAGCCAATAACCTCAATGTCAAGAAATTTTATGTTTCCCCAGCAATTTTTTATTTTTTTTATTTGCAATTCATTCCTTTATTCTCAGAAAGCGTGTGTGCTGGAACAGATCCACCGCAAGACGACTCTGTGACTCTGGCACTGCAACACTACGACACTAAAAATACACAGGAAGGACTCCCACAGGGGTCAAAAGCTCCTGTTTTATTAGTGTAAAAGAAAAACGGAGACACCCCGCGCTGGTATCGAAGAGACATGATGCAATTTTCTAAAAAGCTCATAAATTATGAAAAGCACAGAGATGTTTTTGTATATTTAACAGCGCTCCTCTGTAATATTAAACACCTCCAGTATTAACAATCAAACTGCTGGAGGCACTTCCATCGGGGGCGGCCATTTGTCTTTCCTATATGGAGGGAAAGTTGAAAAATTCAGGAGGCAGGCCGCCCGCTGCCGCCGCGCAACTCCATTTTAAACCTTCGGAGAAATTTTCAGCGCAATTGATCATCGCACTTCATTTCACAGAGCACAAAAGCCTGAAGCGGAGGGAGCCAGTGCCGGGACGGCAGGGAGGAGGGCAGGAAATCAGAGGCAGTAAACCTGTCCATCTGGGGCCCGTCTGTGTGGGCTGCTGGTGGCTGCACCCTGACGGGCGTCCGCGCTGCCAGCCGCTGCTCTGTCGCTGCAATCTGACCTCGCGTGGGCAGAGCGGCGGGGCCCCCCGATTGTTTCTGCGCGCAGCCCTGGCACAGCTACAGAGTCACATATAGCATGTTTATTGCCACATTCCCTTTGCATTTAATACAGGTGCATGCTACATGAGAGGACACAGCAGACATCCTCATTACATTCCTGTTTTTGGAGGAGTTCTTCAGTTTGTATCATGAGTGAAATTAACTGGTCCTAATTTGGTGTCTTATTCAACCATCATCAGTTGGTGACGTCTGTGTCACACTGGCCGTTGCGTAACTCCTCACTGCCTTTCTATGTGTTGGATCGAGAAGCAGCAGAAGTCGAGCGCAGACGATCTTTAACACCACTCGTTCATGTGCTTCATACAACAGGCGTCCGCTGGTGCTCATCGACTGGAGTGCAGACGTGTGTCCACCCGTGGAAAAGCCCACTGGAGGACTTTCCCACATCTGAGCAGAGAAGAGACAGAACCATCGACAAAATCCATCTAAAGTGCAAATTGAGCAGCCAGCTTTATAGAAAATGTTCCACGAGTTCAATAAAATCCATTTCAATTGTCTCCGGATTGCATTTTCTTTGCCATGAAACAGTTCTGTAGAGAACTTGGACATTAAATAGTGTTTCGCTGAAGGAATCGCGTTTTGTTTAATGGACAATAAGAACGAGCAGCCATCTGGTTTTTATCTGCTTCTCTGAATCACGTTGTTGCTTCAGTTCACGATGATCATGGACGCCAAGGAGGCAACAGCAAATGAACGATGGGACAAGAGTTCATTAGCCAACGTGAGAACATGCAGGTTTTTAGGTTACGTTGAGGTCTTTTTACTTGGGGGGGGGATCCTGTGAGCCGAGTCAGCGAGCTTCTACTGATGGTCTGTGAATTATTCATCCCAAACATGATTGACCAGGGGATTGAATTACGGGACTGATTGATCAGCGGGCTCGTAAAAAGGATTCCCAATGACCACTGAAACCCAAGTGTGACTTTAATGACTTGGGGGCGGAGCCGACAAGCTGCACCAGCACAGGCGGGTTTTGGTGCAAAATCCTCCCAGTTCTCCCCACTTCCCCCTGAAACAAGAGAGACGTCCTCCCTGCGACGTGTCATGAAGGCTCTCCATGTTTTGTGGATTTACATCCAACCAATCAGGCGTGTTGTTTTGAGCTGAAAGCTCTTGGATGTCGTCTCTGGGGAGGTCCGATGTACCGAGCCAAACAGCCTATTTGCTCTTAGTGAAGACAAAAGTATTATCCATGACTTCACTCTGGAGGATAAAGATTAAGCTTCCAGCTGGATAAAAAAATAATAATAATAATAATAATAATAATTTGAAACCAAAATTTCTATCTGTCCTACAAATGAATGTATTTTTCTCAATTAGATAGAAGTCATCGTTCAGATTCAAAAACGACTTTTTCTCCAACAAACAGTCCGTAACCTAAAGAGCTTACGAGGAAGATTTTCACGTTTAGCTCGACTGGAACAAGAACAATTTAGCATCTTTTCCGTCAAACAGGGGTTTTTTTTAAGCAAAAACAAAAACCTCATTAAGAAATCCTGGCCTTCACATTAGCTGGTAGATTAATATCTTTGTTGGGACATGATTGGAAATGTGTCTAATTAATCAAAGACTTCATAATTATTCATCCCAATTGATCCTATTAAATTAATTTGTTTCCGCAGTATGCAAATTCTTTTGCTGCATTTTTTACACATCTATGTTCTTATTGACTTTTCCATCCAAGGGTATTTCGATTTTCAATTTGCCGTCCATCAGGCAGAGCAATGCAGTCTCATTTAGCTCATCTTTTGCTGATTGACTTCGTATGACGACTCTCCAGGAGTATCCGTTTAATTGGCCATGAAAGTAACTTTTTTCCCCCAAGTGTGCTGAGAAAACGACTGTGTTTGGGCTGTAAGACAATTCAAAGAGTTTTTTCTCCATAATTAATAAACAGAATCAACCTGTTTTAGTCCCAGTGCTCAGTCATTCGCTGCACTGATAAAGACAACCTAACAAAGCAACCTAACGTTTGTCTGTGGCACCGACCAGCAGCAGCAGCAGCAGCAGCAGCAGCAGCAGCAGCAGCAGCAGCAGCAGCAGCAGCCTCACTTCACGTGTCATGGAGCAGCTTTTCAGCGCAATGCAAAGGAACAGAATGTGGTCCTTGGAGTGCAGGCAGCTACCGGCCATCCTGTTTGTGATGGTAATTACACAAATGTCTCAACTGTTATTGGAGCAATCAGTGTTGCAAAGCTGGATGCTGAAACAGTGCTAACAGCGAGTTCCAACGTTCCCCCAGATATGAGATTCATACGGGGCCGTCGGTGAAGTGCCTCTCGCGTGCAGCAGATTATTCAGTTGTTTCTCCCTCTCTCCCCTCTCTCTCTTTCTCCTCCATCAAAGCACAACAACAAATCTCTCCAGCCTGGATTTTTCATTACCGCCTTTCTTGCTTTATCCCTAAAGGTTGGAGTCTTAGCCTTGTGTTTTATCTGCCTTTTTCCTTTCCATGCATTTGGTGTATTTCCATGTGGCGTCAAGTGCTGGACGCGGCCCCCTTCTGTCCTACAATAATCCCAGATTACCCATAAATATTCGATGTGTGTACCAGTTAGCCTGGGTATGTATTCTCTTGTATGCTCTCATTTTGTTGCGCTCCCTTTGTATGTCGTCTGTAATCCTGAGCTCTGTCATTTCCTCCGTGCAGCCGCTGACCTCTCTGCACCTCCATCAATTGCTGTAAAAATTCTGCAATCAGGCCACCACCAAAACTCTAATCAGATCTTGGATTTTTTGGAGCTGCTGCTCGCTCGGCATCACCCAGAGAACCTGACCCAAATGTCAATTCCCATTCGGGGTGATGGGATGGAAAGAAAGCTGTCTGCCGTTGGGAAATGTTTTTTTTTTTTTTTTGAAAATGCAGAAATTATTAAAGAGTAATCTGCCTTCCCCGTTCCTGCAGCTCCCTCTATTTTCGACACATCTTATCACTTATCACCACTTATGTGACATGCTGACATCAGACTCAGCCCAGCTGCAAGGGGCATGAGGCTCAACATTTAGAAAACAGTGGGAGCTCCTGTGTGCTGTAGCGACATGTGTGCAATTACATTTTTTTGGTTAGAGAAATGAAAGAACGATAAGAGTTTGTTTGTTTGCAGACAGTTCACATCAAAATACACACAGACATTCAATAATTTTTGTGATAATTCACCACAAATCAAGAATAGCTTCTGGACATTTTCTCAAGCCAGTTAATGCACCTGAATGCTTGATGTATTTTAATTTGATATTCAGGCTTTTAATTTGAAATGGGTGGCTGTGGCATTTAGCCTACAATTGGTGTAACCACTCAAGCTTTGATCACTCAATCAATCACTCCGTCTCTGTCCTGCCAAAAGTAGGTCTGGAGAAGACAGTGGCCGTAAATTGGCCTGACATAAATACTGAGTCGTCTCGAACACGAGTCAGTCGTGTCGAGACACCGTTAAAGCCAACTTGACGATATCAGCTCGGAATGCAGAGGTGCTTTCGGTGAAGTGGCAATCAAACACCGAGCAGTGACTGCCAAGATGGCGTCACATGTTAAGGCCCTTCTCCTCATGCAGTTGCATCAGACGGTGCAGCCGTCACATCCCAAGATCCTATCAGGACTCCACAGTGAAGTAAAAGAACATGACTCGTCCTATGACTTTTATTTTGACGGAGTTATCACAGAAAAATAACAGATGTCATTTTTGTACTTTTCTCTGGGCAGTTCCTCTCGGTGGCTGTTTGACTGAAGTGTCACCAATAAGTCAGACAACATCCTTGAAACAAATCAGACCACATTGCAAGAGACCAACGAAAGGAAAGGTTGACGTACAGAGCCATAGCGACGGTTAGCCTGACGCTGCCGAGCTTCACAGTGATGAAGCTCGGCACCACATCAACACTCGTAACTAACACAAAACACAACACCGACCCTTTAAACGTCAGTTAACCAGGAATTATGTTGTTTTTTATAGAAGAGTAGTTACATGCTTGACTTGTCTGTGAGAAGGAAACAGAGGTGTCGCCCTCTACTGGAACATCGCGCAATAACCTAGAGCTCCCTGAGAAACCAACCCACTTACAGGGAGATTTCCATACACAAGGATTATCCCACTGGAGAAACAACACAACAACTAATGATAGCGCAAATTAGCAACCAATAATAAAAGCATGTGTGTTGAACATTTAATCCCGTCTTTATCTCCTTTCCTTCAAAAAAAAGGATGAAAATTAATCTGGGGGTGGATTGCTCTGAGATGGATTAGACCCGCCTGTCGAGATAAACACATCTGGAAACTCTGTTACTTTGGGTTCACGCGAGACAGTATTTACGACTTTCTGTGTGAGTTCCAATGATAATTGAGGATGTGAAACTAACCATGAGGAGATTTGCAGCCGTTTGTCAGTCAACTGCTTCCATCGTTTCAACAGTTCTCACACACTCTCAATGGGAACTGGATATTTGTGCATCCATTCATCTCGGCTGTTATGTTTATAAAAAGTTGCGCACCATTTAAAGTCTCTCCACGTGCGATTGGAGTTTTCTTTATGAGCTCCTCTCCACATGCTGCCGCCTCCGATGCCTGCTTTTATGGCCGCTGCCTGTGTGGCCCCTGCCTCCCGATCGTCCCACCGGATTCATTTACGGGCCTTCGGCGGGCGCGGCGCTCGCATGTTTTAATGACCACAAAAGCTCGGTGGGCAGCGGGGAGCGTAATGTGTGCCGCATGTGTTTGAGCCGGCCACGGCGAGGCGAGCAGAGGAAGCGGAAGGAAAAAAAAAAAGCAGCGAGAGGAGGCGCGGCGCTGCAGCGCGCGTGACTCACTCGCGTTCAAATGTGTATTTTCTCAAGTCAGTTGGCAAATCTCTGCACTTGGGTTGGCATGCCCACTGTACCCTACTGGCTGCCAGCTGTCACTCAGGAAGACAGAAAGATGGAGGATAGGCAGCGAGGGAGATAAAGGGAGCGGTGATGATGCGAGGACACGAGCCCCGAGGCTTTCTTCCCCTCTTGTTTCTCATTTGTCTCTCTGATGATAACAAAAAAAAGAGAGGGGGAAAAAAAACATGGCAGCTCAAAAGAAGAGAGGTCGACATAAGAGGGAGACGAGGAGACAACAATGCTGAAGGAGGAGGGGGGGAGAGAGAGAGCGTGATACGAGGGGGGGTATGAAGGACCATTTTTCATGTTGATAGCTAAGTTGCTAAATATGCAGGCCACAACACAGCCATTCCTGATGCATTAGCCCAAATGAAGGCACCCGGGGGTTTCCCATGACATTAACCGTCTACTACAACGTGCTGTTTAATGCATCCTACCAATGGCTTTGTTTGCAGAGGACCACGCGTTTACCCACAGCCTGTTGCAGTATTCATTACAGCACTCCTTCGACTGATTAGGACAAACTGGGAGGGGGGGGGGGGTACAGCTCCTTCGTATAAAGAGACGCTCTTGGAGAAAAACAAAAAGCAGGGACACTTTAGCCAGAACACAAACAGTCATCGTCTGGATTCTTATTCCCTTCCCGCCTCTAATTAAGCAGGCAACAGTCCGGCTTTATCATCCGCGCCACGACGAGCAGCTTCCAAACCGCGGCGAAAAAAAAAAACCCCACACAAATTCACCGACACGAGAAATTAAAAAAAAAAGGTCTTTTCTCGATGCCACATTTTGCGCACAGCTACAAGCAATAAGACTAAATAGCCGTCCCCCGTTGCGACGCAGCCACAAACAAACAACAATTACCAGTGAACAGGAGAAAAAAAATCAGAGTGTCAGGGGCTGGTTTTGTGATCGCGGGTGATGAATGAAGCCCCACCGTGAACCCCTAATGGAGCCCGCCACACCGAGGACGCGGCGGGCGAAACCCGATGTCACGACTCCTCTGTCAAGACGTCGGGAGCATCCATCAACCGACGGCCGCAGAGCTGCGCAGGGAGAATTTCAGCTTAGTTACCCGGAGAAAAAAAAAAAAAAAAAGCGTCAGCAGCACGTGTGCGCAGGGGCTTTAAAAACGCCGTCGATCAGCACATATGGCACATCGAATCTGACGTGGGGTTACTTGATATTCTTTGCTCTGCTGCGGCAGATTTATAGATTAATAGAATTTCTGGTCTTTCATGTTGCACGACGAGGCATGACACATGCAGATTCAACTTGCTCATATTCCACCTCATGGGAAGCATTAATTTTTCATACAACGCAGCCCATAGTACAGTTTACAACGACGCTGGGCTCTGAAGCCTGGGCGGTTCTGACAGTTTCTGCAATTTGTGCGAGCATTTTCTCGGCGCCATGTCGGACGCGGCTCGATTAAGGACCAACAAAACTGAGGCCGCGCGCGGCGGCTTCTCATAAGATGCTAATTTCTTTGATTTGCAGGGAACAAGAGGGTCTAACAGATCGGTAAATCACTTGAAGACACATTCAGCAGCTCCGGCAGATTGGAAAAGCTTTAATGTCGGATCCATTTGGCCTCCGAGAGCGACAACAGCTCATAGAGCTGCTGCTTTGCAGCACAACTGGGAAGGATCTGTAGATGGACTCCAGGTTCTTTTGAAATCGCTCATCATACATGCAGTGACCAGCAGCATGTGGGCCGCTGAGTAACCTTAAGCCACATGTCCAGCGGTTCATCCATTGTTACTTAATGAGATATACTCGAGGGACATTCCCATGTACGACTTCCATAGCTACACAGCAAAGGTCTGAACGAAAGCTGTTGGCTTGTTGTGGTTTTAGGGGAGTGTTAGCAGGATGCTTTCACACCAGGCTAGTCAAAGGACTCCGGCCTGTTCAGCAGGTAAAGACAATGCCACACCACCTTGGTTTGTCTTTGCTTCACATTCAAGCTGCATTCCCGAAAGTAGCTGCACCAGCAAGGTCCATCAGTCAGTCAAGTAAACACGAGGGAGAAGTTAAAAAAAAAACAACAACCAGAAACCTCATAAAGTATGAGACTGAAACACGTTGCCATGGTGACACAGGTGCTGAGCGACGGTTTCACCCAGCTCATACCTTCGACATGATGAACCAAACACAGCAGGGGTTCAGTCACAAACGGAGAGCCTGGACTCAGGTGAGGCAGTGAGCAGACGGTTGCTGGTTAGAGTTCCTGATCTGGTGACGGTTCAGTGGGGACGTGGGAGACACGACTTGTCCCCGACACTCACTATCACCACCATGAGCCCTTGAGCCAGGGCATTAACGAGAACAGGACGCTTTCAATGCAGACAGGTAAAAAAAAAAAAAAGTACCCTCACTTAACAGAATATGCTTGTTTGGTCCAGAACAGACTTCAAATGAGCTTTTCCACTGAAAGCAAGTGATCTCTGGTGCAGCTTATGCATCCAAAAAGTTGTGACGTGAATGCTCGAAACCTAATGCACACAAAGGACATTTCCATGTTGAACGCAGCAGTTCAAAGTTGCGAAATGTTAAAAAAAAGTTGTTTTTTTTTTTAAACTTTTCATTCGATCGCTGTTCAGTTTTTGTTTGCGAGCCAAAGTTTTGGGGTTTCTTTCATCGTTGCATCTATTTCATCCCACGAGCCTTTACTGAAATGGAAAGTAAATGAGAATTGAAATAGTTTGCTTTGCTGCTCCAAGCGGAGCGGCACGATGCAGGGCGGCGGGAGCGTCACTGGCTGTGCAGGAGCAACACGGGCTCTTTTGAGACGGACAAATTGTGGTTTTATTCCGGCTCGGTACGCTCCCACAAGCAGCTTCTAGCTATTGATGTCTGTTCCCACAACAATTGCTGTTCAAGATTCAATGCAGGGACTCGGGGAAATCACTAATACCCCAAGTAAAGGCGAATACTGGGCAGTGTCAGAGCAGCAGTGACCCCCTATGTCCTCCCAACAGCTTTCATCCGAGGACAGCGGCTCACGCTGCATCCACGTGCGGAGCATCGCTCCTCCGAAGCTCACAGCATTAAACCGGCTCTCTGCTTAGAGAAGCTGAGGATGGACACTTAGAGACGCATCGAAGAGGATCTTCCTCTTTTTGTAGTCCGTTCAAATGCAAGACGGAAAAGAACCAAACGGAACAGAATCCACGCAGGGTACCGCGTCCCCTTCGCCCGGCGGATGTAATCAGCGGAGGATATGCGCCGCACACACAGCCAGACCAGAGCCGAGCATGGCGGCCGACAGACGGCACGACCTGTCTGCTCTTCTTAGTGATATCATTAAACTGTTGATTTCTCATTTAGGAGCCTGGACGGGCTCACATCGGGATTCAGAGCGCGAGCTCCGACCTCCTGACTTGTTTTACATCTTTCACTGAGCCACAAATTGAAGGCAACACGCCAATAAATGAGTTAAAAACTATAATAAATGCAGATGCTCGCACACAGGTGCACTGCATGATACAATTAAGCAATTAACATGCAATCATACTCAGTGGGATGAAAATAACGAGGAGACAGAGTAAATTTAAATTTAGTATAAAGAAAAGAATCATCATCCTTTACTTTGAGCTGACTGTATAAACTAAATTTAGCTGGTAGGATGCAAATTGTTTCAAAGATCTGGCGTTTCAGCACTCATCTGTCATGTTCAGCTGCACGGTTTAACCAGGCAGCCATTCATTTCCAACATGAAGAGAATCTACTTATGTGCAGATTAATGCTCCTTGTTGCACAAACAGCAGTGACACCAAATCAGACTGGTGACTGGAGCTCAACAGCAACATTTTAACCCTCAGAGGCGAAACGGAGTTTTCAAATAACACTGCCACACTGCCACCTGTGGTCAAAACACAGAACTGCAGCACTCTTCTGCTCGTTCTCGTAGCTCGCCGCTCGTACGAGCACAATACAGAACAGAAATAACCCCCTACAAAGACGTTGATTCACGAGAACGGTGCTCTCAGAGATAAGAAAATTGTCACTAAACGTGACAATTTATGACTGCAACCCATGATCACTTCGCAAATGCTCTGGCTTGCTTGCAAGCTTTCGTTTCAGGCTAGCATGTTCTCGTTAATGTATGTACTTAGACATACAACCGGCAATTATGAAATGACAACAACACAAGGCCATTTTCAGTGGTCAGTGTTATCTTTTCTTACCTTTCCAGTGGAAAGAAAGCCATTTCAGGGTCCCATTTTATCCCCAACGCGGCTGAGCTCCCTCCAAGACTCAAATGCGTACCGATGTTGACACTTGTCTTTGCCCGGCGCCGCTCGCTCTCGAGCTCTGATTTTTTAACGGCACTCAACAATATTTGTTTTGGTTTTTTTTAACTTTCTTCCCCTTACGCGGAGTTGCCATTGGTGTCTGAGCTGAGCTGGATGGTCGCTTCCGAGTATCCATAAGCTCCATCTTCGTTATAGCGCCTTGACTGTTTGCTACGCAAAGCACATGTGACGTCTGCTGACGTAAACGCGCTTAACGTCACATCCACTGAGCCAGCGCGGGAATTTCGGGCCCGAAGTCAATTTTAGAAAATAGGCTACAGGCTTATAGGTGTATTGGTGGTGAACAATTGAGGTGTCAGTCCTCAATGAAGAATTTAGACCTAACAACTCTGACTCAGTTTGCTTCATTGTTTGTGGTGGAGGGATAAACTGGATGTACAAGAAGGAGAGGCTGAGGATGGACACTGAACAATAAAACCATAGAATGAATCCCCATGCTGTGTTCACGCTCGTATCAGCAGGAGCAGCCAATCAGTGCGTGCAAACAGTGATTGAATCTCACTTATATAATACATTTTATAGCTGCAGTCATCTGACTGTTTTACAGGACCAGTCACACACACACACAGACACACACACACCACACACACACACACACAAACACACACACACACACACACCTGCCATGCGAAGTTTCAGCTTCGTGATCAGGTCAGTCTGGGAATCGACTCACCGATCCAGAGAAAACGAAAACAAACCTCCATCATAACTCGCCTCGAAGCAGCCGCCGGGACACTCGTGTTGTCCCTCACGTTAGCCTTAGCGCGAATCACCGCGTCATTCTAAGCTGCCCACATGAGCATGAACACGGCGCCATCTCCTTTCTCTCATCACTGCCATTGTTTCAGTCTTCCCTCTCACAAAGGCCCAAACTTTTACACTGAAAGGAACAAACCATCTCGCAGTTAATACTTGGTTATTTTGATGTCATATTTCCTGCCAGTTTGCCATCGACATTACAACAATCGACAGCAATTAGGGAACAATCGGAAATGTTTCTGTGTCCTTTTATATTTTATTCGCCTTGGAAAGGATTCGACGCGCATGTGCTGATATCGCCACTGAGGCTCTGCCAAATAAATAGCACTCATAAAACTCAGGCGTCTGCCGCACAGGATGGCAGGAAGTTTACAATAAATGTCTGGATAAATCCATGAAAGACCCCGTTGCCAACTTTTTCCCCAATGAAATACGCTAATGGCTGCTCAAAAAGTCACACAAAGAAGATGAGGCGACGCCTTGATTTGCATGTAAATTAGGTTAATGGGTGTTTATCATCAGAATGACGAAATTTACAACGTGAATGTGAGAACGATGAATGCCACGGGAACGGGAGCTGGGAGAGGAAGATGGAGACGCGGCTCGCTCGCTTCACTCTGAGGTAAGACAGACACATCCTGTCACTCGCTGCCCCTCTCTTGTCTCCCTGCCAGATGACTAACACTCATCCAATGAGCCTCAGTTTTGTCAGCAGTACTTCAGCGTGCTGTTTACCCTGCAAATGTACAACTAATTAGTATGTGGTCATGGCCAAAGATAGAGGCCGTCCAGCTCCGCGCAAGCCCGTGGCAAGGGGACGGACACCAAAGGCTCGCTGGCTCCAAAAAAGACCCCCTCCACCTCGCCCTTTCCTCCTCCACCCCCTCGCCCCCCCCCTCCCCCCTTCCTCCCTTGTAAACGCTTTGACAGGAGAAGAGAGGGACTGTGTTTCTGCCCCTGCTGCTGCAAAAGGCGCCTGGCTGCAGAGAAGCGTTCATTAAAGCGGCAAAAACAATGGATGCTAAATGCATTTTAACTGTGACAAACGACTTAAACACGGGTGCATGACCACAGATGATTTGCAGGAGTTAGACCTGCTGAAGCAAACCCCACTTTTCTGCATTGTCATGATTCTTGATGGGAAGGGGGGGGGGGTTGCAGCACAAGGGAGCACCCACGGATATGAAGCACCATCTTTGTCAGAAATAATTACACACTTTCAAATCGGGTAAAATAAAAAAAAAAAATCCCCTGCCAAGTGGTGTTAGGACATATTCCATCGGATAAATGGCATCTGTGCTCTGTTCAATGAAAAATGTTCCCTTTCATAGCAATCATTTCAATCCACGCTCATAATGTTTCCATTCTGTCACAGAGCGCTACCAATTAGCCCTCATACATCTTCTTAATCAGTGTTGTTTTACCACTGCTGCATTGGAAATAACACTGTGGGCTTCTTGGACTGACTTACCTTGCAATTAACATTATGAGTCAATAGCAAGTATAGGTGCTTTCCGTCAAAATCTGTCTGAGCCCACTTTTATGAGCTGCTTTTTAATCCTTGTGCTGAGTCCACCTCCAGCCCGCTCTGACAGGTTCCCACCTACTGCCCACCACAGACACTGCAAAACCATCAATTTTTCCGCTGTAATCGCAACAATGGGGCGCAGGAAGGCTGTCATTCCTGTAATGACTGTGCTGTCATGAATATAATGGCTATGCTGTTATGTTTTATGGACGGGAAGTTCACGTATTCGCAGTGTGACCGGCGCTGCAGCCGAGTGGCCGCTTGCATGGCTGCCACC
>JASSRZ010000006.1:4152040-4167297 GCA_032164315.1 Malacoctenus gilli | reverse complement strand
GGTGCGCGGGCCCCCCCCCCCCCCCCCCCTCCTCGGGGACTTACCTGGGCACAGCCAAATATTTACAGAGATGCACACCTTCCTAAATCCACAGTGCAGCCATCATTTGTACCCTGCAGAGGCAGATGTGAAACATTCTTGGCACACAGGCGGCTGGCGCAGCGGGCGAGCGGGCTGGAGAGGAGGTGAGAGGATGGCCGGGGAAAAACTCTGGGGTTAAGCAGGTGTTTTGGACGCGGCATCAACAAATGCCGACGGGGTCAGCGGACATTCAATGTTTTTCATTTTCACCGGCGGAAACTCAACAAAACCTGCGCTGAATGCAAGCGAGCCAGCACATCGATCAAAGCACCAATGCTGTGCTGCATGTTTCTCAAAAGACGCGGGGATGTTGGAGTCGAGGCTCAAAATCCCCCCCACCCGCTGCCTCTGAGAAACACTGCAACCCCCCCTCTCTGATCTCCCATCAACCAAATCGTTACATTGAAGACAGTCACTGGTATCTACACACTCCCACCAACACACTAAACAGCAGCCCTCAAAACATTCGAGGTCTGCTCTCGATAGGAGACGGATTCTTATTCTGGATTTATTTATCCAGGCATCAGGCAATCTGGAGACCTGGCAGTCCTGGGGAGTCTGTTCTCTGGATAGGCCACTGGTGCATCGCGACACAGCCACTGAGAGGCAGACCCTCCCCCACATGGCCACCAGCTCAGGGGGCCAGTTCCAGTCCCAGAATTTACTTGGGCTTCACTCTGGATGTGGGAAAGCAGACAGAACGCTGGGAGGAAACTCCTGCAGGCAACATGCAAACAGCACACTTGAAAGGCCCCAAACTTGGGGGGCTCATATTGATGTCCCACAGGTGAGTCACCTTGTACGACTTCTGGCTCCAACTAGACGCTGGAGTCAATAACTGCAAAAAAAAATGGTGAATATTAAAGTTAAGATGCATATTTGTTGGTTTTAGCAAAACCAACGCGGGCAAAAGACAGTCATCAATTTGATTCGCTCCCCAGTGAGTCAAATGTGGGATATTCATCCCCAAGAGATGCACCGTCGCCTCCTGCTTCGTTCGGCTGTTTCAGGAACCATTCGGCATCTGGAAGTGAGTGGAGAAGATTTGACTCCACATGGATCAACAACGGGTGATGACGGTTGGATTTGGATCCTAGATTTGATTTGTGGGCATTAAAAAAAGGCAGAGCGTCCTCATGGAGGAGACAATAGAGGGGGAGGCGCTCTCTGAGTAAAGCTCACCCCCTCCACACACACACACACACACACACACACTGAGGCTAAATTACTTATCAAACATTCCTTGTTGATGATTCCCAATTAATGATCTAATTTTCCACACCGCTGGGCTGCCGCACTCTGTCCTACAGCATACGGGACCGAAATATTGGAGGCAGAGAAGGGAGACAGAATTTACCACACGTGCATATTGTCAAGATGTGGAGGAGGGGGGATGTTCGGAGGGTCTGTCTCCCCCCCACACAGTAACCACACAGGTTGCATCACTGCAGGTCAAATGGACGAGTGCAGGAGTACAAGAAGGCAAGGAGTGATTATTATGTTCTGTCAATTCCAACTAAAAGCGTCTCTTTCAGCCTTCAAACGCTTACTTGATGCTTATGATAAGGCTCGGCGTTTATTTGTGGGATAAGGACGAAAAAAATATGAAAGGAAAAGGTCATAAAGATGCTATCTGACATAAAAAGAAAAGCGAGTTGCAAACTAAAGCGAGGCAGAGAGCTTTAAAAAGCTTCATAAGAGCTAAAGTAACAACGCCACCAAACAGCCGAACGTCGCCTTCGACACACCAGCGAGAGAGAGAGAGAGAGAGAGAGAGAGCGAGAGGGAGAGAGAGAGAGAGAGAGAGAGAGAGAGAGAGAGAGAGAGAGACGGGTGCGGCTGAATGAGTCAACACAGGAGTGCTTAGCTGGGGTGGGCCACCTGAACCAAGACCCCCCCCCCCACCCCCCACCCCCCCTAGGCCTGCATGGTGTTACCGCCGCTCCGCCCCGACACACCTGCACCTAATGAATGCGTCGTCACGCAGCTCTGCAGAACGCCTGACAACCACTCACTCCTCACAGGGTTGGGTTGAAGCAGGGAAACGACCCGCTTTAAGACGAGGAGCTTTCAGACCCATTTGCTGCGCGAGGGTCACTTGACTTCACTGATCCTGCCGGCTTTACTTCTCCTCTTTGGTCTCCGGGCCTCCAGAAGAGGCCGACCAGGACCGTCCAGGCTATTTGTATGAGAATTAAGAGGTGAAGACTGGGCTGAGGAATCAGGAAAATGTGCTGGCCTGGAGCTAAGTGGTTGGCAGGAAGAGCACAGCAGCCAACAAATGAGTATTTAACGAGTTAACCTATAAGAAATGGGCGGCTGCAGGTGCAGCGAGATGCCAAGCTGGGAGTGACCAAGGAAAAACGGATGCCAGCTCGTCGAAGAGAGAAAACGTGAGGCACCTTTAAAACGATGTTATTTGAGGAAACCGTTTCTGTGCTCGCGACAACGCTCGCTCTCCCTGCGAGAGCCGGCGGGGAGACAAACTGAGGGCAGCTATTGATCCGGTGATCTCCTCTGCATGTGGGCAGGGAGTCACGAGTGCAATGCAGTCCTTTATTCCCTCCTAACCTACACGAAGCGCGTTTATGGCACGACGAGACGGGGAAGTCTGGGAGCTTGCGAGGAGGTCAGAGCTGCTGTCCGGCTCCCTGGTGCAGTAAATGGCCGTGAGCCAGGCAGTTTGAGCGGTGCAGGACAACGCCGACGCCGCTCCTGCTCCTGCTGCTGCTGATTTTCTGTCACAGCTTTTCTCTTCTGTCCCGTGCAGAGCAACATCTGCCAGAACTTTAACAGGATCAAAAAGGTCACTGGGGAAAAGCTGTCCCTCCTTTTTATGCCCGCGTGTTTACAGTGAGAGGCCGTATACCCAAAACTCAGCTCCGTGTCGGCTCCACTAACTGGACTCCTCGGCTTCGATTGGCCCGACTTCAGTGGGAGGAGCCAGCCATTCCTCCTACAGGGATGCGGGACGGAGCCGCAGTGACACTTCTCCCTCAGTCTCACATCAAATCGACATGCTTGCTTGGCAATTTCACACCAAATCAAATCTGGCCAAAAAGAAGAAGAGTCTATTGATCCAGTTAGTGAAGTTTGTTCAAACAATATGTTAAACCCTCAATCAGACAGCAGCTCCTTTAGAAAACAACACACTTTTCTTGCATTCCATTTGCAAGTGAATGTTGGATACAAACACCACGACAGTGTCTTGTGAAAACATACGAGAGGACTTCAGCAGAAAGTGTGTTATCGTGACTAACAACTGTCCCCAAATTGATGTCGACATCCTGTTTTCATCCTCTCTAATTATTTGTCGTCATTCAAAGTGTGCCTGTCTCACAGGAAGCAGTGGAACGTTGTTCGGCAGTGTTTGAACGCGTGGAGCTGGGAGGCTTCTCGGTGCGCTGCTCTTTGGGCTGCTTTTCAGCAGGCTTGCTGTCAGCTTTGTGTCACCGCTTCAGAAGGGAGCTTAAAACGTGTCTTTATGTTCACCTCATTAGGAGATTCCTGGGCGAAGCAGATGGGGCCATTCTGGTTCAAAAAAGCAATACATTTACATTAATGACATTGTTTTTAGTCCATATTTAGTAAGGGGAAAATAATGTTACTCATTTTCAAATGTAATACAAAGAAAGGACTATAAACTTGTCAGATGCGACATTGAGGTTCTCGTGCAGCTCTTTCCTATGAATTGGAAACATCATCAGTCTAAACTTATCAATCATCAGTTTGATTTCTAAACAGGTGGGTCAGCTTGTGTGATATGAATGATTATTCAAGTCAAGCAAACCTTCACAGGCTTTTCTTCTGGAGTAGTGACTCCAGTCCTGATAGGAACTCACTGATTTGCCATCTTTTGCTAGTTGCTCTGTGCTCACTGAGGTCTTACCGATACGTAGGAGCCACTGAAGTAGCCACTGATGGTCTGACCGAGTGGTGCAGGAGCAGCTGAGCAGTCCAGCCTGACAGGGCTGCTCGCTCTCAGCCTGTACAGGGTGATGGTGCACATGTGTTTGGTGTCATTTCTCTCTGCTTTTTGACACTTTTCCTCAATATCAATCCCATCACTCAGGTTTATTTGTTTCTCCTGGTGTGCTCTGTCCTTAAAAACAGGTCACAGATGTAGCTCCACGCTCGAAAGGGTTTCAAACAGCTGGGCATTGTGCTTTCTAGCATACGTCCCTCAAACAGGATTAAATCGAGCCTCTCCAGGGGATTATTTTTCAGATGCACATTAAAACAAGAGTTGTGCTGTGTTTTTAGCATGTGTGGGTTTACCTCGAATAAACCGTAGCGCCCCAGTATCCATCACAACGAAGGAACATGTTAGTCAGTGCAACAGTGTTGCTCAGTGATGTATTTTTAATAGATCTGTGAGGCTCCGCGGCACAGAGATGTCAGATTTTATGTACGAAAGTTCACTCGAAGAGAAGTGCGCAGGAGGCAGCAGGTTAAAGAAAAAAGGCAAAAATTTACTTGCGGTCAGCGGGCTGCAGCCAGACAAAGACGGGAGAAGCGGGCGAAAAGGCAAAAAACTGAGGTAGAGGCGAAAGGTCAAACTCGAGAAAAACTCCGTGTAAAGTGGCTGAAAAGATCAACTGCAGGCAGTCCAAAGGTAAGAGAAGAGGCAGGACTGAGAGCCTCTCCGGCTGGACGAGTCCCCAGCATCCTGCGTCGGGGGGACAACGCCTTGTTGCACGCAAACATAAGACCCTCCAAAATGCTACGAGCAAAGTTTTAGTACCTCCAATCCTCCCACAAGTACACGAGCAGGCGTGGATGGATATTTAGGGAACAAAGTAATCTACGAATAAAGCCTAAGATCAGGAGCCACGATGTGACTGGAAAAAACACAAGAGTCAGGTCAACACTGTGCCACTAAACCACTGCACCACTGTATCACTGTCGTCGCAGGAACCCTGGTCCACTATCGCTGTAGTCACGGCAACACTTAGGACAAACTCGATTTTGCATGAAATCTATGTGAACTCGTTCACCTGTTTGCATCAGTGTACCAGGCGGTGCACGTCTGACACTCGTGGGGAGCGTGTTTGTGTGCTTTCCATGTCAATCAGCCCAGAAATATCACCTATCAAACAGTAGTTAGTGCAGCGTCACACAGGAGAAAGTGAATGAATAATGAGGCCACCACAACACAAACACGCTCTCTGAATGGTGCATTATCAGCCCCCTTCTAAAGCCCCCCATCCCAGCTTCCACCCCGCTGCATCGGCACACACACGCGCGCGCGCACACACAACTGCCGTCACCCCTCCTCCTGCAGCCAGCAGGGGCGGCGGCTCACTGCTCATCATGAAGTGTTGGTTAACATGGGGCAGCGATGCGCTCGGTGTCTCCTTCAGCAGCCTCTGACACGTTAGGCAAAATATTCGGCCCGTGGGCTCGCCGCCGCCCTCCGCCGCCACTGCTGCTGCAGCATGGCTGGAGTGATAGCTGCAGGCACTCCAGGAAGGGGGGGGGCTGCCAAGCGCACACACATACACACACTCACACGCATCAGCTCAGGGCGATTCGGCAACTGTTAATAGGAGCGTAGCTGACTCCACAATAGCCCTGATTGTGTTTCATGTGTAACGCTGCTGCCCTGTGCTGCATGTGGGTCTTGTGTGCCCATAAAAGCACTCATGCATTGCAGGGGCTTGACCCAGATCACAGAGAGACATAATAACGCGTGACAGGTTGTCCTTTTGAAAGCCGTGCGTCCTAAAAGGCAGACTGGCCATTCCCAGCCTCCATGTCTGATACCATGACCACTAGAACACAGCCTGCCAAAAGCTACAGTTTGCTTTCGATCCACTTTTGCATCGCAGTCCAAAGCACAGCTGGAAAACAATATCGCACATGCACAAATGCAAATAGCATTTGCACCCTCGATCTATGGAAAATGTAACCTTTCGCTATATTTGAGAGCTTTCAGCCAGGCTTGGCTGCATGCCACCAGTTTTTACAGGCCAGTTGGAGAGTTCATCCAGAGGGACGACCTCACATGGAGCGATGGCAGGCTCAGGTCCCGTGGCCTCCACTCTGGACACGGACGCATCGAATTCACCAAAACCCAGCCAAGATCGCGTCCAGGCTACAAGAGGCTCTAAAAATACTCCCAGGATGTGCTCTCACACACACACAGGATGTCAACTTAAGCACAGTTTCCATGGCATCTGTGAGCACATTCAGATTACGTTTATTCATTATACATGGAGACGTGTGAGCACGACATTAAAGATGCATACGAACAGCTTACGCCAAAGACTTTAAAGGCGCTCCTCGCCAAACAAACAAAGACGATGTATTATTCAGACAATCTCATGTCGTGAAACTGTACCACAAATTCCTTTGCTTTGAGTTATTCGGAGTTAATGAGGCTGAATTTATCCTCTGCGTGGTGTCAACTGAAGGACACGCACTCCGCGTTGAGAGAGGGCCGATCATCCTGCGAGATAAGATTTACATTTCAGACTTTTACGTAACCGCCCGTGACCTTGTGCGCCCTAATCCAACAGATTGGCTGCTCTGATGATCTTCAGTCAACAAGAATGTATGCATTTTCACACTGTGCGGCTTTGTCGGCTGTTTGCCAAGGTGAAGTGTCAGCAGCCGGGCCGCGGGGGTGAACGCGCCGCTCCTCCACTTGGCCAGAGCGGCGGCGAGGCCGCCGAGCGCCAGAGAGGGCTTAGCCGAAGTGATGTGAGTCAGTCAGTCAGTCAGTCAGTCAGTCAGTCAGCCTTCTCATGCTGTTTACTAAGATGTAGGACACTGTGGTGAAACTAAAGTTTTCGAAGCACAATCATCAGACACAGGGGATGCGCACACATGCACAACAACATGCAAACCCAGCTCGACTGACCAAGAGCATTGCAGCACCTTGTTCCCCTGACAAGTGCACTTGAGTTTTGGTTCCGTGTCCAAGTCAGTTTTTCTGTTCTCTTTCTCTTTCTTTCTTTCTGCAATCAAATTTTTTACCGTGCCGAAAAACACAAAATAATAACAATACATTATAAAGTTTATATAGTGACCAAAAACCTGCAGGTCGCCCTATTTATGTGTGAGTTGTTAACACTTTCATTGAAAGTCATTGTTTCACAGAGGATAAAGTAATGAAATGTCCAAAAATGTCTTCAAGTTTCTCGGGTTGTTCCTCCGTTGAAACTCAACTGTACCATTTATCTAAAGAAGAAGGCATGAATCTTTCAATAGCTTTGCGGTTGTTATGTAATAATTGTGTGAGTTTGAGTATAAATTGCTGCTGACAGTTTAAGGGGAGTGCTTCCCTTTCTTTATCTCGCAGATGGCACCACACTACATGTCAGACTTTATGTTCTGTTGGCTCAGCCACAGTTCCAGGATGCTGATTTGGATAATTCATGAGGCTCTGTATTGAGCCCCTATGTATCATTGAAGAGGCTGCGCTCTCTTTTCAACGCTCACGCCTCCCATGGGCCCCCGTGCAAACTGCACCGCCTGCACTGCCTGTATGCCGCCGCTGTGCCGCCACTACGCTATCAATTACGTAATGTCCTTTTCTTTCACTGTTGGACTCAATGAGCTGTAGACCACATCAACACGTGTCCCAGGTAGATTCAGTGCTCCGTTCATCTCCGACTGCAAAAAAAAACCAAAGCCTGAGTTCAACGCCTCAGCAGCGCAAACGCTCCCAGAGCTGCACGGTGATCAAAGAGGCGTCTCATAATTAACAGTCGGACGGGGAAAGCGTTCTGAAGAATCAATAACATGAAAGATACAGTGCGCAGCTAATGGATTTCCTCACCGATCATATCGGCTACGTGTAAACACCTCCAGTGGATGAGCGCAATCTGGGCTGTTCCGGCAGGTTCTCCGGCGCGCGCGCTGGTTAGTATTCATCTCCCTCCGTGATCTAGTCTGTTAACATAGCTGCCTGTCTCCTGGAGCGTTTAACCTTGTCAGAGATAGGCTGGGATCCATTAAGACTTCCTGAAAGGGTTCAGCATTACGGCCTCATTTACAATGACTTCCATTTTTAATAAACTGCTCGCAGTCCCGCAGATCAAGCGTCCGAGGAGGTGCACTTAACAATGCCGGGGGGATAGACACACCTCATAATTCAGGCCCCGCTTGAAGCCTGAGCGCTCCAACCCCCCCCCCCCCCCCCAAGTCGGGCCTCCTGCACCCGCGTCGCTTCTCCTGCGCCTCTCGCAGACCTTCGAAACGCGCTTTTCCCAAAGCTTGCCTCGTCATCTCAAGTTCAGCAGCGCTCCGGTTGCGACTTCCCCTAATGCGCCGCTATAATGTTTACCTTTGTTTTTAACAGACTGGAGGCTATTTGTTGGTGCGCGGCACCCCTGCTGCCAGCTGAATCTCTAACAGGCTTGTTAAAGTGTAGCACTGGCAGGGAGAGCGTCCCGAGACTTTACACTTTACAGCACACTTAATATTGCTGTGATACTCGTGTCGCTGCGCGCGCTCACGCCTGAAGTGGGACGTGTGCGGAAAGGTAATGACAGGAACTCAGCTGAACCAGAAATGATGAGACGAGAATAAAGCGGACGGGGTTAACAGAGAGGCAGCAGGGCGATGGGGGGAGGGGGGGGGTGCAGAGGGGAAGGTGAGGGGGAGGCAGAGGGGAGCGGAGGGGGAGGTTAATGGAATTGGTGGAGTAAAAAGTGAAGGGACGGCTGTTTGAATGGGGCCGTGAATGGAGAATGCCTTCTGAGCTGCCCAATCGATACGCAGCCCCTCAGTCCGCTGGACCCGTCAGTGGGCGAGGGCGCCTTCACGGCCGGGGGGGACCACCCATCCAAACTCTGCCTCTGAGCAGGAGAACGACAGGAAGAACACAAAGACCGGCTGAGCCCATCCACACGGAAGGCTCCGCGGATGTTTCAGCACACCTTTAAAAAGAAAAAACAAATGTTGCACATCAGAACGCTCAGCTCAGTGAAAGACAGTCACCTCTAATACCAGGATCAGTTGGGAGGATTTTGTCCGTCGTGACATTTAAATTCCCCTGTTTGTCTATTTTTGAAACTGTGTCCTTGAAAACCTCCACATTGTGCCCAGAAACAAAGAATCTGTTGAGCGTTTTTCTGCGTTCTTGCTCGTTCGCCTGCTTTGTTTCATTCTGCGGCGATGCAGCATTCGAAGGGACGTTGCTGTTCACCGGCTGCGCGTCTCAAACTTGCCCCACCGAGTGGAAGCGTCTCCGCTCACCTCCCGAACCTCTCTCAGAGATTTATTCACAGACGCGAGCTGCTGCAAAATTTAGGTTGCTTGTGTAAATGCCAGCGAGTCAGAGGAGGATAGCGGCGGGAGACGAAGCACCGTAAGCCGACGCAACAAAGGTTGCCTCCAACCCGTCCTCAGAACAAGGTCACTGCCGGCGCTCAGGAAATCTCTGCGAGACGGCGCTGACGCACCTTCACCTGCAGCACAAACAGAGGCTGCGTTCAGCCATGAGCGCCACTCAATCACGTGGTGTCATCAACATACGCGGCGCCCGCGCGTGCCGGGAACCTCTCGACTGGCAACTCTTAATTTCTAACTTCAATTACGAGAGGCTGTAAGCACTGAAAACATGCTGACCCGCGGGTTAATGAAGCTTCCTCTGCGCCAAAGACAGGGGATCTCAAACAGAAGAGGCGCGGTCGTCCGGTTCAAACGCCGACGGCTTGACGTGCTGGAAGTCAGCTGACGGCGGGAACGACCGAACAGCCTCTCTCGCATCAATCTGACACGTTGAGCTCCAGTTCCGCGTCACGTTCAACTTCCAACAGCAACAACGTTTGAAGCCTTTTGTTGGGACAAACGGGCAGTTGTAAACGTCTCCTATCATGTGACCAGCTGTGTGTATTTTGAATGCAGCTCTTCTTTTGGTGGGATGAGAAATCAAATTTTGTCACTTCGAGGACTCGAATTGCTTCAGTGTTCCCCTTTCCGTCCACTAGGCGGAGCAATGCCATCTCGTTTGTTGTTGGCATGTGTTGGGGTCATCTGTCTGATTTCAGAAGTGAGTCTCACCTCTTTCTATTTCATGAAAGCCACTTTTAAGATGGAAACATGATCCACGCAGCAGCAAAAGTCAACCTGTCCAAGGACCCGGAAGTTACCACACAAGCAGCACAAGCTTTATAACTTCTAGATGGGATGAAGAACTGAGGACTGAGGTGGTCCGACCGGAGCTCGTCCTGCAAAGGGACAGCAGAGGGACACTGAAGGGGCGGGGCTTAGAAAAACTGAACAATGAGGAGCACCTGCGGGGTCTCTGCTCGGCCCGTGACGGGATCCAGCTGCTTGGCTTCGTTGACCTGAATGGAGCCCCTTGAACAACACCGCTGAGGGTCTCCCTGTTCGGGGGGACTGAGCACTCAGCAGCCACCAAATGCAGTCTGGTGTTTGGGAACCTTTAAAGCTCGGGAGTCTCAGAAGACATGATTACACAACAGGCTGCGTCGCTCCGCCTGATGACTAAACTGACCTTTCTGTGCTGAATGACTGAAGTGTTCCCATCAGATCTACTTGTCAATTCACTTCACACATAAATGGCGGATTCTCATCAGTCCTTTCTGCGGGCCGACACTTTGCACTGAGTCAATATTTGTGTCTTCGTGTCCTCCGCCTCGTCACGCCGCCTGCTAGGATTTCGTAACCGCTGAGCTGTCTGCGAGGAGAATCCTCGAACCGCGACGGTCACGCGTGATCCGTTCTCGTCAAGGACTGAATTCCTGCGGCACGACGGTGTCACTGCCAAATGTCTCCCCCCCCCCACACACACACACACACACACACGCACTCACAGACACACAAAGACACTTCTTTTGGTGCCTCCGACACTCTGCTCTTGGGGCGCTTCCAAGTCGGACAGGTTGTAATTGATGATTGCGAGCGAGCAGATCCGTCTCTGTCGTGCTCGATATATTACAGCTTCGTGGCGCAAATCATCCACGCAGGGATTGATTTGATTAATGGCTCGGTGACACATTATATTCATGTTATCCGTTGCTTCTCAATTGCTCATTGTGGCTCCCGCGCTGCCGGTGCCAAGCGCCCTACTGACCCCCGGTGGTGGGGGATTTATGGTGCAGCGCTCAGCACCACGGACAGCGCAGAGTTTATGAAACTTATCGCTGGGCTAATGGGGCATTGTGGCGCGACGGCGCGGGCGGTGCTTTCTGACACACATACATCACCACGAACCACAGACTTTAATAGGCTATTAAATATTTCATTAAACACACTCATCAATTAAAACACTGTTTTAGTGTGACGCTTCTTTCAAATGTTGCACACAAGTTAAAAAAAAAGGGTTCTCAACACGAACAGGACTCTTGGAGGTTTTGTTTTTCTTTGCGACACTTCAGGCTGTCACAACAGATTTGATGGCACTTTCCAGGGTGTCTACGGAGCTGTTAATTTGCTTAAGTTGACATTTAAACTGGAGCCCGCCGACTGGTGCTTTTGATTCCCACTTTCCTCCCCTGAAACCGTCTCTCCTGTGAGTGGACGCTGGCTGCTCTCCTGCAGAGACTCGAGGCTTGCCCTTCAGAGTGTGCAGCGGCTTGGAGGGGGTGCGGTGCCAATAACGGCGGCCTCTGCTGCAGCGCGCCTCGGCGCAGGATGCGAGGCGGAGAGTTTGATTAGCCCGCAGGCTCGGCGGGGGGATTCATTGGCTGCCAGCGATCAATAAGCGGGCTGCAAAGACTGCCAATCACTTCCATTGGTTTCTCCTTGCTTGTGTTACCATGTGCATCACCGCCACCACGACCACCTGCTCCGCTGTGGACCCACAGCTTGGACCCAAACCCCCAATTTACCACAACTATTGGCTGGATTAGGTTGAAGGTTGACCCCCTCAGTCCTTGATGGTTACCAGGGGACCACTCATTCTCCGTAGACAATTACGAGCTTGTCCTGCCTCTTTAGTTCAATTATTTTAACAAGTTTAATTGTGGTGAGTTAAACAGACATTCACCAACCTCTCTCAAACTGAAGACTGATTTGTTGCTGGCAAAGAGTTGCCTGCTGGAGCTTTTATTGTGACACAAAATCAGGAAGCGATGACAGTCTGGTGTTGCCATAGACTGACTAAAATCAACACTTAGCTCGTGACTGCCACCTGCTGCGTTGGATGCAGGCAGCAGTAATCGTATGATAATTATCTGAATATTCATATTTATATATTTAAATTGATCTTTTGAGGAAGCAAGCCTCTGACTGTTGTTTACTCGAATTAACTGTTCTCATCGTGCGGCTGTAGCAACATGAGCAGTCTGAGCTTTTCCAATCGATGTCACTTAAAGTCTGTTTGACAACACCTTCCGACTGAGGGGTCCCGTCCACGTGCTGCACCTGATGGCTCAAGGACCAACAGCCAGAGTTATATTTTCTCCCCACGTAACACAGCTGTCGTGCATTTTATTGCTGAATGGGACATGAAGGAGTTCCACTGAAATCCAGGATGCTGCACGAAACCTGCGAGGTACGCGCGACTCTTCCCCGTGTCTTTTTTTCAGGCCCCTGAGTTGTTGGGACAAGGCTGTAATTAAGTGGGGAGGTCCTGTCCTGTGTAATGAAGGCCTCGCATCATTAGGCGGAGGCTGCATCCTTCCGCGCCCGGCTCTGTGTCAGCACTGTCCTCATCGCGCAGCCCCGTCCGGGCGATTACAGCCAGAAAAGTCACAGGGAAACAGCTTAAACACCAAAAACTTCGACTCAAAGCGCTTCAGAGAAAGCCTCGTTGTACCACAAGTACACTTGCGAGTTTCCATCTTCCACAGACCCAGTCACTCATGAAAAGAGACTCTGGACATGAGATGAGATGGAGGGAGACAGAAAAGAGGACACAAAGGACACAGCAGTTACCTAATGGTACAGTGAACTCATTACACAGGGTCTTGCCAGCAGGGCACAAAGTGACTGAGACACAGAGCTGATGGGCCGTGCACGTTTGCGTGCGTGCTTGAGTGCGTGCGGTAGTGCTGGAAGGAGGGGACGGCAGCTGAATTTATCTGTGCTTCAACCCCATGTACAATATTGAGAAAAAGCTTCTTGAGAGCGTGCGGAAACATCAGCAGCACAGAGCCGTCGGTGACAATTGGGAGTCGCGTTAATGCAGGGCTCAGTGCTGTTAAGGAGCTCAGCTGTGCTGGAGGCTCAGTAGGAACAGGAATAAAGGCTCTGAGGGAGAGTTGGGAACAGGCAGGAAGGAACCAGGCTGGAATCCCTCCTCTGGCTCTCCGCTGTCTGCTGCCACAAAGAGGACACGCGGATCGTCTTACCACTTGAAGACCCCAACAGTGGCAAAACCCAAGAGTTTTGTGGCCAACGCGTTGAAGGGTTTACAGGGGGGAAAAAAAGCCCAGAAAGTGTCTGTGAGCAGAAATCTGTCTATGATGGATGGCGTGTCAGAGAGAGGACGCCGGATTGAACCATCCAGAACTGCACCTCGACTGGATCCAACACAGAGCCGACACACAGAGGCCCTCATCACAAACGTCACCCAGACTGCCAATTAACAGTCAGCAAAAACCTAACAAGCCTGTTGTTGGAGAGTAAGCGAGAGCCTGGATGAAAAGAAACGACACAGGGAAAGAAAAGAGAGAAATGCAGCTCACAGGGAGGCAGAATGAGTTTGTTCCTTCAAGTTATTTAATCACAAATAACTTGAAGAGTTAAAGTTCAAGCAACTTCGCAGTATCAATCCCAGACGACAGACGCATCAAATGAACGGCACATCAGGTCTGCTCCTCCATCTCAAGGAGATTTTGGACACGCTGAGAGGTGAAAGTATCTCCTGGAGTTTCTTTTAAGTTGGTCGTCTTCCACGCAGCAGCAGCTCCAATAAGACGTGCTGGAGTGAAAAGCGAGCGTCCCTGTTTGAAGTGCACAGCTGAGAGACAGACTTTCCCTTTCGTGACTGTGTGAGCTGATGGAGCCGAGCGCTGATTCGTGGATGAAGGTGGATCAACGACGCATAATCTTTCACTTTGAATGGAGAAGCCAGTGATCACATGTGTGAATGGCACAGCAGGTGTTACAGCTCTGTCTTCTTAGTCTTCTTTCTTCCAACATGAAGCTGGAATCCACGAGAGAAATACACCAAAGTTTAAATGTCGCGAAAGCTTCCCTCTATCGATTTCCCAAGCGTGACCCCTCAAACTGGACTCTAAATTGTGTCAGAACCAAAAGTAAAGTTACCGAGTATCTTGTGCAACGTTCATCTCGCGCGGTCACTCACATCCCGCAAGTATTTCACTTCTTAAAATAAGAGAAAGTTTATTTTGAGAAATAAGTTGGAGCCGATTACGTGCTGTTGAGGGTCATTTGGTTTAATATTTACAGTGCATACATTTCGACGACTATTTTGGGTTTTGATTTTTAGCCGTCAATTTTGTACATTTGTTTTGATCGTTGATAATAACAACATCAATCTTATTATCATTGCTTTTGTTTCTTAAATCAATTTACTCATTCCTTAGTATAGTATGAGGATGTTTTCAATACTCTAAATTGTTGTTTTCATTTAACATTTCACTCAGTATTGTTGATCTGTTTTAACCTGTGGAAATAAGGACTGACATTTCCATGTCTTTTAAACAGCTCCTGACCTACAAAGCTCTCTTTTTCTGACTCTGTTTTAAAGTGTTGTTAATTAAGGTACAAAATGACCATTTGACTAATGGAAAAAGAGCCAGTAAAACAGGAGACTGACAAGGTCTTGATCCACCTCCCAGGCAATACAGAAGGACAACAGAGACAACAAAACACACGTGCATCTATTTAAAAGTAATGTTTACTTGCACCGAACCAAAAAAAGTCCTGGTACAAAAGAGAAATTCCCAGTTACAACATCAGTGAGAGTGCATTTCAGGAAAAGAACGTCACAAAGTAAAACAGGAGGAGAAGAGGAAAGTATTTACGACAACAAAAGAATATCAACACCGACGAACCAATAAGAGCCACTTTGTAAGTAAAAATATCAAACACAAACGACCAGATGCTTCCGAAACAGACGGCGGCTGCAAACAATGACGAGGAAACAATACAGTAACGAGCAATAATGCTTCATGTGAGGACAATCTATCTCTCAGCACCACTCTGCCTCTGCCCCACTCACACACACACACACACACACACACACACACACACACACACACACACACACACACACACACACACACACA
>JASSRZ010000006.1:4138467-4150769 GCA_032164315.1 Malacoctenus gilli | reverse complement strand
ACACACACACACACACACACACACACACACACACACACACACACACACACACACACACACACACACACGGGGGGGGGCTGTTGGTGCACGACAAAAGCCAAAGTATGATCATCCCGATACCACAGCGATAAAATCAATTACATGTAATAAATATCAGTGAAAGCACCTTTAAAGCCAAAGTGTGTTTAATTGATCAACTGTGCAACAAGTTAAAAAAAAAAGTTCAATAAAAACTTAATCACATCAGAAGACTAAATAGCATCAAAAGATCTGAACTCATTCAATACATGATGTTTGCTGTCAACCAGGATGAGTATATACACACACCTCTGACTGGATGACCTCCTGAAAAGTCATGATACAATGTTGCATTCTGGGATGCACACGAAGTTTCTTTAAAGAAAAAATAATCACTGCAGGCCGAGATATTTCACTCCATCCAATGGGACTGTGTACACGAGAGCCTGAAGCGGTGCAGAACCGACTCCCACACACACGCGCACACACACGCACGCACACACACACACCCCTTGAAATCCACCGACTCGGCGAGCGCGTGTTCTGAGTCACCCAAACACACTTCACAGTGGCCTTCGTGCAAGCACTCGTGTTGCATTTGGTAGCGTCAAAAAATGTCCGAGATACCAAAATATAGAAAAAGTTGATGATCACGAGAAATAAACATGCGAGGAAATGATCAGAGCGCCACAGCAGTGCCAGTGATGAGAAGCTCCGCCCTCCTTGTCCCCGCCGTCGCCTCCTTGGTGCTACAGTGGGATGCATGGCGGGCGTCGTGGCCACGCCAGTCCGGGAATCAAGCTCCGCCCACTGTTTAACCCTGGCGGTGCGCAGCTGCTTTGGACACCGGGTGTAAAACGTTTCCTGCTCAACTGACTTCTTGCAGCGCTTTGGCCTCTCCGACCTCCTGATCCTTTACATTTTCTGCAAATACTGCAAACAACTTGGACTCAAAGCAAATCACGAAAGAAAAACACCACCGACCTTTTGTCTGAACAGAGCAGAGTGCTGAAGCGTGGCACAGCACTCGCGGTCAGACGCTTGCGCTGCAAATTAACGTGCTTGCGGTAAACATAACTAGATACTGTGATCAAAGCTTTTAGCCAGCAAATTACTGGAAGGACTGTTCATTTGCTGCGTGCAAATTTGTGTTTTCGCCACGGCTGAATTGACGGATTCACTTCTTCTGCTGTGGATATGGCTTCTGCTCATATATGGCTCCTTGGTTTCCCTTTTTTCCCCCTATTTATATGTAACTATATACAGCCAGGCACTGTTTCTGACCCACAGTGAGCGTTGGAGAATGTGTCTCAGTCCGAACTCGTAGTGTGGTGACGCCCCCGGATCACAGCGAGCGAATCTTGAAGACGCACTCAAATATTCTCGAGGTCTTTCTCCTCCATCTGCTCGAGCAGGTTTGTGGAGATCCAATCAGGAGGAGCGAAGATGAACAATTCAGGTTTGTTTCTGGTGGAAGCAGGAGCCGGTGGTCTCTGGTCAGCACGCGCGGGGAGGGGGGGGTTCTGCTCCTGCATGTTCTCCCAACTTCGTATTCAGGCGTGAAAAAATGCAAACTTGAAGCTAATTACAAGTCCTTTCAGAGATTTCTGCTCACAATACTTACAATTCTGCCCATCTTGAAGTAGAAGTGCATGATAAAAGCATCAATGACCGCACCAGTCAAGATATCTATTAAGATAAATGAAACCTTTGCATTCTGTTTCCGTTGACTGCATGATAAAACCCTTGTTTCCGCATTGATCCTTGTGAGACCATGTGGGTCCTGCTGGGCTGCTTATTAATACAGTGCTGGTTTTCAGTAGAATCCATAAAAAAACTGAGTCTTGACTACGAGATCCGGCCGCGTCCTGTTCAGCCACAGGCTCGTGTTCCAGGACGCGATGAGTTCTGGCATGTAAACACTAAAAGCTGATGATAAACTTCTTGACTTGGCGCAAACCCGACCTTCAACCCAAACCAGTGTGTTTTTTGATATGGCAGTGTGTCGTCTCCGACGGACCCCCGCGGGAGAGCATGTCGACTGTGAGCTCATACCTCTCGCTCTGCACGCCGCCTGCTTCTCCCACCCCGTCGTTTCAGCTAACTCTGCTTTGGGCTCACAGGTTGCTTTGGCTGTGCTTTGGATGCTGTTGCAGAGGCGGAGGAGGAAGATGAAGATGAGGAGGAGGAGGACGAGGAGGAAGAGGAGGAGGAGGAGGAGGATGAACTCCATCGGGTCTCTACGCCCGTGCTTGTCATCTTTAGCTTCCGCCGTTTTGCGAGGGGAGCGTTGTCGAC
This sequence comes from Malacoctenus gilli, assembly GCA_032164315.1. Classification (NCBI taxonomy): domain Eukaryota; kingdom Metazoa; phylum Chordata; class Actinopteri; order Blenniiformes; family Labrisomidae; genus Malacoctenus; species Malacoctenus gilli. The sequence continues at coordinate 4,148,453 of JASSRZ010000006.1, read as the reverse complement.
ACTTTTCAGAAAGAAGCCCTCTCTCTTGCCACGGTTGAACGCCTGAAGGAGGAAGGGGAACAGAAAAAGGAGCGCATAATGGAACAGGGGAACTCCGCATCTATTCAAACAGAGTCGAGGCGCTGACAAATACCTTATATGTCGCGTTGACGTAGGTGCGAACGGTCGGCCCGCTGGACTCCAACACGTCTGGAGTACACAAAGGGGTGGTGGACATGGAGGCTCCGCCCTGCAGCCAGCTGTTCTCCTTAAGGTCGGAGAGCTTCAGACGTCTTTCTGGGTCCACCGTCAGGAGGCCTGACGTGACAGAGGGACGCATTAAAAGAACGGACCGCAACAGGGTACAAAAAGTAGTACCGCTCATTGTTGGAATGGTGAACTACCAATCTGACGCTCTGAATGTCTCGTACCTTTAACAAGCTCTTTGGCATCCTCCGACACGCCTTTCCAGGCCTCGCCCTCTAATGAGAAATCCCCCTCTTTTATTTTTTGCATGATGTCAGCAGCATACGACGAGGTCATCCCGCCCTGCTCGCTCTGAAACGGCACCTGGCCTGACAGCATGGTGTACTGGAGGAGGCGCACAGACTCGTTAGTGCTCCGCTCCGCCGGGCAGATGTGAGCGAGTCAGCGTGTTAATAAAAGTTTAATTACCAGGATGACCCCGAGGCTCCAGAGGTCGCAGGCTTTGTCGTAGCCCGCGCTCTCGAAAAGCTCGGGGGCAGCGTACTGCAGGGTGAAGCAGGGGGTCTGCAGGGGGGCGCTGCCTGCGGGGCACAGGCGGGCAAACCCAAAATCTATTACTTTGAGCACGGAGTCGTCGCCGTCGTCTGTAAACAGCACATTCTGCAAGAAAACAGACACAGACACAGAGTAATGAATGCTTTAAGCTCAACAACCCAGTCTGGAAAAAGACTTCAAATACACATCTCGACGACTTCTGAATAAAGTACGAGCTGGCATGCTTTAGACCTCTGGATGTGCTTTGCCATATGTACAGCATTTTGGTGCCCAGCGCAGCACATGTGGTGTAGACGTGGGAGTGGAGGGCAAACAGATGGTAACTTTAATCCAATACAGGCCCACAGATCAGCTCGCGGACGTTCGATTGAGTGTCAGCGCACATGGAATCGTCAGCCATTGGACCGCACGGTCATTCGCTTCAAAAGCACGAAGGCAAATGAGCACAAAACAACAGAATAATCCCACCAAACTTTTAAATCCAACAAATGACGGCTGGTAATATAGTCCGTCCTTCACAACGGCAACACAGCAAATCAAAGTGGCCCACTTTTGGTGATCATTTCTCGCCACCATTTGAGGAAGGCGCAATATTCAAAAGAGCTTTAGGAAGAGCGATGACGCCAAAGCTCGGCGTTGTTTTCTCCTGCGTTTATTTTGATTACATCATGTGAAATGATGCTGCAAAGTAACCACCTCCTCACACATCAAAGCAGTCGCGTCTACCTCTGTGTGCAGCCTGGAGGGAAGCACAGGACACATGTGGTTCACAGTGGGGAAAATGCTCAGGCAATTAAAACTTCACTTTGTGTTTCCCAACATCACCGGGAGCCGATAATTTCGCAGCACTGCTCCCTTTCTCCCGTTTTTAAACCGGAAAGCTGCACTTTCGGTGTTAAAAAATGCCTTTTAAATCTTACGTTTGATGGGATTCAGCAGAGTTATGGCTGTAATAATATTAGACTGGTGCTTTCACATAAATTGAATCAGAGCGCATATGCGGGAGGGGTCTGTGCTGCACAGCCGGTGTCACTGGGCGGAACCGAGCCGTCCAATCACGGCTCACCTCTGGCTTGAGATCTCGGTGCACGACTCCAGCCTCGTGCATGAAGCTGACAGCTGAGACCAGGCACTGCAGCAGCTGACTCGCCTCCGCCTCGCCAAACAGCTTCTTTCTCTTGATCCTTTCCAGCAGCTCGCCGCCCTGCAGGAGCTCCATCACCAAATACGTGTGATACTGCGAGGGGCGAGAACAGTGACTCTGTGATTCTGGATCGGGCTGCGTTGCTTCAGACACACGATCCCAGTTCCCTTTCCCGCACCTGATCAGTGTAGACGTCGTGCAGCTTGACGATGTTCGGATGCGTCTCGCATTGCTTCAGGGCAGCGATCTCCCTCTGGGTGTACGCCTCCATCCTAACACATTCAAAACAAACCATCAACAATGAAAATGACGTCACGTGAGCAGCGTTCCGAGCGGCACCGTGCGCCGGCTCACCTGCGGCTGATGATCTTGACGGCGTACTCGTGTCCAGTCTGCTTGTGTTTACACTTCCTGCACACCGAGAAACTGCCTTCGCCCAGCGGTGGGCCAGTGAGGCACAACTCGTAGTGCAGAAAAAACTGGGATTCCTGAGGAATGACAAGAAAACAAAGGCCGTTATTGAAACTTCTTCAACCTTTGTTCAATAACAGAATACAGTCCCAAGAATTGATGACTGTGTAGAATCAGTGTCCAAAAGTTCTCCAGGTACTCTAATGTTGAGCAGAGCTTTACATTTTTGACATTTTAGGAGGATATTTTTACACAAAGTGCCTCCATGAGGCGGGCTGCTCAGACAACTCGGTGGCGTACTTCACACCCACACAGGTGTGTTAAAATTAAATTACACTGAGACATTGAGCTTCCATTTAGGCGCGAGTCTGATATCACAGACTGAATGAACTGAAATGGCTTAACGTCACTAGGTCTGGCAGCAGCTGAAGACCCCGCTGAGGGGGGGGGGGGGTGAAAATGTCAGTCGAGCACAGTTTGTACTTTTCATCTAGCCCTGACACACTTATAATTAGCATAAAAAAACACCAAGCAGATAAAGCTTTTACTCCATCGAATAGGATGTTCTCTCACAGGTTTCACTACCAAATGTGTGACCTTGCATGCTCAAGTGTAATTTTCATCTCAAAGCATCAGATGAAAACATAACGAGGAATCACAGTCGCTCATTTCTGTTTCTGATCATATATTCAAAAAAAGATCACTGAAGAATCAGAAGTGCCTCTTCAGACCAATTGGCCTAACACTCTTAACTTCAAGTCTTGTTTTCTGAAGAGTTTCTCTGACTCTTGTTGAAAAGAAACGATTTGGTGAAAAAGTCGTCTTGTTTTGCAGCCCGACTTCCTGATCGTCAAGAGAAGCTGCACGAGTGATTTCCTACCGCTGCTGCATACAGCAAAAAACAGCTGCAATGATAGAAATAAAGCTGCCTCTCATTCCCGGGTCCACACCTTTAACATGGCGCTGCGCTGGACTGAAGCGGAGGCGGGTCGGTCGGCACCGATCTGGGACTCGACGAAATCTCCCATGACGGCGTTCTTGTTGAACAGAATGGAAGGAGCAACGAACGAATAGCCCTGAAACGGAGGAGAGAGAGCGCTGTTCAAGGTGATGGAGATAAGGTTTACATAGATTGCCATCAGTGACGAGTGAGCACAGCCAGAAACGCGTCTTTTCGGGGGTGGAGGGAGCGACTGTGAGTGCTGACCTGAAACAGACGGTCCGTGCTCGGGGGAGTGCTCGCCGGAGAGTACACCGGATCCATCCCGGTGAATTCCTCCGCAAAGTTCCCCACATCGAGCTCACTCTTCAGCTCGGGCTTGAAGGGACTTGCCACCTTCTTCTCTGCGAGCTCGGCCCAGTTCAGACCCTGAGAGGAAACGGAGAGGGGGGGGGGCACACGGGAAGAGTTACAAATGAACGCAAACAACGAGGAGAGAGTGAGATCGCTCACTGATTGGCAGCTCAGGTGCTTGGGTTGACACCTTGAAGAAAGAATGTGCTTTAATGTCTTCGGCCCCTCGCGGCCCCGAGCCCAGCCTCTTGTGGGGGTCCTTCACCAGCAGCCTTCTCAGCAGGTCCTGAGCAGTGGATCCAATCATGGAGGGGAATGGTGGATCACAGCGCAATATACGTCTGGGAGGAGGGCGTGGAGAGGTGGCACTTTATTTGGCAGTCAGAGAAGGCACTCGAACAAATAGAACTGGCACAATGGTCCTTATTTGGCAACAGAGACCTTCATAATACATACAAACTATGAGTTCATCCAAGCCAGATTAGGAGCACAGGGCTGTGTGTATTTTAATGGTTTGAACCTGTGAAGATTTGCATTTACAATTTATGGATATGTGGTCAGCAGCACTCACTTTGACACCTCGCTCTGGGAGTTCCTCTCCCCCTCCAAGGTAAAAGGAGACGCTCCTGTCAGCAGCTCAAACATCAGGATGCCAAGACTCCACCAATCAACCGACTGAAAGAGAGCAAAGGTTGAAAGCATCGCATCTGGGCACTTTCCATCCCGGATATTCAGGTTAACTGGATCCACAACTGAAAGCGTGTTTGTACCTTGCCATGCCCCGCCTTCCCTCTGATGATTTCAGGAGCCATATACTCGATGGTGCCGCAGAAAGAATAGGTCCGCTCCTTCTGTAACAAGCAAAAGCGCCAATATTATAACGGCACCTTACAGCGAAAGAATACTGTCTTGTAAGAGCATGAACAGCCATCTGTTTGACTACGCTCATGCTTGTATACCTCCTCCTCCAGAAACTCTTTGCTCAGCCCAAAATCTGTCAACACCACGTGGCCTTCGCTGTCCAGGAGAATGTTTTCCAACTTGATGTCTCGGTACACAATCCCGAGCTGTAGGGGAAACGCAATGAAACGTAAACAGAGAGGACAAACACTCGTCGAGCAACAATAACAAAACTGACAGTAATCACAACAATCCACTCAGGTGTTGTTATCATCTCTTGTTGTGATTCGTGGAACAAGTGTGTGCTCGCAGCTTGTTAAGGCTGAGGCGGTGGGCGTGGCTCTGGGACGGGTGCCAAGGACAGAGAGCGCCAAAGTGACTCAGGTGTGTTGTGCTGGTTGATTGTTCTCTGCTGTATCTGCAGCCGCGTGGTGAAACGTAGCGGGCTCGTTCACACGCGGGAGTAACCCGAGGACAGCAGGCACATCGGGCCGCCGCCGCTGCTGTTGTTTATGTTGTGCTGGAGAGCGTTTTGTGGGAAGATGGACTGCGTGCGCTCCGGCAGGCGGGCGGCTTCCGGAGAAGCTTGGTGTTAATTTAGGCGCTTCACCCTGTCCTGAAGAGAACTGTGGAGCAGTCTCAGTTACAGTGCTGAAGTCGCCTGCTGCTCTGACAATGACACAAACACAACTGTCCCTTCAGACAATCACAGGATAGTGGTCCTTTAATCTGGTTAATGCTTCACATGAAGGAAAAGCTCACAAAAGCCTAAAATTCCTATACGATCATTCGAGGCTGTGGAGTGAATTTATCGCATAAAACTGAAGGTCATACCTCAAGAACGGCACTGAGCAGCTTTCATCAATCAAAGGATTAGGAGGGCCTTCATTATGTTCACAATGACTGAAAAAACACAGTGTATCCTTCATCTCAGTGGTTTGTGCTCATCCAGATCATGCGAGGACACGGATGCTTTCCTCTGTGTACAACACTAAATGCAAAGCTGCTGTGTTTGCGAGACATTGTTATGTAACCAGTTTCAGGAGTTTACACTGCAAAGTCCTGCTTTTCTTTAAGACAACACTGGGACTCTTATGACTCACTGAAACAGGGGACAATGATGACAAATCTGAGGAGAAAAAACACCAAAATAAGAGGCTTATGTTTTTCAAAAATCACTGAGAAAACGGGTCTATTTTGTGTCCCTGTTCTTCCAGCTCCAAAACCAAACACAATAGGCTTTCACCTGAATCCAGGTGTGACTGCAAAGGATTTGATCATCTGGAATCTGGTAACAACAAGCACCTGGCTGCAGCAGCCTGTCGGCTCTGTTTATTTAAAGATGTTGGAGTCTGTAGTGTGTAAACGTGCTCACATAGCCAGGGGACCTGTGTGTGGTTTGGTGTCATCTTTGTATTCTTAAGGATCTCACATCCACTCTGACACAGGCGTCACAGCGGAGGTCACAACGCTTTGTCACACACCCATGAAACCACTGCTAGACCTTTAAATCCTTGTATATGATGTGCAAGAGACCTAAGAAGCAACAAGAGACTGAAGAACTCTGAACTCGTACTGTTGAACTCATACTGTGAGGAAAACAGAGGGGTACTACAACAGTGACAAATGACTCTAACTGGAGAGCGTCACTCACCTTGTGCAGGTGTTCCAGGGCCAGAATTATCTCCCCGATATAAATCCTTACAGCCTCCTCAGGGAAGTGATCCCGCTGGTACAAATGAGTGAACATCTCCCCGCCGCTCACATAGTCTGTGCACACACACACAAAGAATGTCAATACACAGAACACCAACATTACATAAATGTAAATTTAGCAAAGAGGCAAACAACAAGGGAACAAAATTGGAAGGAAGAAGCATGAGGAAAATGCTTGGTGACCGTTTCTTGACTGCGAGCGGCGGCATTTACAGCTGGAGTGCCGCGACTCACCCAGGATAAGATGCAGTTTGCTCTGAGTCTGGAAGGCGTAGTGAAGCGTGACCAGGAAAGGAGACTGGCGGATGTGCTCCAGCACCTGCCTCTCAGTGCGAGTGTGTTCAGTTGTCTTCGCTTTCTGAACAATAGCTGCTTTCTTTAACACCTGAGGGGGGTTAAAATAAACACAGCTTACTTCTGAATGAATGCTGGGGGCCATGAGTGTTCCGATCATGATCACATTATTTTTCTTTTCCTCATTCTTCCAGCAAACTTTGAATCAATACAGAATACATCTTAGAGCTTCAGGACCACAAACTCGGAGTTATCAAACAGACTCTTGTTGCACAACAATAAGGAATAAATCTGTATCAAAGCTGAATCACTGCATTATTTATAGCTTTTGATTTTGATGTAAAGCCCGTCATTTAAATTTCCAGGCAAGACAGCGTTGTGTGATCACATTATAATAATCCCATTGTGACTAATAGTCTTACCTTCATAGCATACAGCTGACCTGCATCATGGCCACTGTTCTTCCTGACTAGAAACACTTTTCCATAAGCTGCACACACACACACACACACACACACACACACACACACACACAAACACACACACACACGTTGATGTCAGTCAAAATGCTACGAGTGGGAAACAAGCAACCTGAATGAGACAACACGAGCAGATTGTTTTAGCATTCAGATTTGAAACCACTTCAAAACAAACCTACAGGATGAGCAGGTGCAGAAATTATTCCATTTCTAAAACTCATAAGCATTTGTGAACGCGTTTGTTTACACTTAATTTGATCACGCGTGCAGACAGAAACAGCCTGTCAGATCTCTCGCAGCTATTTACTATGGATGAGGTGTAATACCAGGGATAGCAGCAGCATATGGCTTTGTTACTAAACCTTGAGATACGTCTCATGCTGCCTCAACAACCTGCTCCCAAGAAGTGCATTCAATTACAGGCCACATGTATTCAAAGGTAGAGGCATTTTCTAAGGATTAGTCTAAACCAGGACGATAAAGTTATGCATTTTTCATGTAAAAACAACGTATTACATTTGAATAAAAGAAAACAAAGAATGTGTTATCAATAAAAATATATTGCTATTATTCTTACCTCCAGTGCCCAGAACTTTGAGCAGCTCAAAGTTCTCCATGCCAACTTTTTCAGTGTGACCTGTGAGGTTTGCTGGAGAAAAGAAAGAACAGAAAGATAGTTTAGCTTCCCAAAGGGGATTTGAGCCCATTTGAAATACACCTTGACATTTTAGCTCTCGTTCTTAGTTTAAAAATATATCTCCTCCCTAAATGACAAATCAATACCGCCCAAACAGCAAAACCAAACAAAAACAAGTAATATCTCCACCAATATTCACATCAAACTTACACGAAGCAACCTGTGCCGCAATAAAACATGTCTTGTACTTGAGTGAAAAACGACACCAAGTCGAGTCATTCATGTCAAGTGACAGCTGATGAAAAACATACAGTCACACCACTGATTATAGTGCAGCCTGGTTTGCAAGACACCACAAAGTTCACCTCTGAGGCATCCTGCATTAGCACTCCTCTGTGTCATAAGAACATCATCAGCTCATATCAGTGCATGGGATATCCAAAGCCAGTAACTAGATAACTAGAGGAGTTTTTTTCTCAGTTAAATGAACACACTTAGTGATGCAAACTATTTAGGCATACCCAAAGCAGAAATACATTATTTTAGCAAGGATTTATTTGAAAGACAATCGGCTGAAGATCTTGCAAACACTTTCCAAACAAAAAATGGAGACGTAAAAACGGTGTGTTTTTTGAGAGAGAAAGTGTACTTGTTACTCACCATTGGTGATCTGATGCTTGACAGTGCAGGCCTTCTCGTTTGTTTGCCCATCAGAGTCATCGCTGCTATCAGAGGCGTCTCCAGACATAACTCACAGTGAAGTAGACTATAGTCTATACAGACTGATCAGAATCACCCGGGTGGGACCGTGTTACACTGTTAGACAGATGTTAAAGCTTCACGCCCAACAAGTTCTAAGAATTACTGCATCTGAAGAGCACACTCTCCCAGGGTCGTTATATCGTCCGGCTGTTTTTGAAACAAAGCTCCAGTTGCGACTTTAATCCGCTCGCCTTTGACATGCTGCTGTTTGTCATCTTGTATCTCCTGTCAATGACCGCAATCGACCAGAGCTGCTGCTGCTGCTGCTGCTCAGATTGCCGCAGCTGAGACGCGGCTGTTTATTCTTCTATCACCTGAGTGAACGAACATCGGCAGCGTCCTCACGGTGCGTACGACAGATGCAGTTCAACCACAAACATCTGTTGGAGTGGCTAACGTTAGCACTAGCCGGTTAATAGGGGTCTACATGCGTAAGTCAGCGGTCGCTACTGATAAATAATGTTAACCCTACTACTTCAGACACGACTGGTCAATGACGCGTCCACAGTCCGTGTAAACAGCCACGGCGCTAGCTCGCTAGCATAACAACAGCGCTAATTAGGCGGCGTTAACGAAGCGAGCTGGTGTGAATTCGTAAATTGACAAAGTCGCGACAGCGGCTAGCTAGCGAATCGCAGCAGTTGCCCGTCAAACTTTGAACGCTAGCGAAGCACTGGTGAGTAGTTAGCCGAGTCGACTGGCCTCCGGATACCGCCAACCACAGCGGGGCGGGACGGGCCACTCCGGCTCCCCGCGTCGCCTCTTTGTCCCCGCTGGAAGCAAAGACACGGTTGGGCCACAGGAAAAAGATCTACATCTTACTTTATGCCTTTTAGTCGGCGGCCAGCAGATTGCTAACACCAGGATGCTTTCGACACAACCTGGGCGACGGTCAGTCACGTGATTCCCCGGTGTGGGCGGAGCGATATTGTTGGGGACCTCAGAAGACCCAGTTTCATTCAAACAATGAGACGAGACGCGCGGATGAAAGATTTGGTGGATGAAGCGGTTTTTAGTGAACCATCGAACGTTTACGTCCATAGACTCCTGGTGTGTTCACTCTCCCTCCACCCACCGTTTGGCTTCACTGCTCCACCACGTCAACTTCTTCAGATGCTCAGACTGTGGCTGCTTTTTCAGCGTATAAATCCATTCACCCATTCATCCAGCATTCAGTGTAAGACATATTTCAGCACACCTTCTGCACACTATCCTGCTTTGTGAATTATTCCACCTAAATTGACAGAGGGCTTCAACATGACACAGTTGAAGTTGTATCGATCACGTTTCAGATTGAACAAGTGATGCCTCCAACAGCAGGTCAGACAATGCTGATGCGTTTTCCCACCAGCTACTGTCACCGATGCAGCAAACCACATCTTGCACAAGTAGCTGCTTTGTTCTCACGTTTACACGTAAAACATGTAAATTTAGTTCTTTCTAAAGAACTTTGCAAATTGTTGCAAGCTTGGGGGCGGAGCTTGGAAAACAGGGCGAGGACTCGGTAATCTGTTACGCCATAGTCCAACTCCAACTGATCTTGGAGTAAACACATTCTCCTGCTTACAGCTGTTTAGTATACCCAGACTTACCACACAACAAAACACT
>JASSRZ010000006.1:4121125-4138367 GCA_032164315.1 Malacoctenus gilli | reverse complement strand
CAACTGATCTTGGAGTAAACACATTCTCCTGCTTACAGCTGTTTAGTATACCCAGACTTACCACACAACAAAACACTGAAAAGCACAACTATTTACACACAGGGTCCCTCCATTGTAGTTTTATTAGGTGTGTATGTGCGGCAAGATGGTCAAATCAAACAAAAAGCCTTGCGACGACATGTGGGTCTGTTACTGCACTGAGTCATTGTCAACACTGTGGGACTCACTGAACAATAAAAGTCAACACTGACTCTTGGTATACATTCGGAGACTGTATATTTCACAGTACAACTGATTTCCATTACATTACACTTAATGACAGTTTCTTTAACATCCTGTGAGACTTCCACATGTGAAGTTTGTGGTCGTTGTGGGAGTTGAACAGTAAAAATGCCCAAATTGACGCTATGTCTGCTGAACGATGAAACACAAAAGATATAGAGGTCCACGTATGTGGTTTGGAGACAGAAAACGTTCAGTACCCAAAAGAACAAAGTCCCAACAGCACAAAGACAATATGACAAAGTGAATTTGAGGTATCCTGAGCCACAAGTGGCAGAATGGTCAATATAGCAATGCGTCTGCTCATGAGCAGATGAAGCTGAGCAGTCTGTTATTGTGGGAGGACTGATGCCACCAGCATGTGTGAAGCCAACCAATACAGCTTGTAAGAATAGCCCGTTACAATTTGTAATAGAAAGAGGCAATTTATGCCGATTGCTTTGCCAAATTAAATTTGGAAGAAGCGACAGGGAGCACCAAGGAATCAGGACTCCTGACCGTGTTTCTGTCGTGGCGTTTCGTGATCCCTCCCCGCCATGCCTGAGATTTTACCTCCTCTTGCACAACTTTCTCCAATCAGAGCGGCCTCATTAGTTTTCTCGAGATCAACGGTCGGCCTTTCATTTGAATCCAGGGTGGCGAAGAGGAAGAGCTCCCAAACATGGAGACGAGAGGTCATTAGTAAAAATTAAAAAAAAACAAAAACAAACAATGTTACAAGACAAATCAGGAGATCACATTACTTAACAGGCAGCGCCTCAGGATCAAGTCCACTCTTAAATTGAGCCAATGTGTTGCAACTGGTCCAAGCACAATGCATACTGACAAAGTCATCTGATTTGAGGAAAGAACAGATTTTGAAACTAGAGCCAAGAGATCATTTTGGAGTAGAATGAGTACTTTATGTACTGCACTTAAAATCTGGATTTGGGGGTTTTCACAACAGGCGTGGATTTCCAAGTTAACAGATTGCATTTTATTTATCCAGAAACAATAGTTTTGTGACAAAGAAAAGGTACAAACTTTCTTCTAACATGTGGGAGTATGTTTTTAGCCTTTATTTGTGCCAAGGGGGATTTTTTTCCATGTCCATGTGCACATGCTGGAGAGAAAACCAATGGGCGATAAACATTTTGAGAGTGTGTAGTTTCTTCAAATATGGCCGTTGTCTCAGCGGATCGCTATAAGTCCGACATCGATGAGCTTTTGGATCTTTTGCGCGATGACAGGATTTTTTAAATGGCTGAGGATCAGACAAAGAAAAAGAAGAGTCGTTTATTTTTCATTCATTGCCAAAGATGACTGCTTATCTGGAGTGCTGACGTGAAGGAGGACGACTTACTCGCTAAGTGCCTGAGGGTCTTTCTGCATCTGCTCGAGGATCATGCGCATGGCTGGGTCTGACATGATCTGCTGCACCTCAGGATCGGCCATGGCTCTTTTCTTAACCTCCTCAGGGCTGTCGTTTCTCATGGCCTGGCTGACCATGCAGCGCTGCATTCCTTCTGTGGCTTCCTGCAGGGGGACATACGAGATGACGACATCACTACCTTTTCATAAACAAAGCTCATATGAAGAGAATCGCACTCTCACCATGTTGTTTCAAACGCTTGAAGCAGAAGGGTCACAGGATATGCTTGGGTTTTTCAGACCTTACATACTATTGTATTTGTCATGTGTAAGTTAATGTGCTCACAGTTCCAATGTGTCAAATGACATTGGGAACGTCTTATACCTGGACACACACACACTGGATCTCTGATCAGTCAGCCCGTTCCCTACAGTAAACCCAAAGTGTCAGTGAAGGAACCGAACGAATCGTGACGTATTCTGGACCCACAAGTGTTTGCTCCAATAAGCACCATTTATTCCATTGTCGTTTTTGGTCTCAAATAAATCAACTAAATGTGGAGAGTCTTGACTGAAGATCCCACATCAAAAGATAATAAAGAGTTGCACAAACTGTTGACATTTAAAAGCCAAATTCAGCACTCTGTAAATTACCTTTGATGAAGAGTCCAGCTCGAGGGCCTTCTGGTAGGCGTCCATAGCTTTAGAAAAATCTTTGATGGCCTCCAAAGCAGCTCCTTTACGTGTGTAGCCTTTAACTGTGCACACATGAAACACAACAGTTGTAAAATCACAATGATTTGGCAGGGGCTTCTATTTATTTATTTATTTACAGGCTAAGTGCAAGCTAAAAGGCTTACGACATGAAAACTACATTTTGTACTCACTAAAGGAAGGCTCCAGTTTGATGCACTCTTCACAATCCTGGCAAAAGAGATTATTCGAAGGACTTAATGAGCAGCAACAAAACTCCAACGGGTCAATCTAATATTGCTAGGATCAGATGAATGATTGAGGGGCTTGGCGAGGGCTCACTTTACCTTCAGAGCGAGCTGAAACTCCAGCAGCTTTGTGTAGCAGGCTGCTCTGTTGCTGAAGAGTTTGGCATCACCAGGGTTCCTCTTGATGGCCTCACTGTAATGTTTCATAGCTAAGGGGTAGTCTCCTGTTTGAAGGAAAGCAGAAAGGTGTCTGTGAGCAAGCTCATAAGACAGAAAACCTAAATAGAATCAACTGTTAAGAGCGACAATAATCCCTCTCACCTTTCTGGAAGGCGTCATTGCCCTTGTTCTTCTCTTCCAGGGCCAAATCAGGGTTGATGTAGGCGAGTTTCTCCTGTTCCTTCAGTATTTTCTCTGCCTAAAGCAACAATTAAAGCATTAGGAACCTAAGACAGGTTTCATGCAGATAAAGTATACAGCAATTTTGTTTTGCACTGAAAGGTGAAAGAATAAAAAGTCACTATCAAGCAAAGTCAGATGTTTTTTGTTTCGTTGACAGAATACCGAGTTATTAGAATACACTTCAGTTTCCAAAAAGGTTTCACAAATTAACAAAATTCGACGCTCTTCCTTCACCTGTTGACACTTCTTCAAGACGTCTGGCGTGCGATGTTCTGTCAAACTCTTGTTGAAAAACTGAACTGCCTCTTTGTATTTTTCCTGTTTGAAATATGAGTTGCCAATCCGAGCCAGAGCCCTAAAAAAGAGCAAGGAAGGCAGTGAATTGCATGTCATTACATTAGAAAGAAGCCATCTGACACCTTTAACTAACAACAGCGAATCCTGAAGCTAGTAGCCAGCAAAATTTCGGAGAAAGATTTATTGACTGGTCAGACAGCGACCGACATTTTTGGAATGGAGAGCTAATCACTATTGTAACGCTCACCAAGGAAAAGCCTTTCAATCTCGCTCAGAAACACTGAGTTCGGATTTATGCTGCTTTCTCTTGCTTTGTTTATTTGTTACTATTTCTGTCACTGTGGGTGGCAGCTGGAGCTCAGAAGTTTGCCCTCTCAGCAAGACTCCCAAACTCAAATTACTTCTGTATCCCTGCATGGCAGAAAAATTACATAGCGGGTGAATGAATGAGAAGCAGGCAAACACAATATTGGATGAAGTTGGTCTGCACATTACACAAATGTGGCTAATTACCTTCTGGGAAAAACCTCTATTACTAGCGTGGCTCATCAGATCAATTGCTGACATGGGCAGTTTGTGGTACAAGAGTACAAACATAGTCTGAAACTTCTTTGCATGCAGTTTTTCTGTTTAGTGAAAGTAAACATTTGTCTTAAGTCCCTTCAGACCCCCAAAGTCCTTCAAACTTGTGAGGCAACAAAGTAAAACAGTTGAGTTGTACTGGGAAATACTCAGGGGTAAAGTGAAAGAACTCACTTTGCAATTTGTCTGTAGTCTTCTCGGTTCTCTCTGCCAACATCAATGGCCTTCTCACACAGCTCCCGGCACTTCTCGAACTCTCCCTTTTCAAAGAACACAGCTGAGACAGAAACATGAAGGATAAATTTAGCATTTAAGGAAACATTCCGAGTTTTATGTCATGTCAGCTGAGCTAAACTGTTGGATCTTTAATTGTCTTCTTCGTGGGGGGATTCATGAAGCAACTTATGAGCCCTTCCTTGCATCGTCAAAATGTTACATTTTTCCCAAACTGAGGATAAATACTTGTAGGAGCAAGAAAGTTAGGCAAATGGTTTTAAAGCGTTCGCTGTCACTTTTTCAGAAACCCACCAAAATGAAAGGTTACTTTTTTGTCAACCACCACCAATGTAAGTAGCAGGTATCAGTGTTTTGTTGCAACAAGATATTTACCTGCTTGGTTCGAAATATAGGTCATGTTGGTGGGATCGTGTTTAATTGCCTCTTCATAATGTTTCAACGCCGCTTCAAAGTCCTTATTCTTGTATGCAGCATTCCCCAGTTCTTTTTCCTTCAAGGCCTGTGAGAGCAATTGGAAATGGCTGATTAGCCATACTAAGTGGGAGATTTAGCAGAAGATTGCACGAGAAAAAAGAAATATAAGGTTGTTAACCTTTCTTTTGTTTTCAGGGAGGTCTTCTTCCTTTGGAGGGGGAGGCTGGCTTTCTTTCGGCTTGGGTGGAGGAGGTGGAGTTGGTTCTTCTTCCTCCTCCATCTCAGAGAGGTTCAGTCCCAGCAGCACAGAGAGTGTGGTCATCACTCTGGGATCCTGTAGCTTCCTATTAAGCAGGCAGACAAACATGTCCATATCAAATGCTCACAATGATTGACCAGTCTCTGCATCAACAGACAACTCGCAGTCGATTCAAGTAGATCTGGGAATGCTTGTTTCTGTCCACACAAAGTAAAGTTCTCCCAGCACAGAGAACAAACGTGACATTTTTTGGATGATGTACATACGTGCCCAGCTCGGAGGGTTTGTTCTTGAGCTGCTCCAGCAGTTCTCGGTAGCTGGGATCCGACAAGAGCTCGCGAGTTCGAGGATCATTCTCCAGCTTCTGGTACAGGTTGGGCATGGCGAAAGGGTTCATCATGGTTTTCTCTGGCAGAGTAAATGAGAAATTAGATATTCCTAAGTGGTCACAAAATCTTCAGAAAAAGCATCCATCTTTGTCTTGCCTTTGAGAAAAATCACTGCACATCCCTCCTCTGAAACTCCTGTTTTTTCATTCTCTGAATGAATCACAACACTTGAAGCCCATGTGAGCTGCCTACTCTCCTTTTGAAAGCTCGAGCACACTCAATCCAGTTTCGCTGTAGTGATCCTGTCAGCAGTCAACTCCAAATTTTCAACCCACACAGGAACCAAAAGTGACTCACAACTTGCAACACATCCTGACAGCCTTGGTAAAAGAAAAAGCCATAACACACTGGAGCTTGTACCTGCGAGCCGGGCCTCGATGTTCTGTAAACCCTCCTTGAGCTGCTGATTACTTGGCTCTTGTCGGATTCCCTCGTGGTAAGTTGCTCTCGCATCCTCCAGGCGGCCGAGAAATTCCAGCGATGCAGCTTTGCGGGAGTAGCCCTGAGTGATTAGACAAAGATTTCAATTCGAATACCCCCACTCAGATACCACGCTGATTGATTATTGGCAAAACAAAGGACCTCTAACCTTCCCCCAGTCAGGCTTGATCTTGATGGTCTGACAGGCATCCTGGAGAGCGTTCTCATAGTTGCCCTTCTTGGCATAGGCTGCTGAGCGGTTACTGAACAGGACATGGTTTGATGGGTCGAGAGCGAGAGCTTCGGTGTAGCACCGTATGGCCTCATCGATGTTTCCTGCACTCAGAGCCTTGTTGCCCTGGTCTTTCAATGCTGAGACCTAAAGAGTGCAAGCAAAGACTTGTAAAAATGCAGCTCTCCAACTCGGTGTTCACTCCTACACAAATGCACAAGCACACAATCACCAACATAGATCTGCCTGTGGAGAATACATCCTTCACAGCTGCTACTGGCAGAACTGAAAAGGGAAACTGACAAGAATTCAGCTGTTTTTGTCAGCCAGGTGCCAGCAGGGATGCGAAAAAAGCATGTTTATTTTGCTCTCACATTCACAATCCTTCGAGAGCAAACATGATTAGTATGAGAATAATCTTTGCCTCACAAAAATTAAAAGCTGAATCCATCTGATTGTGAAACATCTTGGAATATCAGGTTCACATAGCAAACAGTTCCCTATTAAGTTCTTTAGTAACTTATTTGAAATCTGCCCATGTATCAGGGTATTTGAACAAGAGTGTAAACAGTCGAGAGCACTTCAATGTGCATCAAACAAGAGGAACGCTCTTGCAAGAGTTGGTCAGAAATGTATGACATAAAAAAGCAAACAGTCTAAATGGTCCAAACACAGAACGTAAATGACAGCAGGAGGATCTGCAGAAGTTTGGTAAGTGATCATGCAGCAACTCCACAAGCCACAACAGAAACCAGCAAGAACACTTTAAGTTCCCTCTAAAATATGGTGACTCAATGATTTGGCAAAAACAAACCATTAAAAAATAAAGTTGCTCCTCACTTTGGCAAAGGTCAGTGGTCGACACAAATGCTTTAGCAGCCTTCCGTACGTTTGTAAATGATAACACGAGCCTCAAGAGTGACTCACAGTAAGTGGGATTCAATGTTTTGTGAGCTAGTAACTCAGCAGGATCATTTCCTCTGTGTGCAAAGGATGAACAGATACAGAGAGCTTTGAATAAGTGTCGAGAGCTTATAAATGAAACCCAACCAAACATATTGGGGTTAATGATGCACATGTACAACTGATCTTTCAAGACAGTCTACCAGAGGAGCAGTAACACATGCCTGCTTGTAACTCCGTCTCATTTTGGATTTCATGATGGAAACATGGTCACCGAGTTCTTCGTGAAGGTAGTGTGATTGCCAGTAAAAGCCAACTATGGATTAACAAACTGTTGTTGAGCAGTTTACATGGAGGCAACACAAATAGGAAATGGGAAGTGACCGTGGGGTTGCAAACAGTAATTGGATATGAAAGTTGAATGAATTAACTCCTGAGAGCATCAATGCCATTTTAATAGCCAGGTGCCCTCATGTGACCTGGGAAATTGTCAGGCCTTCCTACCAGCACTTTACACGTTTAAGCCATAGACCCATAACGCCTGATGTTTATTTTTGTTTCAAATATTAGGCAGCGTCATGACACGAACGAGTCGTCCAATTCATTTCACTTCGAGCCCGTAGACAGGAAGCGGTAGTTGAAACCAAACTGCGGCTGTAGCCATGACAGCGGCGCCGTGTGCTTCCAGAAAGATCCCTCGGCGTGAGTGAGCGCAGCTGAAGCCCGTCCTAAAATACCCCTGCAGCATGTGCTGCACATTGATGGCAGCGGCTCGAGCCGTCAGTCCACACATACAATGGTCTCACAAAAGGACGTGACTGAGGGTTTCAATTCTACTTCACCACTGACAACACTCATGCTGGGAGCTCGTGCTAGCTAACAAACGGGGACTTGCTACGTCGTTAGTTACTTGCAACAAATAATCACAGCAGTATGTTAGTGAAGCGCTACGCAATATCGGAGCACAACGAGCAGTTAATGCAGAAGATAAAACATAAGAACACAACCTCAACGCTGCAGTTGACACGTTACATTTTGTGAACGTTAATTGAGCAGTTAGCTAACCTTGAAGCGTGCCTCCAGAAGTTAGCCACAAATGATCCGTTAACATAAACTAGTTAGTACATTTGGAGACTAACGACTTATTTACGAAACGGCGTGGGTGTCAACTACATTCGTGTATAGTCGCATCTTCAAGTCTCATTCTCGTCAGACAACAGCATCCAACTGGCCACAATCCCTTCTCGCCAGAGCGAGGCTAAGCTAACGAGCTAGCTCGCGAGCTAGCTTTCCGTTCTTAGCAAACAGTGAAGGTTCCCTGGAAAAAAACAAATTAACTGCAGCAACCCTCAACTACCCCGATGAGGAAAACACTCATTCAAAGCAGCCCGAAGCCATATTTTGGTAAATCGAAAATAACGTGGGAAAACCAAATAACCATAGCGCGAGTTGCAAGACACTCACTTTCTCCATGGTGCAAGCATGAGGTTCCTTCCAGAAACTACCGCAGACTGGCGCCTCCCACTGAACAACGCGCAGGTTGCCAGATTGGGCTGTGGGATATCCGTAATCAGTGAAACGTTGTGTGTCAAAGGGACTCGGTTGGGCAAGTTTGGGGGTCAAAAGCATCTGAATTGAAATTTCTAGAAAGTGGAAGCGAAAATCAGTCATGCGCTCCAAGTTTAGAGCTCTTAAATGATTGATATGCGGCAATAGATGATAGAGTCGGAAGTAGGAAATTTGATAAATCCCGTGCAGTTTCACTTTTTTTTTTTTTTTACTTTAATACAGATCACACATACTTCAAGAAAAAAACACTGAGGTTTTGATAGTTTCGAAAGTGAACCAGGAAGCTCTTCTTGTTATGCTGCGTGGAGCCCTTAGATGGTACTTTGATTCACTTTGGATAACTGCTAATCGACACGAGGTTATGGCAACTGATTGCTTGTACTTACTGATGAAACTTAGGCCAACTCATGGCAGAGGTTCATCCAGACAGGAGGGGATGCTGAATTGAATGAAATCATATGAGTCATCTGGTGTAGCTTCGATCTTCACCTGATAACTTGATTGATTATGAAAGGAACATCTCCCAAATGGCTCTTTCAAACGAAGTGCTTGTGATTTTTTAAGACCCATTTTGAAATTGCCTTTTACAAGCTACATTTTTAATGTCTTTGGGAGACTCAAAAATCCCAAACAAAATAGTTGTGTTAGAAGCCAAAGTCAAACCTGTCCATTCAGACCTTCGGCAGAAGTCCTCTCTCACTCTCAGTTATAATAGCAGTACAGATGAGGCTGGATTAAGCCTATTTCCTGACACCAGAGTTCAGCTGCATCTCAAAGTTCTTGAGGATACTGATACTACACACGTCTTTGATTATAATAATTATGTTGCATGATGGACAGAATTTATAAATGTATACAAAGAATATTTTTCTGTATTTTACAATTATCTTCAATATTTTACAGGCTGTAACATTTGATCAAAACTTCAGCTGTTGCCATGGATTCCCAATCCAGGAAGCACAAGACCAAGAAGCCCAGATCAATAAGTGGCCTTCAAACTCTCAGCATGTCCCTTTGAGGCTTGTGTTAGCCTCAGGCTCTGAGCATTATGAGGGACACAACTGGGACTGTGTTAGCCTTTGCTCTTGTCTGTTCTCATATGAAGTCAGCCTGAGACTGATTAACTCTGTATTTGCTTTGGTTTATCCCTTGAAACGCCACCAGGACCTGAGTCTTACCCAGCTTTATTATTTCTTCAACACTTTTCTGTTTCCAGAGATTAAGAGCAAACCATGTTGTAATAATGTTTCCCTTCAAATGATCCTGATTTACTTTTGCGGCCTGGACTTTGTCATGTTTTAACAATCAATAAAATGAATAGAGATACTTTTTCAGAAATTCGTAGCCACTCTTTAGAATTAGTCGAACATTGTTAGAGAATGACTGATAAATAAATGAATAGAAAGAATTATCTGGGAAAAACTAAACCATCACAAATTTATAATAAAGAAGAAAATGTGTCCATGATTGTTGCAGGTGGTATTCAGGCATCATGTCAACCTAATGCACCACGAGCTCCCGCGCCCTTTTCAACCCAGAGTGAGATTATCTGAGCTGAAATCAGGACCCCTGAAGGCAGCACCGTCTCCCCCTAACTGTCCTGAGAAGCTTTCCAAGGTGCAGAACCTCATTTATTTCATTTTATTCATAAATTCACTTGTTTTTACCAACAAAACGAACGAGTATGAATACACAGTGTTTAAAAGAAATTTGGAAAACGATAGGAGAAATATGGACGGTCTTTATTTCAGAGCTACTATGCTTTCTTGCCAATTTAGCTGATTAAACATTCAATGCTAACATTTTTAAGCTAACTTTGAGTAACCGCGCACTTTGCAAATTCACAAGCTACAAAACAAACACGTAATTTATCAAACAGCTCACGTAATTTTACAAGAGTGTGGAGGCGAAATTATGATTTCTGTTGTTAAGGTACAAACAGCATTTGAAAAAGCAATGTTTTTCGTTTTGTCAGTGACTTATTTCATGTCTTAAAAACCATCTGCTATTTATTTCTTTTCAGAGGCTTTAAAGGAAGAAATGAGGAGGCAGGAAAATCAGCCACCGAGGCCCACAGCAGGTTGGTGAAATGATTAATCCAGTATTTATTATTCAGCAAAGTAACTCTAACTAAAGTGTCCCTTTGTGTGTGTGTGTGTGTGTGTGTGTGTGTGTGTGTGTGTGTGTGTGTGTTCCCTGGCTTGCGCACCAGGCTGCCTCTCTGTGCCAATCTTCAACCAGAAGAGAAGAAGCAGGATTCCCCTCACATCTGCTCCCTCTGAGAACGAGTTCTTCTCCCACAGCGAACTGGTGGCAAGCTCCAGTTCAGCTGCATCTCCCAGTGCAGCAGGTGAAGCTTTGAGCCAGTGCTGTTTTCAATCACTAGGTGGCAGTAAACACTGCCAAAGCTGAGTGTTTTCCAGAATGGCCCTGGGATTACACATTTTCATAGATCACTGGCAAAGAATATATATCCAGCAGAATAAAACTTTTTTCAAACCCGATTTCTTTGCTGAAAGACAAATAGAGCTGCTGCTTGTGAGTATTCCCCTGTTGAAATTCACTGTCCACCAGGTGGGCGCCATCAGGCCTCAGGTCCTCCTTCTGGCCCCCTTCAGACCCTCCAGTGGAACAAGCCGAGTCCCCCCCAGGCCTCTCCATCCCAGCAGTACATGAGTAACAGACCTGCTCCTGGTCCTGCACCTGCCCAGAGAGCCTATGGAGTCATTCCACATCCATACAAAGCTGGAAACAAAAGGTAGAAGGCCCACTTATTTTCCAGTGTTTGAAAACAAAATGCAATTAATCAAATGGTGTTTTTGTTGTTTCAGCTCTGGGATGGGGCAGCTCAGCAACCCACTCAGACAGCAGGACATCAGCTCCAGTTTCCATTCCAGGCAGAACAGATATCCCCCCGCCTGCAGGGGTGAGACTGCACAAAGCAAGCCAGCCCCCCATGCCGGCTTCTCTCAGATAAGTCAGCAGCCATTGCCACAGCCACCAGTCTCCACACAGCAGTACTCCCAGAAGCCAAGGCCCCCTCCTCCTCCTTCTACTCCTCCTCCTGCTGTCCAACCTCCCAGGGGGCCTTCTGCTCCAGCTGTGCAGCCTCAGAATAACTCCTGGAAGTTTACCAGCAGCTTTGGGCCGCAGGACGCCTTCGTTGAGGGGAAAAGAAGTTCAAACCGACCTCAGCCTGTGCGGCCAACTCAGGTAGAGGGATGTAAAATATACAGATAAATAGCGTTGTAATGTTTCATCGGTGACCGCTGCTATGTTCCCTTGGTGTGTGCAGCAGGGCCCTCTTCCCATTAAGCCAGCTGTGGATAACTCACTGAGAATCCTGACTGCAGTGATCAATGGCATGAGGCACTGGAGCCAGTTTAAGGGCCGAGTGCTGTACCTTTTTGAAATCTTTGGTGAGCTGATTTGTTGCTGCTCCTTCCTGGTGGTTTTGGTGGTTTACTGTTTTCGAGCGTCATTCATCTGCCGGCCTGTGCGTCTCCCTCAGCCACTCTCGACTCTGCCGTCACACTTGGCCGCTATGGAGCCAAGTGCTTCCTCCTGAGAGATGGGAAGGAGGTGGTGCAGGGTGTCTTTTATGAAAATGTAAGTTTGGATGGGAACTATTAACCTTTCAGCAACAGTGAATACTCTCCATGTGACAAGACAGTGCAGCAGTTTGAATTGGCTTTTTGCATGTCGTCCACCAGGAGCAGGTTCTGCCTCGCCTCATCCGCGGTCAGCTCCATCGCTGCGTGGGAAACTACGACCGCAGCAGAGACGTGCTGGTGTGCATGTCCGTTCGAGGCGCGCAGCCCTCAGAGCTGAGAAACGCTCAAGAAGCCATCAGAGCCTGCGACGCTGAGATGAGGGGGCTGATCAAATCAATCAGTGAAGTCTGAGCGTACTCGGCCGTGTAAGAGCAACAGAAAAACGTGACCGCACAGTTTGAGGGGGGTGCATGAGACACAGGTTCAGTGGTGTCGATGTTCGACTCCTAAAGTTGGAAATTCACTCAGTTTTGTTGATATTCTGGCCTCTAGAGGGCACTGTGTCCTTTCATGTGAGGTTTGTTCAGCCGAGTTCCCAGAATCCTTTGTTCCCGTAATCAGTAATGAATTAATAAGAAGTAAAGAACACCTTTTTGAAAGTCAAGCCTCTCTCTGTTTATAAGTCATGAAATTGTTTTATTACAAAGGAATTTCACAGAACAGCGAACATTGTTTTGGAGGTTAATTCAGGTTGAGCAAAACACGATGAGGTAATATCTGAAAATATATCTTTGAAAAACTGGGTTAGGAATAACGGGTGATACTAAGGACAGTTAGTTTATTTACAGTCGAACATCACAATGGAGAGGAACCAAAAAACGGATAACTCTACGCTACCAAAACAGCTTCACCAGTGCCGAGACTTTACACACAAAGGG
Source organism: Malacoctenus gilli (assembly GCA_032164315.1). Taxonomy (NCBI): domain Eukaryota; kingdom Metazoa; phylum Chordata; class Actinopteri; order Blenniiformes; family Labrisomidae; genus Malacoctenus; species Malacoctenus gilli. The sequence goes on along the minus strand of JASSRZ010000006.1, from coordinate 4,125,658 downwards.
TCAACAGATCGGGGGGGGGGTCCAGTGCAGTCACGCCAGTCAGTCCCACACAGTCAAGCACAGTATAAGGTCCAATACAATACCAACACTTCTCTCTTGTTCTTCCTTCAAATATGGCAACATAATCACATTAATTTAAGGAGGACACGTCGTCATGGGAACCCAGATTTGGGATGACTTCAAATTTCAACCCAAACTCCAACCGATCATCAAACACGGATACGCACAGAAACAGCCACTAGAAAACGGGAGTCGGGCTGGATGGAATTGGCAGTGTACAGGGGCGGCGGGTGGACAAGTGGACGCTCTGTCCTTGGAACAGAACAGGAATGGTGCCAGACAGCAGGGCTTCGCGAGGAGAAACGGGCGGCGAGGAAAACGCCGCAGCACGTCCGCTCGCTCCAGGAGCGCTTTCTGCGAAGCCACGTTTCACACGTAATGCGGGTAGTAATGTGTCAGCGCGGCGATGAGAAAGGACGGCCAGGTTCAGTTTGTACAGCTCCCGCCTCTGCCACTCAAATTCATGAATCACACACGACAAGGATGCCAGGAATTAATCTGTCGGCTGCGTGTCGCAACCTTTTAATACAGCTATTTAAGTGATTTACCTCTTCTAGATAATTGGCAAAAATGTCCCGGGGCTTAATTGAACACAAGTACATTACTTCTTCTTCTTCTTCTTCTTCCTCTTTTTTTTTAATCCCCTTTTCTGTTCCATTACCTCCGAGGATTTTTCCTCCACAACGTTTTCTCAAGTTAATGAGATCATATACCGCATGGAGTACAGGCGGAACACTTTTCCGCGGAGAGGAAAGACCAGAGAGAGAGAGAGAAAAGGAATCACGTCACACAACAGGATCCACAGTTTTTTCAGCAGAAAAAGATGATTACCTGATCATTGTATTAAACACTTGTCTTGGTTATGTTCGAAGGCACAAGTTGGTCAGGTTGCGTTGAAAATCTAGATCAGCTGTTCTGCCACTAACAAAGCCTCATCCCGCCGTGCAGTCCGGACGTCTCCCTGCCTTTTGCGATCCTTTATTTCCTGATTCAGAGTGTTTAGTATTGTGTGTTGCAGACAGGAGAAAAGAAACACGGGCGAGCAACATTACAGGACTCAAAGGGGAGAAAAACGGTGGACAAAAAGATGCAGTTTCGTCATGATGATTTGTTTTTTGAACAACACAGCTCTTAACAAACTTGTGGTCACTGTGATGAGCTTCCTCGTCGCTTCCTGTGGTCCTTTTTCCTCGGTGACGGTGACTTAGCGCGCTGTCTTCCAACGTCCAGGACGTCCTCTTATCTCCCACCGGTTCGCTGCCGGGTCACAGGACTGAGAAGTCGGAAAAGTCTACAGAAGAAATGTCAGCGTGTGTCTTTGAATCCTCAAACGTCAGCGGTGGGACATCCAGACCAATATTTACAGTCACCTCACCTTCACCTCTCCATACTACAGTTCCTTTAGAGGCTGGTTCAGGTTTTGTCCCCCAATCTTTACCTCCTTCATGTTTTGTTCTCTTCTACTTTTTACTGCCACATTATGGAGTCCCGCAGCCACATGTTGTCGCGCTCCGACTCTGCTTGTAAATCCAAGTCTGTTTGGAATGTTTCTTCCACAAAAAAGAAAATGAAACATTTAAAACGTTTAGTACTTGCTGTTAATGGTTATTTCTTTTTAATTCTTTTCATGTCAAACTGGGGAAAAGCCATGAAACATTTGAGAAACTTAGAGCAAGAAATGGTGCTCTGCAACAGAGAGCGTCCCGCTCAAACAAACCTAATTTGAATCGATCAAATAACGGATGCAGGAAGACTGTTGCTGTGTCTGCTTCCAAAGTAGCATCACCTTCAAAAAACAACAGAAACCAAGATGCAGGTGTCTTTTTCACGGGGTCAAGCCCTGCTTGGGAGGGGAGGGGAAGGAGGAGGACGAGGGGGGAGGGGAGGGCAGGACAGAACTATAACAGTGTGGGCAGAGGGGTCGGGGACAGTTGCTCCTTGGGTGCATATTTGGCAAAAAAGGGCAAGAAGACGGTGAGCATGACGCCCACGATGGCCAGCATGTAGCCCCAGCCGATCTGACACTCGCCCGCGTAGTAGATGTCCGAGTCCCCGCAGAAGGAGCGCACCAGGGTGGAGTTCAGGCCGAAGGGGTAGACCAGCAGGCCGGCGGCCATGATGAACACTGCAGGAGGAGAGAAGAGCAAGGAGAGGTCATCGAGTGAGCTTCAGGGATGTCACGTAAAAGCAGAACGGAAGGAAAGATCCTCAACATTCAGTTTGTTCAGTGAAAGATCAAAGCGATGCCACATTATTTGCTGGACCCCAACAATGAAAACCCACTTTGAAACTGATGTGAAAACATGAAACCCACGCTGGCGCCTGGAATCATCTTCTCTGAGCCAAGCTGCTGCAATGTGTGTAGAAAGTGGCTGAAATAAGCAACATCTTCCCCGATACAGATACGATTTGGATTGGAGCACATGTTGCTCTCAAACTGGTAAATATTGTCGGGTTTTAATGGAGCCTTCACAGATGGACGAATTAATCCCGTACTGGGGTTTTTGGCTATGAGAAAAGAAAGACGTTCAAAATAGATTCACAAGAATTAAAAAAAAATAAATCTGTCTGCTTTAACACTTCAAACTCAGAAGTACTTTTACTCCTCTGGCATTTAAGATAAGACCAAATAAAACCATCCCAACGGGGAAGTGGTGGGGGGGGGGGGAGTTTCCAGTTTGTACAGTTTGCAGGAGAAAAATACAAACACACTGACAATACTTCCTCATCTTGTTAGATCAGTCTCCTTTTGAATACTCTACTGCTAAATGATGCCAACAGCCAGAAAACCTTTGTGCTCTTTGTGTTAATGTTCACTTGCTGTTATAGGCCTGGTCCATTTGATTGCACAGGGACAAAAGACACCATGTAGTTGGGGAAGTAGAAGTGAGTGAAACTGAACTTAATCCTCAGTGATGCTGATTGATGGAGAGATTACATAACATCAGACAACAGTCAGTTGAAGGGATCGAGCCAAAGATTTGGCAACGGAAACATGATTTGTTGATGTAGACGAAACAGAGACTTTCACTGAAGGAGTTTGTGTTTGGTTTGTTTGTTTTGTTCCCTGGGAAATCCTTGTTCATTGTTCACTCCAGTCATCCACATGGCCTTTCGCGTTATGTCAGCACACAGCCACTTGGTGGCAGTAGAGGTGTTGCAGAAAGTGCCCCAGAGTCAAGCGTGCCATTCAGCCACTTTATCGGGGCTGGAGTGGCTCCATTGGCACCATGGTTTTGATTTGCTCCCTCGTGTTGCACGTATGAGAATAAATCAGGACCCGCAGAGTTTTACAATCCAGCAGTGGCACAACACAGACTTTAATGCATGGAACAACAAAAGCGCCTATGACCTGAAATTGACAGACCCTCCGATGCAAACTGATTCACGCCTCCTAAAAATGCACTCACGGGCCTCGGTGTTGGACACGTGGATTTTGCTGCTCCTTCCCGCCGAGCTCGGCGCCCTCCGACGGCGAGCTGCTCAGCAGAGGGCGGCGCACGTCTTACAAATTGAGTCAAGTCCCCGAGCCGGCGCTGCCAAGCAGTTATCGACTGCGCTATCGGCTATCATTGCTACTCTTAGTCATTCTGAGTACCAGCTGGATTTCCATTACAATCCGAGGTGTCATACTTGTTTTAGCTGCGGCGAGCCGGAGAAGCGGGGGGAAGGGGGGTGTTACTGGAAAAAAAAAAGTGGAGGATACAGAAGAGCTCTCCAGAAAACACCACGGACGTTTCTTTTATTGCGCGTCCTATTGATTTCAGCCGGAGTCAGAGGTTCCTGCTTTCAAGGCCAGCGGCTTCACGGTCAGCGAGAAACGCACGAGAGCAGCGATATAAAAGCTGAGAGCTGAATCGATGGTTTGCGTGGGCGGTCAGTTGCAGCGGACCAGGGGGGGAGGAAGCTTTCAGTGACGTCCCGAGTGCTCGCCGAGGGTTTGAGGGATGACTGTTGGGCAGAGAACCGCCGAGCGGTGGAGGAAAACAAAGAGAAGCCGAGGGATCTCCCGAGCGTGGTCCGACCGGCCCCCTCTGGCGTCTCTCGGCGGAGCCGGCTGAGGGATTTCCTCTCAGCTTTGATTACGGCAGCCCTGCGTCCTGCCCTCCCAGCTCTCCGAGTGGCCCCGCGCCTCGGAGCTCACTTCCTAACGACACTTTAATAACCGTCTTTATCAAACTGCACTTGGCTTCCGTGGGAGAAGCACAAAGGCTGAGGCCGGTGTTCGGCAGCCCCGAGGCCACCTCCAAACTACGCTGAAGTGATGGCCTTTAAAAGTGACTCGGACACCTCGCGGGGGACAGCAGCAAGATCCCACAGTGGTCGATGCAGGACAGAGACCCAGGCAGGCGGACTCCAACGGAAAGCAGGGAAGCGGGAGGAGGAGTGGAGGGGCCTCGAACACAGTGGCTCCCAAAACATCATGCCCCCAAAAGTGCATCGAAGAAAGACTCAGCAGGGAACTGTTTCATG
>JASSRZ010000006.1:4110992-4121025 GCA_032164315.1 Malacoctenus gilli | reverse complement strand
CTCGAACACAGTGGCTCCCAAAACATCATGCCCCCAAAAGTGCATCGAAGAAAGACTCAGCAGGGAACTGTTTCATGTTTGATTTCTCAAAACTTTTTACAGGAAAGCCAAACACAGGAGGAAATGTTCTGTCATTGACGCACAGAAGCAGGAGCCCCTCAAAATCCATGGAATGGTTCATTTCCAAGGTGCGAATCACTTGTCTGATCCATCATTTCTTCCTGTTGATCACATAGAGTCTGACAACAGTTATTTGCACTGAGCTACATAATCGCTGCGCGTTTTGGTCCCTTTCGAGTTGCCTTAACAGAAGTCTGGCCGGGCTCGGTCCAACCGTCCCGCCTGCATGAGCCTCGAGGCTTGCTGCTCCATCTCACTTTATCACTCACTGGAAACTCCGACTCCGCTGCAGGCGGCTGCAGAGCATTGTGGGGGGATGTGAGGACATGACTTTGACAGGCAAGAAAAATGAGTGGAGTAAAAATGCCACTTTTTTTTTTTTCACCCCGCATCGACGTTTAATCCTCCACATTAGCAGTCCCTCTGCAGTCGGAGAGTTTTAGGACTTTTCAGTGGCTTTCTGAGGACAGTGGCGGGACGGACGCTTCGGGAAATGTCCCCACCGGGAGTTTTTGAGTCTGCGTGTTGTTCCCATGCGTTGGCGGGGTTCCTCCGTTCCCTGCTGCTTTCGCCCACCCACCAAAAAGCTCAAAGAGGTTCATGTGAGCGTGCGATTGTGTGGCCTGTGCGTCGGCTCCAGATGCACCAGAAAAGTGCCACGTAGTGCATAGAGGAACGAGTGTTGAGGAGTTTAGAGCCCTCAGTGAACTTTCAGGTAGGCACTTTGGTGTTTCGGTCAAAACCTCCAGAGAAATGAGCGAACGCAACCAGGGAAACTCAGCGAGTAACGAAAGCGGACTTTGAAAACATTCTTCCAACAACAGACGAGGAGGAAAAAACCCGCTATTATTCTCCATTGTTGTTCAGGTTGTGGCACGCAGAGGAGAACAAGCCGGTACTTAGGTCACTGCTGTGGCATCTCAGGCAAATACAGTCTTTTATTACAGGGGAAGAAAATAGCTGAAGAAAGTAGCTCCCCCTCAAGAAAATCCCTCAAATCGACAGATCATACAACAGCTATTGACCGTACGGGCGCATGCTGCACAGACATGTCGATAATTCAGCGCCGTGCGTTGGTGTTTTTGTACAAGCCCTCCACTAAGGTCGGGAAAACCACACTGTAGTTCTACTGCTACACACCGAGAGAGAATTGCTTGACATGACTTCGTGATGTCACACAAGGGACGCCGTCGCCTGAACATGCTCGTACAACGGGGACGCCCACTGACACTGCACGCTGACGCCTTCTGAACTGGGACCACGACTTTTTCGCTGGGTGAAGATCTGACTAATCAAACAGCTCACCGTCCGTGTTGGCGGAGAGATGCTTCGAATTCGCCGCGATCCAGCCGAGGCACGGGCGGTAAAGAGCGGCGCGGCGGGAGCCGACAGGCAGTTACAAAAAAAGGCAGCCAGCGCCTCCATCATTCACCTTCTAATGGACCCAAGTAGCAGTTGACTAACACGGAGTCGGCGCGGAAACTCGAGCTCGGCCCGATCCGACTCCGCAGAGACGAATAAAAGTGAGGAGGTGTGGAGCGAGCGTGTCAGGCCCAATCAGACGAGCGCCGCTGACTGCCAGGCTCACGAGCAGCCAGATGATGAGACAGTGAATAATGGAGAGGCCCCCAGTTAGCCACACAACTAATGTGTCCCAGTTTCATCGCAAACAGTCCACGCAGAGCCAAGGGCGCTTAAATACACTCGCCATGACTCTTCTAATTGGCCTTGTCGTCGTTCGGCTCACAATCCTAAGTCGTTCTGAAAGTCTGAAATTCAGTTTTGGCGAACAATCCTGAAGATCTAAAGCGTCCTCAGTTACCCCTCCCGTCTAAGTCGCCCACCTGCGGTGTATTAAATCTCCAAAATCGCCTCTCCGTATTGTATTTTCCCGTGGCTGCCAACTTGTTTGAATGCACACTTCATTAGCTTTGAAGTGCGAGTCGACATCGGACTGAAGAAGCGGAGGATCGATTCAGAGCGCCAAAGCAGCCAGAAGCGCCTGAGAGCGCCGGAGTTTCATTGTTCATCAGCTCTGCTCTGTTTGCACAGGTAGCTGCAAGGCTGCACAGGCCTTTGTGCAGGCTAATGAATGGAGAACACCTCCATGTGCCCGCTTCTCCTGTTTGCCTGCAAGTTTTGAGATACGTCTGTGTGTGCATGTGTGCATGTGTGTGTGAGTCCATGCAAAAGTAGCAGAGCAGGCTAGTAAGATTAAATAAAAAGGACTAAAGAATGCATTGTAGCAGCACACAAAGGATTGGCACAGCTTTTACCAGCTAAATGAACTAAATTAACCTTGAACCGCTCTCTCTCTCTCTCTCTCTCTCTCTCTCTCTCTCTCAGTGGAGTAGCAAGGAATGGAAAGCCGCTCCCAGAGAAGGTAGAGCAGATTTAAAGTGCATTGAGTGGGTGGGGATGGGGATTGAATGGGACTGTGGGGCAGGAAGGTGTGTTATAACCTGGCATCCAAGCGTGACACTGAATCAGTTTCATCGTGGACGCCAAACATTGAACTCGCTGGCTTAGTTTTATTGCACAATCCGGGCAGACGTAGGGACGGCTCGTGTGCCGTAAGAAACCAGTGGACGCCTGGCTTCAATCTACCCAAACCTGAAAAGTACGATTGTCAGAAAGTGTCACAAATCCAATATGGTGGCGTCTCCCAGACCTCCATTCACTGTGTGTAATATAGTGCCCCCACTTTTTATTCTCCTCAAGATAGCGCTGCTAACGTTCCAGTGCTGTCACCTTCAGAGCCCCTTTCATCACGACGCCAAGGCCTCAGCGGTGACTCAAGCTGCCACCTGTGCTGACTGTCGGAACTTTGTCACCCAGGGAGGGATTGAAGCCTGCAGAGCCGCCATGTCTACAACCAGGAGGCAGCTTCAAAACCAAGACTTCTCCGCGCACCCGCGAAACACCTGAAAGCTCCAGTCTGCTTAGACTAAGACACAAAGATGAAGTTTTTTTAAACATCTATCCCAGAAATGAAACAATCTTATGTTAATATATGCAAACAAATGGTGTTATACTGCATCAGATGCAGCAGGATTACTTAACATATGCGTGTGTGTGTGAGACAAGAATCAAAACAAAGCTTATGTCCCTTCAATGCTTCCATCACGACCACTCTGCTGTTGAGGGGGATTGTGCCCCCTCTTTCGCTACGCTGTGGTGTCATCTCCCTGTTCCCTCCCAGACTGACACAAACACCAAGATGTGAGCGTCACACAGACGGAAGGAAACGTCTGGCTGCCGTAGATGAGGACCATCCCTGCGAAGGGGAAGCCTTGTTTGGAGGCCGAGCCGATCGCTGGGTGAAAATCGGAGAACTTGGCGAAGATCAGAGAGGAGCTTTACAACCAGACAGCGCCTGAGCTCTCTCGCGTGCCCTCGCTGTGTGATGGTCTCGCGGGGACAGCCAGTTAGGAAGTGTTTTATAATGAGGAGTCGGCAACAGGAAGACACTGACGTTGAAAAATAGGAGCGGTCAGGTTATACAACGCCGCTTCCAAGCCAGCAGGAGGAGAACCAGAATATATTAGAATAGACTAATGCTCTCTTTATCTCAGCTGACCTACAAGCCAGACAGGAGACCACCAGCTCCAACCGCGAACCAGCACAGTCAGGCGTTCAGAGAAGCAGCCCAGCGCCGGCAGAGGCCCTCCGGGGCACGCCGGCCTCGAGTCCCCGGGGTCATCGGCGCCCGCTGCGAGCGCGCTCCCAAACAGAGACTCGTTAGGGAGCCCGAATCCAAGCGGGGACGCTATCTGCTGTTACTGAGATTCACTTCAAAGACACATAAAAGAGGCGGCGCACGTTCGACGGTGGCCTTACATAACCATGAGTCTGTTTGATGTCAAATTACCTGGCGCGGCATCAGCACACGCGAGAGGCACATTTTTGTCACGGGCCGCCGGCTCCCAGGTAAAAGTGCAGGCAGCTTCAAAAACAACAAAAAAAACGTGGCTGATGAAGCCTGGTTTCCCTGCAAGACGCTCATTTGTCTGTACTGTCGGACACGCTCGTCAGTGACGAAACACAGTGACGGGAAGCGTGTGCAGAGATAAGCGAAGAAAGACCGTTTCTTTATGAGAGCGGCGCGACATGTTCGATCTGTTGTTCTTGCAGAGTGCTGCCGTGCTTTCTTCAGCCAGCGAGTCCATGAATAGAACAGGTGAGCTGAGCCGTCCCGTCTCATGTAGACAGTCATATCCCTGTTGTGATCAGGCAAGCTGATGTAAATGAGGTGCTGATTCACAGCAGCAGCCTGGGGCAGCAAACATGTCGACTGTGACCCACTTGTTTACAGCCTCAGATCGTTAACGCCACGAAAATAAACACCTATATATTCACGTGTCCAAACAGATTCATCCAGAAATGCGAAGACGCTATGTGTATTTACTCACAAGTGTCCTTCTGTGCGACAATGGAGGCCTAACAAAGGGAAGTGGCACCACAGTGGCCTCAGTCAAGGAAATTGCCTTTTCGTTGGCCGCACACGAGCAGTATTTCCATTTCCTTTCACTGTATCTGCGCCCTGAATGAAGATAGAGATGGATCATTTCTGCCCCCACTCAGCGTTTTCATCCTGACTTCCTGTTTGGCTCCACAGACGGAGACGCACGGAGACACAGAGAGGGGACTGAGCACAGGGAAATGGCATGGACTGCTAGAAGTGTGTGTGGGTCTGATCTCTTATCACTGATAAGTACCAAACTTTATTAAATACAGTGGATTTCCGAGTGTTTTTGTACTTTTTGTAGCTTAGAAACAAAAGAAAAAAAGTCGTGTTGGTCAGTTTGTGGCATCGGAACTCAGTTGCGTTGGACACCGCTGCTCTAAAGCATAATCTGCCACAGTACAACCGTAGTTTTTAACAGAAAAAGTACTGAAAGAAACCGACAGCCAAGTATTCACGCTACAAGAGACACTCCACTGCATTATGGAGACACACTTTACAGATCTCGAGGAGTATTACATTTTCTCCACGACTTCGACCCCTCGCAGCGCCCGGAGGTGAGGAGCCGTACCGTGGAAGATGAAAGTTTCCGAGTAGTTGGGAAGTTGAACTGTGCCAGCAATGAATCTGCAGGTAGTCAGCTGGGACCCGGCGAAGCGTGGGCATAAACAGCAGGGACTCCATCCTAATGTGATGAGCTGTGCTCCAGTCTGCACACAGCCATGTTGATAATTAAGCTCAGTGCGCCTCTGGGAAATTATGCTAATGACGCTCCTCCGACTACCTACATATCTCAAAACGTTTGGCTTAAGGTGATCAGACACCGGGCGGCGAGTGGGTGCAAAAAAAAAGCAGCTCTCTAATAAACGTGTGAGAGAAAGGCTCAGGATGAGTGGGGGGGGGGGGGGCAGCAGGGACAGACGGGAGGAAGTTTTCAAAGACGAAGCGAAGCGCTCGGCTGGACGGGCTGGTAATTGCTAATATGTTCAGTGCTTCAGTGCTGCTTTGATTGTAAAGCTAGGCCTCTGCTTTTATTGACAGAGCTGAAGGAGCGGCACTTCGGGGAGGCAGATGAAGTGACGGAGCAGCTCAAGTCAAGAGAATTGAATGCTCTCTCTGTGGTGATCAAATCCCCACGCGAGGATGAAACGCAGTCGCCCAGCCCGACTTCCAGTGACCGCAAACAGGCGAGAGCGGCCGAGGATCCGGGCGGCCCGTCGTCTCAGCGCCGAGTCGGCGAAACCCTCCCCCGTGTGAAAGCGACTCGTTAAGGCGGAGATCAAACCGTGGAAATGGTCCACAACCTGTCACCGGAGGCAAGGACCTGTTGACCTTGAGGGTTGTATAAAAAGAGATAAAAGAAGGAGAGAGAGAGAGCGGAAAAGAAGGCAAAAGCCGATGAGGAAATAAAATACAGGGAGTTGGGAGAGATTAGCGGCGCAATAAAATAGCTGCTGCTATCTTTGGAGTGAGCAGGCTGTGTGTGTACTGGTCAATCAGAGCTCAGTAATAGGTCTCTTTATCACCGAGTCACTCAGGCTGCTGGAGGACCATTCAGGGTGGGTCCTGCTTTTCACCTGAAATGCAGCTGACCACGTAAACGTCTCCCTCAGCCTCTCAAAGTCACAATGAGTTTACCTCGTCAAAGCGTCTTACATCTTGTAGGTCGTATTCAGCTAATGTGTCGGAGATACTCAAACAAGAAGAGGTGGAGGGAAAAAGGAGCAAAGCAGATTGGGCGAAAGAAAAATGTCGTGAAAACCTCGACGAATGAAGGCTGCAGATGGTGTTTGCTCAGTTCAAAGAACAGTTCAATGAAGCTTCTCTGACAACGGGAAGCTACAGCGACTGATTCACTGGATTAGAAGCTGAGGACAAGAACATGGAGGAACACCGAGCTTACGTCCAGCAAACACGACAACACACAAGGGTGAGCTGACCTGTCGTGTCCACGATGAATTGGAAGGAACTCAGGCAAAGAAAACTATTAATAGACAACTTAAAATCTGTAAGACAGGTATGTTTTGAGGGTAATGTGATGTGTAAACGTTGCTCCAGATCACAGGTGGGGCTCTCTTTATTTACCACACTCTGATGTGGTCAAAAATAAACCTGCAGGGATCAATAAAAAATCACAAGACCTTTGCAGACCTAAAAAAACTCCACATTGTTTTTATTTGAAAGGCTCCTGCTTTTGCTTGGGGGGGCCTCAGTCCTTCTTCGATGCTTTGGACCCCTCAGTGTTTGAGCCCCACAGCGAGTCATCACTGACACTGACTCTTCTGACTCAGAAGTGTCTCGTCTTCTGGCAGAGTGACTCACTATGTGGCAGAGCTCCAACCAGAGGACCAAAACCAGCCTCCAGCACGTGATGCCCATCTCGGGGAGGGTCTCTGGGAGGTGGGGGAACAGAAGAAATGCCATCTCGCACGCACGGCCAACCATCACCCCAAAATGGACCTCGATCCCTGGTTGAATCTTTGCCACAGAAAAATGAGGTCAGGAGTGAATCCAATCTTCTCCCAGGTGTTTTTCTTGTTGTGGCTGTGTGGCGATGAAGGCTGACGAAAGCCACCAAAGAGCCTCTGGAACTGACTGTTACACTCGGAGGCCAAAGGAGGATTGTTAGCGACGAAGTGGAAACGAGGAAACATGCAAAGTGCGGCATCCTGTTAGTCGGAAAGCCTTCGAAAGGGCCAAACAAAGAGCCTGTGTGGAGCGAGCGTCTCTGAGCTCCCAGTGCATGCTGGGCCATCTCGACTCTCACTTATGACTGTGAATTTCCGTCCCGGGAGCGCTGCGGCGATGACACACCAATCTCACATGCTGCATCCAATCTATCATCTTAATTACTTCCATTTCCATATCGCAATCTATTTCGTTTTTTTATGTTGCAAATTAATTTACACCTCAGACAAATTGCTCGTCCTTGACTTCCTTATCAGTTACGAAGGCAACCCGCCGTGCGCGCGGGCCCGAGTCAACCAACGAGCGAGCCCCGCCAAGACTGCCACTCAATCCAGCCGCCGCACCTCCCTGCTGACTCAATTACCACGGGAGACAAAGTGCCTCACATGTGTGCCAGTGAACATAAATAATAATGCGGGGAGATAAAGCAGAGATTGGATTGAGGACATTAATCAGCAACACGCTGTTGCATTATACACAACAGATACACACAAAGAAAAAACAAAAGATCACATGATAAAAAAAATGAGGGTCTGTGCATGTTTGTGTGTGTGTGTGTGTGTGCGTGCGTGCGTGCGTGTGTGTAAATGTGTGTGTTTGTGTGTGTGAGACAGCCTTTGGCCTCCAGACGAAGTCCTCAGGCCAGTTGTCTCCTGGGTTCAGCAGCTGCCTCGGGTCCAACAGCAAATGTCAGCTGTGAGAGCAGGAACAGGCCGGTGAAACTCAGTGGGGCCTCGTGTGTCCAGCTGTGCCGCGGCACCGCGGTTCACATCTGTTTGGCCTCGCCGCAGGGGAAGCGGAACGCGTTGTGGCGAATATGCTCGACACCGCTTCAACTCCATTCGACCCCACGAGGAGACACAAAGCGACACTGCGAACGCCCAAAACTACCACCGAGAGAAGAAAGCCCGACAACGATACATGAAAGTGGAGGAGAGAAATACAGAAGAATCACAAAGAGCTTCAAACAGCCCCAAAGTGCTCACAAAGACACTTTGAACAAACAAAAGCAAAGCGACAACAAAAAGACAAAGAAGCATCCCATAATGACAAGAATATGATGCCAAGGACCAACACTGCAAAATAAGCAGGAAGGACACAAAGGAAACGCATTTTCTGGTAAACAGCAACACAAATTTAATGATGTCAGAGACAAAAAAGAACCCAAAAAATATCGGCAAATGAACCGAAAGGAAAAGAAGTTTGAACTTTTTCTTTCAACCTGAAACTAAAAAGTTCGAGAGTTTGCATGTTCTCCCTGTGAGTCGGATTTGGGTCCGACAGCTTCAGCTCCGAACCCAAAGACTGAAGAAAGCTCGTGCATGCGTGTCAGTCTGTATCACTGTGTCACCGTGGTGACGACATGCTTCACTCAGCGTCGGTTGGAGTCAGCTCGAGCATCCTGAGTCCTGTTAGTCAGATGAAATGTGTAATAAAGACTGACGGATGAATCAATAATATGTCTTTTTTATTCACTGTTGTTATTTGTTCGCTACAAACACTCTACTTTCAATCTACACCCCCCCACATCACCCCCCTCAGCTAAAACCATCCGAGTGAGCATCACAGAGAGATGGAGTGAAGCTCGCTGAATAAATACACAGCACACTTCCACATAACCAAGGCGGCCACACAAGCTATCTGATAGGTTATACTGTAGAACTCGCAACCCCCCGCCAAACACCACAGGTATAATGAAAAGTGCAAAATGCATGAATTCATGAGGTGGGCTATAAACAGGCTACTTATTTTCCAATTGACTGCCGCACATTTTTCAGATCGCACAATGTATTTTAAATGGCTCTCTACATCCCGGGTCAAACAGCTCACTCAGAGCTCAGACGGCCTGGACATTCCGGCACCAAAGAGGCCAAGAAAAAGCCCCGCTGAAGGAATGCACTTTGTTGTGTAAATTAATTTCTGCATCCAGCAACACTTAAAAAAAAAAGGGTTGTCTTGGCTTATTACAAAGCGGAGTGAGAGAGAGAGAGAGAGAGGGGGGGGGGGGGATCAGAATGAATGCGATGGGTGGAAGGAGGCTGGAGACAAAAGGAAATCAGGAGCCCTGCACCTGGGCCCAGTAACTATATATGAGCTGCCATTAATCAGCTCGTGCATGTGTGTGTATGTGTGTCTGTTGAATTTGTGCCTCTTTGCGTTGCTGTGTAGTCTCCGCACGGTGTGTGTGTGTGTGTTTGTGAGAGGATAATAGATGAATGTGCCTGTGCATGAATCTTGATCTCTATCTGCGTGTGTTAGAGAATGTAATTCTCTGCTGCTGCTGTTTTATTTGGGAGGAAAGTGCTTGATGGCGCACCCCGAACCGAGAGATGGACTGTGAGTGTCGCAAGGAATAATCTGAAAACATTGAATGCAAAGTGCTCAGAATCTGATTTCTAGGAGACTTTTGCTACAGTCTTAAAAGGCTCTTGGAGTGCTCAGTGCTCAGTATGACCATCAGAGCACAGCAAGAGAAAACAGAGAGATCTATTCTTCTTCCTTTTGCTTTGTCTGTTTAGCAGGTGGTGGACCGGCTGTGGCAATGAGTTGTGGGTGTACAGTGAAAAGCACAATCCAATATTGGCTCCGTACTCAGCAGTGTGCAAAGACTTGCTGAGGGAAAATTGTTGGCCACTGTCCACTGCTGTTTGCAAATGCTCTTAAATTTAATGTGCTTAGTTGTGTTTCCTTATGGAGAAGTTGAGAGCGATTTGACTCGGAGCCGAGACGGACGGAGGGGAGGGTGCGGAGCTGAATGAG
>JASSRZ010000006.1:4039715-4052647 GCA_032164315.1 Malacoctenus gilli | reverse complement strand
ATATATATATATATATATATATCTATATATATAATCGAAGATAAGGAAGGTTAATTAATTTAGTAAAGAGCAAAATATCAGAGGAAACGATCTCCGACTGACTCACACTCGTCTTCTTGGCTCTTCACTTTTGATGAGGAAGACCATATCAAAGCTCTGCCTGGCTTTCAGAAGGCACCATTAAAGATAGATTAAAAAGGAAAGGCTGTTGATCTCCGCAGAGCGCCTCCACACGGCCCGCACCAGGTCTTCCCAGTAAATGAAAGGAAAACTGATGAATTGAGCGGGATAAAAGTTCAGTCTTAATTACAGTCCGGCTCTAATTGACTGCTGCACCGATTACTGTGGTTTTTGTGGGTAATGTATCACTGAGCCAGCAGAGCCGAGTGCCGGCCGGCTCATAATTACTGGAGACATCAGATTAGACCAATGAGTGAGAGCAGCAAACACAAACACACAAACATGCACGCGGGCTTTGATTCATAAGTAGACATTAGGAGCGTTTGGACACATTTGCACTCGTGATAGATGCTGCAACACACCAGCGGAGCATATTCACGACTGAATCAAGCGGGAGCGTTTCGTCTACTTGTTTGTAAATGTTTTGTCACGCTTGCAGATGAAGTGGCTGTGCAGAGTTTCGGCAGTAAATATTCATCGTTTCTGCGTAAATCGGCGGCCGTCCTGTTTAATTCATGAGAGGAAAACCCAAAGAAAACGTTTGCTCTTCCGTGTGTTTGCAGTGTGTGTCGCTCTATACCGATGAGGACCTTATTGTAGCTTATTATAACCACAAATTGTGAAAACAATTAGGAACAACAAAAAAAAATACACTGGATCATAAAATATAAAGGAGAAAACAGGGGTTTTAGGTAAGTCTGCAGCAAATGAATGAAAGTCACAGTGTTTCCCCAGAAGGCATGTAAACACGTGTGTGTTGTGGAGGTGCGCGCATTGACCAATCACATTACTGTCAGCAGTGACACCACGAAGCAGCTCTGACCAGACGAGAGGTGACACCCGCGCGCACTTACACAAACGCCGCCGCTGACAGGACGCGCGCCCGTGATTAATAGCTATTGTCAGCGCCGCGCTGGGTGTCGCGTGGACGAAGGAGGTCACGGTGTCAGCGCGGCACCGTGTCTAAACTGGGTCACGTGCTGCCGCGCACACGTGGCAAAAGCGAGCACTTAATTGTGGGCGTTTCATCGACTTGTCAACTTTAACTTTATGGGCAGATCAGCCAGATCTGACAGTGGACCGAGAAAGTTTGGTGGGAGGGGCGTGCAGGCATGTGCGTGCGTGTGTGCGTGCGTGCGCGCGCATGCAAGCCTGCAGAGGGCCCGCTCATGATGAAACAGAATGAAACATTGGCGATCGACAGAAAACAAGCGAAGGGAGGTCTGAGGGTTGCGATTGGGATGAAGACGTGCTTCTAGTGGAAACTCCATGCGGGGATGAGAGTCCAGAGAAACGGATGAAAGAAGAGAGGAGAGGGAAGAGTGACATGTCAGAAAATGGAGAGTTGGTTCACTTTACACACCCACACCCACACCCACCCACCCACACACACACACAGCATTTTAATTAAAAGGAAGCAGTCGAAAGCATAGAGGAGAAAGCTGCTGACCAGAAATGAAAGATTTGGATTGGGCGGCTACATTTAGTGCCTGAAGGCAGTTGGAAGGAGCCCAAAGATGGCCGAGATACTCAAATAATGCTCGGGCGTTGTTTGCTCTCTGAGAAAAAGAGACTTTCTACCAGGGCGAACTCTTTGAATACTAATAGCGCCATGAATGACGGTCCAATCAACCCCCCCCCTCCTTCCCCACTCGACGACGAAAGAAAACCTCACTATGTGTAAGCTAATTGTGGGAAGAACGTGCTCGAGCAGCAGAGTCTGCCACTCACCTCCGGCTCGCTTTGGAAAGAAAGCCTTTCGTCCGCATCCACGAGATGATTGACACCTGGCTCAGGTGCCATATGGGCTCCGGCAGTGGCAGCCGCATCCAAATAACACCGCAGGTGCTCTGATCAAAGCCGCTTCCGATTTTCATCAGCGGGCCTCGCAGGACATCTGCATCGCCGCTTCGCCCAGGGGAGCGCTGACGCAGCAGGCCGGGCTTCCTCCGGCGTCAGCACAATGGAAGACGATGCGCGAGCGCCAACGTACGCGGGGAAACGCGCGCGGACACGGGGGCCGTTTGCTTTCCTCGCGCAGCCAGGGGCCGCGGTTGGAAACGCCACAGGGGGGACCTGCCGAGATGACGACGGAGATAAGAGCGCTTCAAGTGTTTGAAGGGAACATTTCCACTGGGAGAAAGTCGAGTTCAACGGCGAAAAATTTGGTTCGCACAGAAAACTGCAACTTCTCTCTTCAAAGTCCTCTTTCTGCTGTGGCTGCAGGATCCATTGATCCACAGGCAGGAGCAGCCGAGGTGTCGGGGGGGCTTGAGTTTAAACACCGTCCAGAGGCGGAGCTCCAGAGAAGCAGTGGGGAACAGCCGCGCTGTCGCTGGACAACACCGGCTTACTTTTCCCAGCGCCCGCAGGGCTCATACATGTCTCCAAAGACATGTGTGAGCCGGGACCTGCCGCCCGCCGGTTACCAATTCAGTGAAGTGCAACATTATCAACAAGACACAGACAGAAAGTTTCGTCTGTTTACAGGCAGGCTAACAACACAGCGGGGATTTGAGCTCGGCGCAAACTCCAGGAGGCAAAGACAATCTAAAGCAGATCTATCAGTCAGGAGGTTAAGAAGCTGTTTAAGTGCTTATTAGCAACTAATAACATGTCAGCATCTGAATCTACTGACACATCGATATCCAGAGAACTATGTAGTAAAAGTCTAATGCTGAGAACAACACAGGCAGGTAATTACTTTGACTTGAATGTCTTTATCTTTTCCATCTCTCAAAATGTGTCTGCGATCAGCAAAATGAATGTTTTGGAGGAATGAAACAGCAGGACCCCTCTAAATTTCTTCTGATTGGCTAAACCATGTCGTCAGTCTCTTTCAAATTAAAACTGTGGTTGGTTAGAATCTTAGTGCACACAAACGTTTCGGATGTTTGATGCTGAAGATGGAATTCCAGCAGAAGTGGATTTGAAGAAAAACAGAACAGACCTGAGTTCCGTCCTGATCCAGACAGGGCAAAGGGAACTCCACGGGAAATATGGAAACAAAACGCGGTGGCGGACAAAGACAAAAGAGCAGCTCTTGAAGCAAGGGGACTTGACGAGACACGGGACGAAACAGCTGAGTCGAAACAGACACAGAGCACAATCAACAGAGAAACCATCCAAAGAACAACACCGAGCAACAAAGTAGGAGTAAGACCTTCAGATGACCTCCAGCTCTTCCAGATATCTTTGGGGAAATTTTATTTTGAAGGAGTCAGAGGACAGGGTGTTGCTGCTGCTGCAAATCATCTACATACCAACAAAATAAATACAGAAGGGTTTTTTTCTGATTTCAATATCAAAACTAAATGTTAATCTCTCTGACTGGGAGCACGAGTCCTTTAAGAGTTGATTCTGCACCGAGTGAAACACGACAAAAGGCTGCTAATCAGCTTGTGCAGTCGTGACACTTTGTGATCCACAGCAAACTTTAGCATTCGAGACAGACGCGGCCTGATGAGGGACGCCTTGTTATCGGTAAACATCCCCAAACTGTTTGCGCTCGCCGGCCTTTCATGTCGCGAAAGCCGCCACCAGACCGCGGCGCCGAATCGAGCGCCAGCTTCCACTCGCGCTTTCTCCCGTTCGCGACTGAGCGCCGTTCCCCCCTCCTTTTATCTCCCCGCGCAACAATGAAAAACCGCAAGCTTCTGCCGCGCCCCCAGATGGAGCAACACAAACATCTCCGGCTGGAAGCAGGCAGAGAGAAAACGCTCCGTGCTTCATATTTCTTTCAAGAGCAGAGGAAGAAAAAAAAAAAGAAAAAAAAAAAAACAAGCCTGCGGGCGGATCCCTTTCAAGTCCTCCACCTATGGAGCTCCCACAGAAGCATTATTCACACTAAAAGATTGTTTTTGAACCGTAATGCTGCTGACTAGCAGGGAAATCGATAAAAAAAGAGAAACAACAGGCAATAAGTGCAGTGAATAAGATCTCCAGCACACGTTTATGTAGGAACATAATGTAAACGATCTCCATATGTTAATATGGCAATAACCCTGCAGGAAAACAGCTGAGCTGAAGCTTCTAAGTGTAGCCGGTGCTTGTACAGTCAGCCAAGTGTGACATGTCCTCAGCCCTCAGCAGATAGGCGCACGCCCAGGATCTGGGTGGGTTGGGGGGGGGGCGTTGTAGCGCGACAAAGCCCCTCCGGCGGAGCCCTGTCCTGCTTCCGTCGCACCTCACCCCCCCTCCCTGCGTCACAGCAAAACAAACCGGCAAGAAAATTGAAGGGACGCTCCTCGGACCTGCACAGCTGGAGGGGCGAGTGGCGTTTAAAATAAAATGAAATATTAAGTCTGTGTGTCTTTGTCGGCATCCTCCTCTCTCCTCCCACCCCCCCCCCACCCCCCTCCTCGCGACAGCCCGCCACGGAGCCACCCAATACGATGGATCCTGACCGCCGAGACGAGCGGGGGCCGATGAAATATGCATGACGGGAGGAAAAAAGCTCCCCGTCGGAGCACACAGTCCACAGTCCTGCTCCCCCCCCCCCCCCCCCCACCACCACACACACACACACTCTCACAGTGTAAAACATTGATGTCGGCGGCGGCGGCGCAGCAGGAGAACCGCTGGTTGGAGTTGAACCAGCGGAGGGTTAGTAAGTTCACGTCTAATTCTGGACTACACCCACAGGAGCAGCGGGCTGGGGGGGGAAAAAAAGCAGGGAGGGGCGTCGTTTTACCTCGAAAAACAAAAACAAACCAGGCCGCTCCTGGTTCACGTCCGCCGAGGCCCCTCCAGACACTTGGAAGAACCCACGTACTGAGATCCTGGAAAAAGCGGACGTATTGATTTCTGTCTTTGCAGTGGAAGGAGGCGCCACGAGAACGTGACGGACCCCCGCAGGTCGGCCACACTCTTCCTGGGTGTTCACCTCCAGAAAGGGATGAATACTTGATGAGCGCAGTGCTGGTGGCTCAAAAGCTCTCACAAGGAAAACGTCCTCACAAGTGAGCGCAGCTTTCAACTAGAATGCCACAGAAAAAGCCACAAAATAAAGAAGGTAAGACTGAGAACAACTAGGTCAGCTGTGGAAGCGTCTCAAGGCCCGATTCAGTCTTCGCCAATCGATGGTTATCTTCGGGCCCACCCTGCTCACTCACATCATTGAGGTTTTTGTGTGGTTTGAAGCGGGAAAGTGTCGTTTCTGGGATTTATGCCAAATACTCTCACAACTCGCGGGGATCTTCGAGACGAAAACGAACCACTTACACTGCAATTTGCCAACTTTTGATTGCTTTTTTTCTGTACTTTTTCCTACTTTTGATGTAAACAAAAACAGCACGGCGACGGCGCAGCTGGCCCTGAGTGTGGAGGAGGACACGGCGAGCCGGCCACCACCGGGTCTCGCCGCGGGGAGGCGATTCTGTCTCACAGCCTGGATGTAAAGGCAGGTGTGTGGTGCTGAGCGAGGGGCACGACCTGCCCTTCCTCCGCTGTTATTGGACAGACCGCACATTCTGAAGACTTATTGTTACCTGTGCTGAAAGTCTGGCTTTTTGTGAACACGCACGCACGCACACACTCACGCACACACACACACACGCACGCACACACGCACGCACACACACAGTTTTGAGGATCCCAACACGTGAGCCAGCTGCAGACATCACAAAAAGTAATGGCACACTTTTTTTCTTCCATGTGCTCCTCTCTGCTCCCTGCAAACACCACCTTCCAAAGCCTCGCGGCTTTCACAGCACAGTGTCATTTTTGACTCCTCCTGGCCAGCTGAGTTCACAGAGAGGACAGTGTCCAGGTGTGGGAGGGTTTCATGGATACACGGGAAAAGGACAAAGCTGCTTTCCCAGCATGCTTTGCAAAATGCAATATGCTGTATAGAGTTTTGAAAAAGATTGTAAGGAAACTTCTTCCTGTGTGAGCGAAAGGTCACTGTTACAATCGTGATTTTCGATTTCAAGCACTTTGGGTTTGTAGTTGTATAATACTGCAGGTTTGGTTCCCTTTGATTCCCACATGCACAAACATCACTTATCATAATCTTCAGTCCATCAACCCAATTTAGCGACTTACTCCTGTTTTGGGGATTAATGTTGGAGGCTTCTCCCAGCTGACAACGACTCAATTGCAGAGCCTCGTGTTGGAACAACTCAAACACACCGGCACACAAGCAGATCTAGAGTCAGCTGTCACTCCAGGTAAAACTCCAGCTAAAACAGGAGCTTGTCCAAATGGGAATAAACTCCAGCCTTAATCAACTCTCACGCTTAATCCAAACCCCTGAAATAAACTGTGATTAGCAGAACCTCGTCGCCTGCGTCTTCACAGGAAGTCGAACACATCAGTTGCGCAAACATCACCTTTGTCTGTCAGAGATGCAGCGGAGAGCTCGCGAATCGAACCAGGCATCAGCGTGAGCAGCAAAGAGGAAGCTGACAACCGGCGTCTCGTCAGAGGCTCGTCTCTCGCCGCCCGCCTGAGACGCCGCACGGGCGACGCGCGCGTCACAAAGAGAACCATTGTTCTTAATCTGCTTGTTACAGCTTATCAGCCCACTTTGATAGCACTCTCTCAACACATACACACACACACACTCGCGGCGCTGGGAAAACAAACAGGCGTCTGATCTGCCTCCTCAGGGCTTTGCGGGCTCTCTGTGAAACCTCCGTCTATCTCGGCAAGAGTCGACCTGGAAAACGCAACAAAGGCCCCGGCTCCTCGCCTCGCGTTGTTATTTAGCAAAGTCTGCCGCTACGACGGAGACACGGAGCAGGATTATGCACGCGCACGCACACACACACGCACGCAGGGCCTCAGTGCTCTCGCGTTTGCCGCAGACTTGTTCTCATTTTCCCAGAGCAACATTGATCTGATGCGCGAGTCAGACAGAGAAGTCTGAGAGTCTGGCAGCCCGCAACGAGCGCCACTTTCAACACATCATTAACCGAACCTGGTGAGAAGCTCCGCGTCTGTCAATAAAAGATTCAACCTGCCCCGATGAATCCAGCCTCTAATTACGCTCCGTTAAACGCCGCATGCAGGGGTACGAGGGAGCCACTCGATAGCTGCGAGGATTTAGATTACGGAAATAAATGAGAGGCAGCGGGGAAAAAAGTGAAGCGCTTCTGTGTCAGAAGTTACTTAAAAGTTAATAAATCCCAACTGCATTAGAAGTGTGGAAAAATAGGTTGAATGGAGAGTCACGTAAGTTAATCCAGGACCAAATGTTATCATTGAATGCCATTTGGGATTGTAGGAAACTTGACGAAAATGATAAATTAATGAGCTAAAAGCAGTCAACGGGGTCCGAAACGCGAACAAGCTGAGTGAGAGTGAAGCGGTTTGGTTCCGTGTCGGTCAACCTTGTTGCTGTTGGTGCGACAGCACTGATCCAGGGCATCACGCCACCTGCATCAAGGCGAGACCACTAAGACCACAACATGTCCCTTTCCAGAGAAGGTAAAGATGCAGCAGCCTTCTCCGGCTCACCGACGTATCACATCACAGGAGGACTCGAGAACTCTTCACATCTGAGCCCCAAACGCCAATAAAGCGGCCCGCTGCCCGAGGCCAGGCAGGGCGACGGCCGCCGCTAAGCAGTGACATTAACTGGAGTGTATTATTGGATTTTAAAGCTGGAGCGGCGACAAGAGCTCGCCGTGTTTACGCTGCTATTTTGTCTGTCGGAGTGAAAGCGGCGGCCTGATAAGTCCCATGTAGCCCTGAACCGATGACCTGTGTTAAGGAGGCATAATTGTCTTTTTACAGCGCCTCTAAATCTCTCCTCGCCTCGCGCTCTCTGGATCATACCCGCCACGCAGAGCGGCGTTGCCTAGCAGCGGCGGCGGCTGTCCTCCAGTAGCTTCCTCTTTGTTTGGTTGTTTTTTCTTTTTTGTGACTGATGGGCAACAAAGTCAGCTCTTTTTTTATAGTTCTGGTAATAGGCAGCGCTATCAGTGCAGAGTGGCTCTAACGGTGAGAAATGGGACGATGAAGGACGGCTCCTCAGCGCACAGATCACTCATTTTAACGACGCGCCGGCTTTATGAGCTCCAAACTTCCACTTTCTTTTCACGTTGTTTATCACATATTCATGAGAGAAAAAAACAAAAGCCGCCTGAGCGCGCGCGCGTGTGTGTTGGTGCGTCTCCACCGACCTGCAGCCATCTGCATGTATCCAGCCAGGGTGCAGATCCTCCGCTCACATCCTCCGCTGGGCAGGAAGATGGTGATGATGGCCAACAGGGAGCTGACAGCCAGCAGAGCGCAGCCTCCCGAACACAGCACCGCGCTGGTCTGAGGAACACACACACACACACACACTTTCATTTTAGCTCAGTTTGTTCAGCAAAAAAGTATGCAGCGACGACTGACCCACTTTCCCCATTTCCAGAAGCAGACGTCGGGAGCTACTTGCAATCGAGGGAGAAAGAAAGTGCACATATTCAGACAATCACAAGTTTGATCAGACTTTAAAGAATAGAACCAAGTCTTTGGGAAACTCAACCTTCAGTCCACATTTTAGTGGACTTTGTCTTTCAACTGCCCATTTTGGACCTGCTGTAAGTTGGTCTTTGTGCGCTGTGTTGTTGACAATCTGACTGGCTCCTCCTACTGTCTTCACTACGCTTGCAGGGACCCTCCTGGGAGGAGCGCGCTGAGCAGGGCGACTGGCACACAGTTTAAGTTTGCAGGCAGGTTTACTGTGTATGTGTGCGTGTGTGTATGTCAATGCTTGCGTGCTTGCGTGTGTGCGCTTCATCACATCCTCCCTGACACTGCTTTTTGTTCCTCCGTCTGAAAGGAGTCCTACAAGTGCTACACAGGAGCGCAGTCGGCATACGGCGCCACATCAGTGATCGGCGTGCAGGCGTGGGCGATCACAGACAAATGTCTAACATGCGCCGGGGAATTACAGCCCTAAAACACGTGTCATCGTGCACGTCCCTGATGTGACTGACGTGAACGGAGGGAGGATGAAAGCAGAGCAATTTCGACGCCTGACAGAAAGACTTAATTAGCTCGTTCTGGGGTTTTTTCGGGGAAAAGTCAGAGAGGGGAGTGAGAGGCAAATATGACCTTTAATCGCTTGACTTTCATTTGTCCAGGTGGGGGAGATCACCCCTGTATGACCAGCATACAGAACCAGTGTCTTTGCACCTGTCTGGCTGACAGATCAGCTCCTCAACAGCTCGGACTTAAGGGCACCTTGAGCATGGAAGTAAGTGGGGGGGGGGGGACACACACGTGGGAGCGCAGCGAACAAGCGGACTGGCCCCTTTATTGCAAACGATTCAGAGAAACATTAGCAGATTAATTTGATTTGATGTATGATTCGAGTGTCGCCGTCATTTAGCAAAGCGATCATTTGTCCTCCGTCGCCCAGCGGTGCACGCTGTCTGCCTGCGTCCCGCTCTGTTGTGACAGCTGCTGCTCAAGACGCCTGGAGAGAGCGGCGCGCTGCACCTCTGCACAAACACGCAGACGACACACAGAAACGCTGCACAAAGAATCGTCAAAGCGGCGAGGATGTCCTGATGGGGGCTTTTTTACCTTTGTTTTGCAACGCTGATGTTACTCGGTTCTTCACCAACCACAAGCGGTGACCTGATGTGCAGTGAAGACAGACCTGCGTGAATGTAGAAATGCAGTTTCCCACCTTTCCAAACGTTCTAAATGTGAGAGTCGAAGTGACAGCGGCTGTGTGCCAATTACTCCCTCATCCTCTTTACTGCTCCATCACAGGTGATGGGGGGGGGGGAGCAGAAGCTGATGCCCACCACCACTGGATGAAGGCCTGCTTGACCCCTGGACAGGTCAGCGGTGCACCACAGGGCAGAGACAGAGACACACATACCTAAGTGGAGACAGAACGCAAAGCCGCCCCCCCCCCCGACCTGTTTACTCTGAGCAGAAAATCAATAATGAATCACATCCATTGTCCATGTGCAACATATACATAATGAAGGGCGTTTAATAATTGAAACCTCGGAGCCTTGAAGCTTCGAAACGACACGAAGGATCACGGCTTGACTCTGCAGGACGCAGGCCTGCTCTCTGAACCCCGTCTGGCTGCACAGACGCGACTGGACGACTTCGACCTATGAGCGCCTTCAGATTACAGCTAAAAACGATTTGAGTGGTTGTGGCTTCTACTGGCGATACCCAGTTGGTTATATGATTATAAATGAAAGCAGACGAAATTAGACAATGAAGGTTCAAATTATTCAACGTTTCAAGTGTTTAACTGATTTGAAGGTTTATGCATTACCGTTTATATTTACAATGTAGTTTTGACAAGCTTACTCTGTTTCAGAGCCTCATTGTGTTTTCAAGCTGGCGCAGAGTCCAGCTTTGTGTATCTCCTGTAGTGTCTGAGGCATCACGTAGCTATTATGTTAAAAACCTCACCAAAACTGTAGGAAACCAAAAGCAACAACCAAACGCAACTGAAAGCTTTGTGTCGAGAACCGACAACCCCCCCCCCCCCACGCGTCGTCCGACCCGTTGTGATGATAGAAACGCTGAATATCGCTGCTTCAACACAACCGAAACCAAGTCCTGGAGACAAAACCACGCTGATGAGAAGCCGTCCTGCGACTGCTGCTTTTGTCTTTCGTTTTGTTCGGCAGCCACAAGAGGACAAAGAAGACGAACGAGCACAACTGGTGATGCAAAAGAAAAAGCCATTAACGTCTTTGTTCCTCTTCTGTGCGATCGTATTCGTGTATGCAGAGGAAAGTCTCCTCTCCCTCCACTGCCTGATCTTGGCCTTGCCTTGTGGGCTCCGTGTGCAGCCCCCACCCCCACCCCCACCCCACCCCTCCACCGGTCTCAATTCCCTGTGACACACTAGAGGTACGCCACGTCTCAAAAAAGGGGGAGCGGCGTCGCTGCAGCCCGCCGTCATATGAAGCGGTCTGACCAAACAGGCAAATTTGCCAGCCGAGACCATAATCAGACCAACAATTAACATAAAAAAAAATGCTTGTAAATCTAACTATTTTTACGTGGAAGCTGTAAATCCCGCTCGCTGGTGTTTTCTTCCCATTTTTCACTCACCTAATTATCGGGGCGCTGTAATAGACTCACACACATGACATTTTCCGCGTGCCATTTAAACACAGCCCGGGAGACTAATAAAGCGCCACATAGTTTGTTTTTGTTTCCACAGAAAACAACCAAACATTTCAATTATTGGCGCCGCAATTCATCAACTCCCAACACTTTGTCTGCGTGCGAGTGTGCTCTGATGAGAAGGGGGGGGGGATGGGGGGAGTGGGGGGAGTGGGGGGGGGTTCATCTTCATTTCTCCCAGACAATACAGAAATATTCACAGGGCCTTTTTTCTTTTTTTTCTCCTCGACTGTACTTGAGTTGTTGTGAGCGCAAGTTAATTTAGTAGAAAATGGGCTGCTAACAGCACTGGTCCTTTCAGTGATTCTTGCTAAATAGATTGTAATTATGTGTGAATAACTGGTCGGGCTCCTGCAACAGCTGCAGCCACAGAGGAAAGCAAGGAGGGAGGGTGAAAGAGTGGAAAATTGTTCGGAAGAGAAAACCATGGATATGGTTTGTTGTTGTTTTTATTGTTTTATGGCTGGAATACAAAACAGGACGAGCAGACATGTCTTAATCTCTTTGTCTTTCACTCAGCTGCACTCAGAAAAACTCCTTTTAGAGACTAAGCCCCTCAGGATGTTGTGACTTAACGTACACTGATGCACAAAGGCCCGACTTTTACACCGCGGACATAATTAATGCAGAGAATGACTGACGGACTTGACCCACGAGCGCCGTTTAATACCGCGACCCCGCAAATCCGGCCGGGAGCGGCCACGAACACAACAGTACAAGTGGAGCAATGCTGGTAAAAGTGAAGGGCCGCGGGCGGCGGTACACGTGGAAGACTCGCTGGCACCATCGTAAACAACCTTTATTAGTTTCCCACGATAAATGATCCACATCCTGAGCCTGTTGGAGACCAATAACTGCGCGGATACCTCCCAAAAACACTCCATCCAGCTGCTTCGGGTCATAAAGGGACACTGTGAAGGGGGACTTTTTGATTTCCAATTACGTTAAGATAGTCAGGGATTACGCTGTGCGGGCCAATGAAATTTCATTGTCACCTAAATTGGGAGTTACAAGACGGATATGGGCAGACATGTCTCATTCCAGACGCTCGGGCTGCGCCGCTCGAGCCGGGCGGCTGAAAGCTTCCGAGACGTGGGACACGGAGGGTCCGTCCTCCTCAGAAGATGAGGGAGGGAGGGAGGGAGGGAGGGAGAGGAGACGGTTAACGCTTGGCGCCGGCCCTTGACAGAAATAACCTCCACTTTACAATCGAACGCCTCGCCTTTATGGAGGACAAGAGGTGAAGCGAGAGCGCCGCAGATCCGATGATAAGCCGACGTGACGGGTTTGTCATATTGCCCGACTGCTGTGCCACTGTTTGTGTGTATGTGTGTGTATATATCAGCCTTTGTCTATATTCAACGTGTACAGGTATGCCATCAGCACTCAACTGCTGTCTCATCCTCTGAGTGTCTGTCTCTGCACCCCCCCCCCCAACACTAATCAGCATGCAGCAGCGTGAGAGCCCAGCAGTCACACCAAAGCCTCAGCCTTGACACGTTCTGCCTCCAGAAGCCCATTAGCAGCGTAGCACAGCTTCCCAGGACATCATCCAGCTACCACAGCCACACGCGCACTCACACACACACACACACACACACACACACACACACACACACACACACACACACACACACACACAC
>JASSRZ010000006.1:3976164-3999409 GCA_032164315.1 Malacoctenus gilli | reverse complement strand
GTGTGTGTGTGTGTGTGTGTGTGTGTGTGTGTGTGTGTGTGTGTGTGTGTGTGTGTGTGTGTGTGTGTGCGCGCAGCGACTCTGGGGAGAGCCTGTTCTTGACCCAGCACGATGCTCCGGAGGCCGGCCGCTCAAGGAGCCGCAAGGTACCAACCGCGGGCGACCGGTCATCGCTGCATTCCAGCACGAAGGCCAAGTTGGAGAGGACCCTGAGGTTCAACCTGCCAAAGTACAGCTTCAATATCCCGAAACATTCTCCCTCCAGCCTGACGTTGACTCTCCAGCAGAACATCGAAATGCATGTGAGGGCAATTCTTGCACCCCCCCCCCCTTGCTTTGGTGTGACTTTGTGACACTGTGTACAATTGTGTAAGACAACAGTGCTTGGTTGTGTTGTAGTCTGCAGTGATAAGAGGCTTCTTCACCAGTGTGCGGGACCTGGGGGCAGGAGATCTGCCCTCACCTCGACCTACCGTGGACCTGGAGGGGGACAGCATCGCCCCAGTCTCAGAGTGAGTTCACTTTCCGGGGAAAACAAAACATATGATCTGAGTGCACAAAGATCCTCTGAATCATTTTTTGCATGCCTCATACTGAGTCTCTGTTCTGTTGCAGCAGAGAAGAAACAGAGGATGAAACGGTTGCGGATGAGCACATCAGAATAGTGGTAAGCAGCCTATTATAAGCAGATTGATCACATGTGGGAGCAATTCATGTGTGAGTGCAGCCTGTGTGTCGTCCCACAGCAGAAGAAGTGTTTGGTGGTCTCGTCCAAACCCAAGTGCGGACGCCCCTGGTATGACCCCCAGAGGACAGGCGGCTGGGTGAGGCCACTCTGTTATAAAGGACCCGAAGCATCCCGAGGAGGACCGCACCAAGCTCCAGACGCCGGCTCCAGTCAGAGAGAGTCTCCTCGAAGAGTTCTCGGTAACACGCCAGCAAGTCGTGGGGCGTTGTTGCTGCAGACGGAAGCGTCAAAAGCAAAGAAAAACAAGGTTTTTGAGCAAGAAGAAAAGGCCGATGGGTCGTCCTCCGACAGCGACGCCACGTTCTGTGAGGAACTGGAGGAACACGCTCAAAAGTTAAGACAGGCATCGCCAGGCAGAGCCCTGCTGCACACTGATGTTTCCTTGACAAACACGCTCTCCAGGAGGCAAGAGGGAGCGAGTGCACCCAAGCACCAAAGTGATCTGGTTGACAGTGAAAGCAGGGGAGTGAAGAAGAACAACAGACACAGACTGGACAGTGAGAGCACAGAAGAAGAACTGTTTCCGAATCAGGAGGAGGAGGAGGAGATTCGCAGGGTTCAGCCTGTGCTTGTGGACGACACTCCTGATGTCCCTCCCACCCTCGGTGAAGAGGACAGTTTGTTACACAGTTATGCTCAAAACCGAGGAGACGCGCTCGTTTCAAAGCGGGAGGAGAACAGACACAGATTAAATAGTGAGAGCACAGAAGAGAATCTGTTTCAGAGTCAGGAGGAGCTGCACAGTGGTCCATCTTTGTTTGTGGATGAGACTCCTGATTTAATATCTCCAAGTGTCGATGAGGTGGACATTGTGCCACTCGGGGATGCAAAAAATGAGGGAGACGTGCATGATTCAAAACAGCAAAACGTTAAGAAGAAGAACAAACGCAGAGGAGATGGTGCGAGCACAGAAGATGAAACGTCTCCCAGTCACGAGGCGCTGCGCGATGGTCAGTCTGGGCATGTGGACGAGCCTCCTGATCTGCTTGCCCCAATCTCGGAAGAGGACACGTTTTCCCACTGTGGTGCTGAAGGTGAGGGAGACATGCCTGAATCAAGACAGCGAATAAAGAAGAAGAAGAAGAAGAAGAAGAAAAACAGACAGGGGGATGCACAGGAGAAGGAGGACATGCCCAAGTCAAAGAAGAAGAAAAAGAAGACAAAAAAGAGATCGCGAGCTGATGATGACATCACAGAGAAGGTGGACGGACACGTGGAATTTGATGTGAGGGTGGAGGCGTCTTTTTCATCCAGCTGCTGCACAGAGGAAGGAGGGAAGAAGAAGAAAAAGAGAAAAAGGAGGGATGAAGAGGCGTTGCAGGTCCAATCTGACAAAGGTGCAGAACTGCACGAGAAAATGAGGCCATCAAATGCAACTTCAGATCAAACCTCAATGGAACAAATCGATGAGTCGAAAGATTGTTTGGAACCGTCTGAAGCTGCCCTGGAAGTGTTGGAGTCTCCATCAGGGACGCGTCAGAGAAAGAAGAGAAAGAAGCATTCTTCAGTGTGTGAAGCTAATCTTCAAGGAGGAGAGGATGGTGGAGAGGTGAGCTCTTCATTCAAAGGCATCAGCCTGGTAGAAAGCCTGGAGTTACCTGTCAAAAAGAAGAAAAAAAGGAGGTCTGTGAATGGAGGCATGACGCTCACGCCGCAGGAAGAAAACACACAAATAACAGCAGAGGGCGCTAAAGAACAAGACACCAAACTGCAGGCCAAGAAGAAGAAGAAGAAAAAGCAGCAAACCCTTGGAGCCCCCAGCCTGAGCATCTCCTTGGACACTGTGGAGCAAAGTGATGATTCGGTGTCTCTGCGGAAAAAGAAAGAGAGGAGCAGCACTTCCTTCCTGGCTGCTGATGCAGAGCAGCCAGCCAGCGGGTCAGCAGCAGTCGGAGGAAGTTTGATGGTGAGAGACGAGGTCAGGAGGAAGAAGAAGAAAAAGAAGAAGAAGGAGGCGTCAGAATGTGCTGCTGATGCAGATTTTTCTCTAACTGAGGAGGATGCAGCTGTGAGAAAGAGGAAAAAGAAGCCTGGAGCAGAGGTGGAACCAGCCGAAAGTGAGCGTGTGGAGTCTGCGTCGCCGGACCCCTGGAGCTTGCCGACACCTCGGAAAAGAGGCGCGACTGTGGCCGCAAACTCGGGCAGTAACGCGTCCCTGATGGAGAGCTTTTCGCCATGCTCACTTGTAGATCAGGATGAGCTGAGGGCGGAGAGGAAGAAGAAAAAGAAGATGACCGATGCTTTGCCTGAGGATCAATCCTTCAGCAGTGACACAGGAGCGGCCCACAAGAAGAAGGCTGCTTGTGGAGACTCTTCACATGCTGACGGCCACAGAAACCCCAAACGAACACTCTACAATCCACACACAGACTTCTTGCTATGGTAGCAATGTGAATGTGTTGGAGTGTGTAACAAACTGACACTTCAGTTACTTTTTACATGTATTTCCATGTGTGTCAAATTTTCGATATATGTTACTGTTATTGTCATTGTTTTCTTAATAAGACTCATCAATTTCTTTTTAAAGAAAATAAAAACTGTTACTTTTAAAAAAAAAATGAACATTTGCTGTCTGTTTATTTGTGTTCTTGTCAATGTGACATCTTACAACATGGTTGAAAACTATAATAAGGTTACAGTGGGATTGAACTCGATGAGGAGGGGGCATCAAAGCCTGACCTCCAATAGATGCGTTTAAAGAGTTTTTCATTTACTGTATTTATTCAGTTGTTTTTTATTATTAATATCAATGGACACACACCTTTTCTTTTTTTTTTGCCCCAATCGACCTCTACTTTGAAGTGGTTCCCACCCTGGGGGTCCCAAACCACAGTAAGACATTTAGAAGATCAAGAGGACACCTGAAATGGGCTTTTATTGTGAAGGGTACTGTTCATATGCGATTGTGAAATTTGGGTGTGTTCATAATTGTTTGGTTTCTCTGTAGTGTTTTGGGGGGGAACAGGATTGTAGTGGGGGGGGGGGGTCCAGGGAAATGGAGTTGGGAACATCCGCTCAAAATGACAAAATTGTGGTTTATTTTAAAATGTGTGTCGGAAATAACCGGGTCAAGTGCACAGGTTGTGTCAGTGGCAGCAAAGTGACTTGCGGGGTCTGTCCTGCAGAGCCCACCGCGCCGCCCGCTGGCTCTCACGCACGGTGACTGACCGCGGCGGAACAAGGGCGCGTTACGTAAGAGCGCAGCTCAGCGCGCGTTCAGACGGCGCGCCTGTCAGCATCCGAGAGGAAACTTTCCCCCGCGCTCCCGACGCTCCCAAGCCAGCGGGTCCTCGGTCCAGGCTCGGACACGCACAGACATGTCCTCCTACAACGGCGCGGCGCGGTTCCGCGAGGCCAGCCGGGTGGCGATTTTCGGGGGGACGCACGGGAACGAGATGTCCGGCGTGACGCTGGTGAACCTGTGGGTGAAGAACGGCGCCGAGATCCAGAGGAAGGGAGTGGAGGTGAAGCCTTTCATCACCAACCCGAAGGCTGTGGAGAAGTGCACCAGATACGTGGACACGGACCTCAACCGAGCCTTCACCCCGGAGAACCTCAGGTAAGCGCGCCGCCGCCTCGATGCTGTCAGCGCCGCAGGTCGAACGGGAACTTTTTCGTGGCACGGAGCCACAAAAACAGGTGGACCGACGGACCCGCGCCTGGGTCCGCCTCTCCGTGGAGAGAGGGGGACGCGCACCGTGAGCACCCGGCAACAACGCTGCCTGTTTGTCTTTTTTTTTCTTTTTTGGCTTTATTTCAGTGGAGCACTTTCCCATTTCCCGATCGCATCAAGAACAAAAACCTATAAACAACGTGATTACGCAACAGTGGCACAGTCCACGTGCGGCTCTCCCTGCAGAAGGGGGCAAATGTCACAGCATCGCTGTCACTGACGCGACACAATCGCGCTAAATGAAGGAAATCCACGCAGGAGCGCGTCTGGGCGAGAGTGACTGAGAAACATTAACCGTGTTTTCTCCCAGTCACGTGGAAAGCTCCATCCGAGCGTTACAGCCGCAGGTACAAGGGGAGTGAGAGCGCCGTGTTTACCATGGCGGCACCCTTCCCCCTCCTCCCCCCTCCGTGCCCCCTCTGCCAATAACAGCGGAGCAGCGCGTCCCTCCTCCGGGTCCACAGCTGATTGGCAGCCAGCAGGAAAAACGTGAGCGGAACGTGACGGCGCTGCCAATGATTTGAGACAGCCTCTCCTCTTTCTTTTTCTCTCTCTCTTTTTTTTTGTTTTTTTAAATCTTTTTATTCCTTCCTTTCTTCTTTTCGTGTGCAGCGCGGCGGAACAACAAGTCTTACGCAAACGCTGGCTCGTGCGGTGTGAACACACACCGAGCCTCGCTGCTGATGTGGCCGAACAACAACAGCTCGTCCACTCATTAATCATCCAAGGAGGGTCCTCCAATCGCACTCCTCGGATTAAAGGATTTTGTGTGTTTGCAGGGGCGGAAAACAGACAGTTGTCACACATCAACAAATTGTTTGGAGCCCCCCCCCAAAAAAAACAAAAAAAAAGCTGCCACCACCCCCTTACTGACATCAAACTTCAACCCCTGTATTTATGTGTTGTATATGCAGATTATGTTTGTATCAGAGGGGTTGTGGAAAGGTTTTTTTCTAATATTTTGTCCGAAAGCTTTTGTCTCTAAAATATAGTATTCAAGGCCTGTCCAAGATTTAAGGTGAATCCAAACCAAAGCCTGAAATCTAATCAAAAACATAATTATAGTCCCATGTGTTACTTCATCTCTAATCATGAACAAGCAGGCCCAGCACAACCAAACGTAACCCCAAAGCCGTATTCGTAAAAGTGTAATCCTGGCTGAACCCTAAACCCTGATTCTGAATGAGGTTCATCACCCAGGAAGTGAGAAACCAGAGACACATGTTTTGTTTTTTAACACATTAAAATCTTGTATTGTTCTCCGTTCCTGAATTAAGAGCACATTAGGCATGATTACAGACTGCCCCTCCATAGCCTCCTGGTCAGACCATCGCAGTCCATCCTTTCTGCACGTCTCTTTCTGTTTCTGTAAGGCAATGTTTAGTAAAGTGTACAATCATTGTCCGAGAGTGCAGCAACAGTTCTTTTGATCGAGTCAGTGTTTCGCCAGCAGAGGGTTAATGAGAGCTGCTGCTGAGTGACGGTTTGCAGCCCACTTGGTGCAGCCCGTCGTTGATCTTTAAAGATCCTCTCAGCGCTCCTCAGCTCGGCCTTTCTGAAGGCAACATATAAGAAGATTAACCACTCTGAAAGTCGTTCTCAAAACGGCTCGCGATGTGGTTTTTTCTCCCGTTTACAAAGAGTGAGATTCATTGCGTGCACGTCCTGTCGGCTCTCGCTCAGGTCGTTGCTAATAGTGACCCGACAGTCCGGACAAAGCCGGGCTGCTGCATGTCTAAAGAGCAGGTGGATCAGGGGGAGACAATATGGACAGCAGAGGAGCTATTCTGCTGTAGAACTGCCTGGACTAATGCTTACAGGCAAATGTTTAGAAAGAGCTCAGAAAACATGGAAGGAGCCGGTCTTGCCGCCGACCAGAGCTGCTATAATGTGAGCTGAGGCTGTGGGTAAAAACCTATTCAAACGCCCTCCTCTGCAAACAAGCCGGACTCAAAGAAAGTAGCAGAAATCTCTTTTTAATCTTACAAAACCTGCTGGAATGTTTGCTCAACGCAGGTTTTGTGTTTCAGCGTGGACTAAATTGTAGCCCTAACTCTATAAATGAGCAGATGAGGTGGAAACATATTCACTACCAAGTATTGATTTGCAGTCGGTGATGGTTTCCCTTTCGATCATCAGTGAAATACAGCACCTTTACTGTGAGAACGATCTGTTTTTCAGGCGTTCACCCCTCATTTACTCATTTTCTACCTCATCCCAGCAGTTAATGTATGAACTCGCAGTTGGTAATTATCAAAATTGTTGGAGTCGCAGAAACGATCAGGTAAACTGTCATATGGCGTCTGGGACACTCTTATGTAAATCATTAATATGCTCCATTGCTCATCGTCCCCTCAGGTCAATTTCTGTGATAAGCAGCACATGTGTGGGCATCTGACAGCGAGCTAACGTGTGTGTGCGTGTGTGTGTGTGTGTGTGTGTGTGCGTGCGTGCGTGCGTGCGTGCGTGCGTGCGTGTGTGTGTGCTGCATGCGTGTGTGTGTGTTGCAGTGCCCTGGGAGGAGATGCTCTGCCCTACGAGGTGCAGCGAGCTCAGGAGATCAACACGATGTTCGGGCCCAAGGGCAGCGCCGACGCCTACGACGTCATCTTCGACCTCCACAACACCACGTCCAACATGGGCTGCACGCTGATCCTGGAGAGCTCCAAGGACCACTTCAACCTGCAGATGATGAACTACATCAAGGTGGAGGCCTGCAGCACACGTTGTCGGTCTGACTGTGGCGGTTTTTTGAGGCCTCTTCTTTAAGGTTCTCGATTCAAGTCACAGCGCCGCTTATTTTAGCCGTATTTCTAAAAATAGAGTCATTTTTCAAAAGACCAAGCATTTGACTGGGTGCTTCTTGTCTTTTGTAATCATATCAAAAGCCCAGAGCAGCCTCTGCAGAAACAGACTCGCTTTTATTATTAAACACAACTATTCAGAGTGTTTGCAGCCTTCTTACACATTCATTTGGAGGTGCTGGTATTGAATACAACTGACGTGAAATTAACTTGTCGAATTAGGAGCGCAGCCAGTGAAGCCCGAGGTTTGGTTTTTGTCTCTGAGGAAAAAGCTGCAGATGTTCAAATCATGCAAGACAGAACAAAACAAAGTGACATTAAATTACATAAGCGAAACAAGCAAACGGACAAGGCCCGTGAGAGCCTATAAATAGATCTATGATTGACTATTCATCACGCAAAGACAGAGGCTGCCGCATTTTCACCCCACACAAAAACAGGAGCCTTCGCAATAAAAGCAAAAGGCAGCGGCTTCCCACAGCCGCTGCAGGTTCAACGCAGCCGGTGACGATTTAGTCAAAGTCAGAGAGACAGAGCGGGACTGAGTTATGTTTTCGGGCTGATAAGCGAGAGAGGATCCTCATGCTGTCTTCCTCTGGAGCAGAAGACAATGTGAGTCACAGCGGGGATGAAAGAATCTGCGACAAAAGCAACAAACAGGTTGTGAGTTAGCGCAAGAGTCGGGGAGTGTGTGTTCCCACTTTAAGAGGTGCACTCGGTCAGAGGATGGACTCTCCAAGTCCCCCTCACCAGACCCCCCCTCCAAACAGACTCAGTGACCTTTCCGTTCACTTGGCTGCCGTGTGACAGCCTCAGGTTGATGTTCAGAGCAGAGGCGATGGTTCTGCGTCGTGTTTGCGTGTGCTGAACGTGAGCCGTGGTCTCTGTGTCGCATTAAGTCCAGTGTAGCTTGGCGCACACTTAGTTTTCCACCCTGTCAGCAGAAGCAGAGTTATGTTGCACACTCCTGTCATGTGGAGTCAGTATGTTCTTTTTTATTTTTTTCTCATCTTGTTTTGTGCGTTTTGTGTTGCAGAAAGCCATCGCTCCAGCGAGCTGCCTCGTTCTGCTGAATGAACACCCTCTTTTGAAATACTCCACTTCACGCTCTGTGGCCAAGCACCCCGTGGGTGAGTCCAAATCCAACGTCTCTGAACAGACGGGACAATGTAGTGTCTCCCGTGGAGTGTGCGTGCCTGCGTGCGCGCGCGCACTGGATGACTCCGTTGGCGTTGGATTGACGCGCCGTTTCGTTGCAGGTCTGGAAGTGGGTCCTCAGCCTCAAGGTGTTTTGAGGAGCAACATCTTCGAGGCGATGCGAGTCATCCTCAAACACGCCCTGGACTTCATCGAGCTGTTTAACGAAGGTGAGAGGTCTGAAAAGCGCTTCGCAACCTGCCAGAGAGCGCCGCCTCTGAGGGTCCGTACCGCTGCGACTGGCTCGCGCTCCCCCACCGGATGGGAAAGAAACAAAAGTCCAAAGATCTCGCTCCGATTTGAGCTTGCTGCTGCATCATCCTAATCTCAACGGTGTTTTACATAAGAGGGAAATGAGGTTGTTTACAATCAGCCTCGCTGTGACGACCGCGATTGTGTCCAAACGCCTCTGGGGGACAGTCTGACTCATCCAGATGTACCGACACCCCGGTCGGCCTGCCTGCACCGGCCACTTCCTCCCTGAAGGAACACCACAGTAGTCGTGATGTTTAGGTTCCAGGCAGAACCCCCCCCCCCCCAACACACACACACACCTCTTTTTTTCTTCCTTTATTACATAAACAAGCAACAAGCGCTCCGTGCCAAGTGTGTGTCGCAGTGGGTCGGTCCCCCGACTGTCCTGCAGTTGAATGGCCCGTTTGTTTGCAGTGGCTCGGTTTCCATGTGGTTGAAGTCGGGCTGCCAACGGTGTGGTGGGACCACAGTGGTGCTAATGAATGCCCTGGCACGGTGATGAATCGGTGTTCCCTTGCTTTGAAGCCCAGCGGCGAGTGGGGCGAGCTCCTTACAAGAGGAGCGACTGTTCCAGCTGGACACGGCCCGCGGTTACCACGCCAACTGAAAGGGCAAAATGCCCCCGGTGACGCAGATCCCTCGCCTGTTCGTTTGGTGCGACTCACATCCTGATGGAGCGCAGTGAGGGTGCAGGTGAACAGTGAATGGGAAACTTTATGTAACACGCACCAAGTCCTCCTGTGCAGCTCCCCGAAAGGACAGAACGTCTCTGAGAGGCTGCAGCTGAGGCTTCCCAACAACATGAGAGATGAGTGCAGGTACAGAACAGTCAAAGGCCACACAGCAAAAAAAACATCCAGCATCCAATCAGAAGGCTCGTCTCAGTTGAGGGCAACAGCGCTGATCATCCAACGGCCCCCCTCGGAGGTTTCAGAGACTCCGGATCAGAGTGATGCAGCAGCTCTCCGTCTGTTTGTCTCCTGTCTGCTGCTCAGCAGCTCATGGTGGGGAAAGACCAGCTCTTATTGCTTCCCTAATAAAGTGGCTCATGAGTGTGCTGTTCTCTGTGACGTGTTCAGGTATGGAGTTCCCTCAGTGTACAGTGGAGGTTTTCCGGGTGTCCGAGAGGGTCGACTACCCCAGAGACGCGAACGGGAACATCATCGCCATGGTTCACCCCAACCTGCAGGTAGGAAGTCCAAACCCTCTGACTTCCTGGACCTGTCAGGTTGACTCGCCACAGAGAAGGAGTTTGGGGGTTGCCGTTGGCGTGGCAGCGTCCCAGTGTGACCTCCCTCCCTCGAGGTTGATTGAGTGTTGTTGTTCCAGGACTGCGACTGGGAGCCGCTGAACCCCGGCGACCCCATGTTCCAAACGTTCGACGGGAAGACCATCCGCTACCAGGGCTCGGGCACCGTCTACCCCACCTTCATCAATGAGGCAGCTTATTACGAGAAACAACAGGCCTTTGTCACCACCAGGAGGGAAACCCTGGTCGCCAGCGCCATCAGAAAAGCATGAGAGCTGTTCTGGGGTGGGGGTGGGGGGTTTGGGGGGGGGCTGACCACCATTGATGGCCACAGCCGCCTGTGTATAGATTTTGCACTTTGCTCTGTTAGCGAACTTCCTGCACATAATGACTAGGTACCATGTTTTACACACTGATTTAGTTTTCTATGCGTTTACTATCAGAGAAATCAATTAACTATGCAAAGAGGGTCCGTGGAGGCTTTGCAAAGATTCACTGTGGAAGTCTTTGATATGAAGACACTGTTGCAGTATTTATGACACTGTTGGAGATATTGACATCAAATCAACAAAGCTTTTTCATGGAACGATTTTTGGTGGCTTCTCGATCAGTACGAACACTCTCAGTAAGTTTCCTACCACTGCTCAGGAAGGACATTAGGGATCAAGACCTGCAACCGATGACCCACAACTGTGTGTGTTTGTCCCCCTTTCTGATTATTTGTATCTCTGTCAGGGTGTTTTGTGGCCTTTGATACGACTTACCTGTGACTCCACTGGTTGCATATGTGGTGCTGTCCTACTGTTGCCTTAACTGAGATTTCAGAGAACAAAAAAAAGGAAAAGAAACAAATTGCACAATGAATTTGGAGTGAAATTTTTCTCTTCTCTCTGTGGATATAATTTTGATAGGAAGATGCTTCCCTGCGTGAGCCGGGAACAGTGTGATACATGTTTTATGATGATATATTTGTCTCTATTTTGATATCCTCGTACTGTACGTGTGTTTTGGTTCACAGTGATGTATAGGACTTGTCGAATCAGGACAGTGTGTGTACTTTCTAATGTTGTCGTGTCTACGTCGTCCGAGTGATGAGCTGTCGTCTTACGGTGATCCTTTTTCCAAACAGCAATATTTCTGTTCGTATGATTATTAAAACTCATCGTCCTAAATGTCCTGTGGAAATGATCAAGACAATAAATGTAGTACGAGTCAACATCAGGCTGTTGATTTCATCGAATTGTTCTCATTGTCCGTCGCCACAAGAGGGCGTCACACCACCACTAAATGACTATCTTTCCCTGCTAAACAAACACAGACCTCCGACCAAGTGCGTTTTACAGATTTCAAGTCATAAATATACCAGATAAACACATAATAAAAATAGCCTAAAAAAGAATCTTTTGATAGATTAAAATCCATCTTGAAGCTGAAGAAATGATGCAAATTTGCTGTGTATATAAATATCTCCAATCCAACCAAGACCACAATATTGGTTTGAACAGATGATGAGATGTAATCGGAGTGAAATGATGAGCTGGTTTCCTAACTAGAAATCTTATTTTCTGGATTCGAGGCCAAGTCGTGACGAAGGGGCGCCAGAAAAAAGAAGATCTGAGGGAGGAGGGTGAGACTGAACAAGGCTTTGTTTCAAGCCGAGCAAACAGGTACCAGATCAGTCACTGTCAGGGAATCTGTGGGGACTAAAAAAACAGAGCGCTCACATTTGCAGCCCAGAAGTCTTGCCTGGAGAAATGAAGACCACATTCGGGTCACTACTGGCCACATTCTTCTGTGTCGGTTGTGTTCAGTCGTGTTGGTGTCCAACAAGCAGGAAAATAGGGTGTCACTCTCAGCACTGAAGTAGTTCAGTGACCAAACTGAAAATTGGAATACTTATATTTAAATGCAAAGTTCATCACACATTTTTGCAGTTCGGTGTATTGTACCTGGATTAAGGGAAACTTATTTTATTCCGCTTCAGCCTGTTTTCGCCAAAACATCAGGCGCCTGCATGGCAAGCAGCTGCTTTTAATTTTGCGAGCTGCCCTTGGAACGGAGTTCCTGCACAGCACTCCAACTGATGGCTTCACTTTGTTATTTTGTGCAAATGTGCAAAGCAGACACGAAATATAATTTACGGCAAATCATAAATAATGAAATCATTCAATGTTTAAGAAACAGTATCGGAGAGTGAAAAGTGGACCAAATAACGACAAGAGTGATGTCATGCGTTGGAGAGAACGTCTCACTGAGGGGCAATCTTTGTAGTGTTTCTGCATGCATCCTGTTGAAGTAATGTTATATTGCTCGTCACACTGAATGCCAGCCCACACTGACATGCTTGTGTGTGGAAACACTATAAATTGCAACTCAGTGTTTACAGAAGACACACTGATGTGTGGACGGTGGCAGTAAATGCTGGACACTTTGCCCCCAGCTTTCCTCCTGGTGAGTTTTACACTTACAATCAGCAGCTCCTCTTCTTTAGCAGCAACAGATTCCAGCTCCAGCTACAGGAATCAAGGGCATGAAGATTTGAATGGAGATATATTAACTTCACCATGTGGAAGTTGTCCAGTGGGTGAAAAACTTCCTCCGTCATTAAATGATCCTCCCAGTGTTACTTTGCAATGAACAACCTTCATGTCCTGCGCACAGTGCAAGATCAAACGCTCTCTAAACTCCGACTGGCCCTCAGTTAAGAAAACAAAACAAGGCTGAATCATAGAATGACTATATTGACGCTTATTTTATCCGGTCCAGTTCAAACTGGACTTCATGAGAGTTCAAAATGCTCTTCATCCCACACTGACTGCGCATTGAGAAGAGCAGCGTGTCCACAAGCCGCCCATTATCTGACATGGATCAGCACAGTGAACAAATTTTTTAATCTTCTATTTGACTGAGCAGGTCAACGCTTGCAAAGCACTATGTGCATGAAATAAGGCTGCTGCACTGAGCGCTTGTAGATTAACAAGAAGCAATCATTGGTTACATTTCCTGTTATATCGTAGCAGGCGTGTGATCAGTGATCCTGTTTCATACGTGCTACTCACAGCCCCCTCCTGTCTATTCATTACAGTAACCCAATCAGGGCTCTCAGGCCTGCAGCAAGTGCTGATCAATGGCTCCTGAAAGCTTTTAGCAGAATGGTCTTCCAGTTCTGGGCAGGAATCCAAAGCAGCACTCAAAAATCCAGTGCGCTCATGTCTGTCTGTGCCCTCCCCTCAGCGTGGGCAGCAGGGAACTTTCCTCTGTGTTGGATAGCATTACAGATCTAGTTTACTGGAAGTGTGTGCTGCGGGGCTGCTTACCAAGAAACATCGGTGTTCTCTGGACACAGGACTCACCTAAACATGGTTTAGGTTTCCGGCTTGGAGAGAGACGGGCGTGCCAGGGATGACGTTACTCAGTATGAGAATCAAAATGATCAAACATTTTAAAGGTAAGGGTGAGCTCATTTTACATTTAAAGCTACTCAACGCGAATCAGTTGAAACGTGATGATGTTCTCTGAGCATGCACCCCCCCCCCAAGTAGTAATTAGAAAATAGACAAGAATCAGGATGTATTTCTAATCTGACATGTTCAAGTGAACATGTGCGTTCAGACAGCAGAAATGTAAGCATGCTCTACGTGTTTCCTCTTCAGCCTGATAGCAGGCATGGTGATAAACATGTGCACACTTCGGGCTCTTCCCCCCCTTCATGTCAAACCACCAAAGCCACCAGCAAGAGGAAAAGAGATGGTGTCAGAGCCAGGGACCCTCTGCAAGTAGCAACACCAGAAAAGGGAACCACTAGGGGAAGAAATGAACCCCAAATTTGATAGTTTCTCCAAGGACAAGTGTTGTTTCATCAAAATCATTTTATAGATTATAATTTCAAAGGAGCAGAAGTTAATACTTTTAAATGATTTTGAGGATTTATAAAACCTAAAGTAGCTGAACTATGGACGATGCCATACTGCTTGGCCCTCCAAAATAAAGGCACACGTGAACTATCTGCTTAGTCTTAAAACTGGTATTTTAGTAAAATATTGGAAACTGTTACTTTGGGGACATTTTGAAAGACTAAATAGCTACAAAGAAAAGCAGTAACTTTGATTTGACCACTGTACTGCCACTAAACTCACAGAATACATAAACCATCTCACCTGATGAGTTATTGATATGGAAAGGCATCCATCCATCCATAGCAATCCATCAATGTTTATTCAAATCACTGAAACTTTCATCTGTTGTTGTGCAACTTTATTGGAGGATTTATTCCATTGGAGGGCAGTGACTTGCTACAGCTCGGGATTTTATATGAACAGGAAATTAATTTGAGATTGTAAAACATTTTGTTGTGTCTTATCGTGTTTTTTTTGAATAGTGTCAATAGGCATTAAACACAAGGCGAAGCTTCACAGTCAGCAGTGACCAATTTGATTTCACTTCTGCAACAGCATTTGTTGCGTTCATTATTAACCGGGAAAACACCAACGGTTGTTTGATTTCTGATGTATCTTTTGAAAATTACTGTCCAAGGGTAGAAAGTCTGAAAGTTTGGCATATCAAAGTTAATTACTTTCCCGAAGTAATGTACGTGTTCAGAATCGCATAAAGCCACGCAAAGACTAGGATTTCAGTGCAGATCGCAATCATCTCCGGATTTTTTGTCTTGAACAGTCATTTGTCAATTCATGTTTTTATTATCCAGAGCACTTTGAGACCCCCGACACGGCAGGTAAAAAACGTCATTGATTTCTTATCATTGGAGCCCGACATGTTTAGTTCGTCCCCGGTTAGTGAAGCGTGCAGCACGAGTCGATGCAGCATACACGCATTTGACCGAGTAGTTCATGAACGCAGCACGTCTGGATACAGGAAGTCTCGAAACTTTTCTGTTCAGCGCAAACTTGTTATCCGCATCACAGACACGCACGCTCCGCGCGTCCGCCTGCCAGCTGTACGTGTGGGAGGTGGAAGATGGTCAGAAAGTGGTCTGTTTATTAACGACGCACAGTTCTGAGGGCAGGAGGAGGTGGATATTTGCGTTCCGTCGGTGAAGACGGAGCTGTGCGCGCGAGGATACCTAACGGCCGGACCTGTATGACAAGACTGCGGCTGTGACAACATCATGATGTGGGAGCAGGAGGAGTTCGCTAAACACTGGAGGAACGAATTTCCCGACGGAGAGGTGCCGCAGATGGAGCTCAACTCCGTGGAGGACATCGAGTCCGAGCTGGAGCGCGCCAAAGCCAACCTGAAGAAGCTGCAGAAGGCTCTGGCGGAGGAGAAATTCAAGGTGATCTATCTGCAGACCACCATGACGCGCCAGAAGAGGAGCGAGGCGGAGCGGCTCGGAGGCACCGACGAAAACTCCAACGCTGACACCTTCGGGCTGGTCAAAACGGGGGATGCGCGGAAGCCGCCGCGGCGGGACGACGAGGGGACCAGAGTGTCCGAACTCGGGGGCGTCAAGCTCCCGCACGCCGCAGGTAACACGCAAGGGCTCGTCAGCTCCTTCAGCCGCGAGCGGAGCAGGTTCAGCGGCAAGACGGGGAAGCCCGTGCCCATTCCCGTCCCACCACAGAGACCCTGGAGGGAGGACGCGGTCCCCGTCGCCGTGTCCCCGGCCAATGACAACGAGGAGAGCAGCGACCGGGAGTACGAGGACGCCGAGCTGAACGAGAATTTCGTCAGGAATAACTTGTTGGTGCCAAGGACCGTCGTCAGGGACAACCAGAGGGCGTCCGGCGGCGCCCACCGGGACGCCCGGCGGCCCTTCCGCCACAGCAGGGACTTTGACTCCGGTGACGACGGGAGGCTGTCACCGTCCTTCCCGCATATTCAGCGCAGGGCCTCGCGGGGCTCCGGGTGCAGCACCCCGGAGAGGAGGAGTGACGGCTACCTGAGCTCCGACCACGACGACTCCTCCTCTGCAGGTAAAGTCAGTGACCGTCCGAGGTGGTCGGTGAGAGAGAAAGGACACTGAACAGAGCTGCAGGACAGCTGCAGAAGTGCGCAGTGTGGGTCAGTGTGACGGTCTGAGGGTCTGCATCAGGGTGGGCTCATGAATTTACATGCAACAAGGAGCCAGAAAGAACATTTGTTAGACTCAGGGGAGCCCAGACTGACCCTCATACTACACTGATGGTTATATTCAATAAAATAAGGAGTGTTTTCATCAGTGATGCAGCAGTGAGGCTATATGGCTGCTGATGATGTTAGACTATCTGAGGCGTCTTTGGTTTCAGTAAGAAAACTTGAGTGATGGCTTATTGAAAGGAAAACAAACCAACTATCCCTGTTTCTCACAGAAAGCACCATTTGGGCTTTGTCTCATGTCCACTGAATTCAAACGTTGTCTTGAGGTAAACTCGACTTGGTTCTTTCACTTAGTTCATG
Organism: Malacoctenus gilli; assembly: GCA_032164315.1. NCBI lineage: Eukaryota > Metazoa > Chordata > Actinopteri > Blenniiformes > Labrisomidae > Malacoctenus > Malacoctenus gilli. The sequence continues at coordinate 3,983,087 of JASSRZ010000006.1, read as the reverse complement.
GTGACAATAACTCAGCAAGGATTGCCTTTTTAGCAGCAGGCCTGCTGTGTGCATCACCTCACATCGAAGAGGCGATGGTGGTACTGAAGAAGCCGTTTCTTACTTCCTCCTGAGTTCATCTTTGTTCTGGCATTGGTGGTTTACCTCAAACTACGCCCAAGGTAGTCATTGCATGTGTGCTTTCAATACGCCATGGGACCTGTGCTATGGTATGGTGTGTGGGGCATTTTTTCCCCTTTTCAAGTAGCCAAGTCAGGTTGTCCTTTTGAACTTGGCAGCTGACCTTTGCAGGCGGATGTCTCTGCTGTGGCTCTGAGTGTCTTTTTTTTCGTGTTGCATCAGCTGCTTAAAAGCATCATGTCCGGTATCAGTCACACAGTCTCTTCGACATATTGACAATTTTTTCATTGGGCTTTATTGTCACAATACTTAGTTCAATCATTGTCTAAGTCAGTGGCTTTACATGAGCTTTTTCCCATCTGCGAATGAGGTCTTGTTGATTGTTGTGGCATGTAAAGTCTAACACAGGATGTAGCGGCTGGTGTCATTGTGAAAGGAGCAGCAAGTGTTGTGAGAGGAGGCTCTCTGTTGAAGGCTGTCAATTAAATGGGTGAAAAAATTGTCTCGGAAGCATTTCAGGTTGATGTGTTTGAAAATCTCTTTTGCTTTCTGTTTTTGTTGACAAATCCAAGTATTCAGACTGACATTAGCCCAAAAAGTCTTCTCTTTGTTTCTGCCATGACAATGTTGTGGTGCGTCTGACAAAAGGCTGATCATGGAACAGCAAACATGAAGTCTAACATTCAAGGATAAACAGCAACGAGATAACCCACTTTTATTGGTTGCTAAATTCTGACATGCTGCAGTGTGTGAGTTGGCGCTTCTTATGTGCATGCCTGCATTAGCCTGCATACCAGCTTCCTATATATTGGTCCACCGTGGTTTCTTTAAGTTGAAATGAGACCGATAAAGGATCATTATTGCTTTGTCATTGCGCAGCTTTGGAGATGTGAGAGTGGAAATATCTGACATCCGGAATGATGTTTTCTATTTCGTGATCTGCAACGAGGTATAAGACCCGTCACTCCGGCTGAGCTCTCAGCAGCTGCCGGATTTGAGCATGAGGCAAAAGTAAACATTTGAGCACCCCTGGAGTTGAACAGAGCCTTGATGTGACGTCAGGGAGGTGAGGAGTTCTGATGCAGTCTGACATTTAAACATACAGCTCGGCGAGAGCAGAAAAAAACCCCCGCGTGAGTCATTGCTCCCGGCTGGGAGAGAGTTTTGTAGCGATGGGGCTGATTAGTGAGCTTCAGAGGTGTGATGCTTCTGTCAGACAGATCCTGGTGAGACCGTTCTCTTCCACACACTCGCTTGGCTCCACTTACTGAACAGAAGCTAGCGCGGTTATGAAAATGTTGAATAATCTCCTCTAAACTCCAGCTTATTATCACACTGACATAGAGTGGAAGTAGATGTTTATTTATATTCTGTTTATTTAAGCTTTGTGGCAGGTGCTTCTAGCTAAAAGATTAATATACGTAAGACCCCCCCTGGAGATAAAGACGGCGAGAGTTAAGACCACTTCACCTAATCCAGTAAGTAGTGTGGGACTGGAGCTTTACAGTCCAGCGAGGCTGGAGCATCCAGTGGCACGTCTGTGACGTTACAAGGTTTCCTTGACAAGTCATGTGGCAATATTGAGTGCGATGGTGTCTTTGTCATGAGTCAGGCGTGAATGAGTAACGTGAGAATGAGAATTGAGGAAGGCTTTCTGAGCAGACTGAACCCTTTTCTTTGCCCCTGTGACACATCCCAATTCCTGTGCACCCCCCACAGGTGTTGTCCCTCCAACATCAGGGGGGAGTATGGTGCTTGCTGTTGGGTCACTTTCATTGCTGTGGTTCTTTTAATGTCTCCTTTGGCTTTGTATTGAAATAGACGACGTGTACGATGTAACAATTTAGATAGAGAGGTTGTTCAACAGTGCAAACCTAAATGGGACCTCCTCACTTTTCTTTTGATCCCCTGTTGGTCAGTAAGTGTGATGACAGGCTCGGTCGTCTCTTTCCTGCTCTCTGACATCAGTGATAAAGTGACACTGCTTGAGGCAGCCGTCCAGCTCGTTTGATGTTGTCGTGGGAACTGCCCCCCCTCCCCCCACACTGGTACTGTCCCAGCCCCCAGCTGCATGACACCAGCACAAGTCCTGCTGACTCTGGGCAAAAAAGTGAAGTAGATGTTGGACATGTCAGCAGTCCATCTCAGTGTGGACACACAGACACGAAACGGCCACACTCATTGGTGATGACTCACAGTCGCCTTACTCCAAACAGGTGCGGCGTCAGACTGTGGAAAAAAGGAGACAATGTGCCTCAAACAACAAGGTGAACATATGAAGGGATCCTGGGTCAGAGGAAAACACGGAGCTTCTCCTTGTGCTCTGAGTGACTGGGCCACAGAGCTGCCCCAGCATTCACCCTTCTGTGTTGAAAGTGTTGAGCAAAAATGGGACATTTTTCTGTGACGAAATGTTCAGAAGACGTCAAAGGAGAAAGAGGAGACGTGATGTCTCTTATCTTAAATTCACAGAGTTCCATGTGAGAGCTCCTTTATCTTTATTGCAAATTTAGTTCATCCCATCTCCTGCTGGGTCTGCTGGCCACTGCAGCTCTTCCTCCATGCTGGCAGCTGAAGAGGATGTCGTTCCACAAAGCTGTGCTGAGAATAAAGACAGCACATATTGTGAACGTCTGAATCCGTTCCATCTTTGTTACTCAGCAGGATCTTGATGCTTTACTGTGATAAAGACGACAATTAATTGGAGGGACTGTGAGTCAAGAACAATAGACTGTGTGGAGGCGTTTTCAGGGGGGCCGCTTTGGCCGTGAGGTTGAGTTTTCCGATTGAAGGACCGCCGCTTATCAGGCCTCCAAATCTCTCATCAGGATGAGATTCAGACCTCTGGCTTTTCCTACTGAGTCTTGGTCAGGCTGATGCTTTTGTGTGCGTTACTGAGACAACCCCCCCCCCCCCCGCCCGTCTGGTCATGCGGGTCTGAGGATGTCGTTTGGGCCTCTCTGGAATCCTCCTGATTCATCCCCTGATTCACCTCCACTGTTTGTCTAAACCTGAAGTCAGCCTCCACCAGCACAGTCCTGTTTTTTTGGAGTCTTTTTGGAGCCTTTCTGAGAGAACAGAAGCTCAGCTTAGTGAGTTGTTGGTTACATGAGCTTGTTGCTTTTGACTCAATTTCCTAAGAGCCCCCCCCCCCCCCATTCAGAAAGCTGTTTCCTGTTCCTCCTAACCACAACAGATTGCTATGTTAAGATCCTGGAAGCTCAAAAACGAACTCATAAAACAACCCCAAGAAAAAACATCCAGACCGGATTTACAGATAATCAGCTGTGCAGCAGTTTTTTGATGATGAAGAGGAGCCACCACGTCACTGGTGAAGAGAAGCACAACATCCAGTCAACCGTTCATTTACCTTCCATCATCGTCCATCCATGTATCCTGTTCCAACATTCATCCAATTCTACAGTTTTTCCATCAGTCTGTCTGTCTGTCCATTTGCGTCATTACACCCAACCCCAACTGTTTGCATTAGAGGTTGTATTCACACTGGTCGCATCTGAGGGATCACACACAGACACACACAACACACCAGCAATTCACAGGTAGCAGTCAGCCTAACGCAAACTAAAATCCTCTCAGATGTAGCAAAAAACATGCAGAAAAGCAACAACTCAAAGTATTGCACCACTGAGCTCAAACAAAAGGCGCTCGCTGTTCATTGCAGATATAAACACAATTCATCCATGTGAAGACAGCTGGCCTACTCTGGTAATTATCACTTCCAGAAGTCCTTCAGTTGAAATGGTGGTTTCGTGTTGAGAGCAAATGATCTGGCGTCCTATTATTTAAACCTCCTACTTGTTGGGTCACCCTCACCAAGGTCACCGTGAGCTTATTAAAAACCGTCAAAAGAACGAGATGGTTCGGAGCGTGGTGTCGCTGGTGTCTGAAGTAAAGCACTCTGCTGAAGGAAAGCCGTCTGCTTAGGATGGATTTGTCAAAGCAACGGTTGTTTTCCCAGGACCAGCTGCTTCGGTAAATGCACCCAGGACAATTATACAGTGGCAGCGAAATGAAACAAAGCTTGATTAGATTGTTAGGGAAATCACAGCACTAGCAGGAAACCCAGTGTCTCTGGAGGGATGCTGCAAGGGGGGGGGGCAGTTCCTGTCTGTTCCTGAAGCAGTTTGGAAGTCATGACGAGCTCACGTAAAATTGTCCATGCTTGGAGTGACTAGAATGAGGCAGAAGATGATGCTCAACTGAAAGAGTTATTTTTGAATCTCCCTAATTGTCCTCAAATGAGACTCCATTCCGGACCTTCTCTGTTTGTACTTGACGATCTTCTCTGGTGACGTAGTCAACCAGACAGTTTCACCAGACAGGCTTGGCAGTCACACATGCCGTGTCATGCTGCCAGTCCCTGCTATGTCCAAGCAGACCTGATGAATGACTGATTAATACATTCTGGAGATACAGTGGCACGGCTGCTGACTCCACACGAGGAGACAGGAGGTCTTTTGCCATGTGATCAAAAACCTGAAGTGCAGGTTTTTTTCTGTGTGAATGTGACACACATTTCTGCTCCGCTTCGGCGCGTCGGCACGCTCTTCCCTCTGATGGGACGGGGCTTGTTCAGACCCGTCCCGAGAAGCATGTGTGGCAGGGGAACTATGAGCCTGTCGTGTGTTCAGTGGGAGCGCTCGGTGGTGTTGATTGAAGCTCAGAGCATTTGCCCCTTTTTTTTCGTTTTGTGCCTTCCTCATAAAGCCGTGAGTTACAGCGTGGAGCCCCGAGGCATCCGCGCTGGCTCTGCTCCATACTCGCTTCTGCTTTTTGATACTGGACTGTCTGACAGCTGAAATTAGCACCTCGCGAAAGGCTTCACGCTGAGAAAAAACCCACAACAGCAACACTGTTGAAGAAATGTGATTGACGTGAAGCTGTTGTTTCAGTGGATCAGATTCTGGGCTTTATTAGAGATTTGGAAAGAAAACAGACGCATAATCTTGTATGCTCTCCTTCCAGTCAACCCAATAAAAATCACATCACATACAAATTCTTGGAATAGCTTGGAACGACAGCGTGCCTAAAAATGCATTCACAGAGTGAGCCGTCACCTGCTGTGACAGTATGAATCCCACGATTGTACATAAAGCGAGCTGCCACATTCTTCCATTTCTCTTTACGTATCGGGTGTTTTGATCGAGTGGCTCTGACTTTGTGTCCACTCACCCCCCTGTACAGAGTTAGCCACTACTTCTCCACTAAAGGCCTGATGTCAAAGTGTCTTCTGCATGTTTGGTTCATTTTTGAAGTGGTCACTTTGCGGTCTGATGGTGGTCACGTTTCACGTGAACTGTCCCACAAAGAGATGGTAAGTTGGCCTTGAGCTTTGCAGGATGGAGGTGGAGGTGAAGCAGCGCGACTCGGAGTCCCTCTCAGATAATCGAGCTCTCTCCTGCTTTACAAAGACCCATTTATTAATTACGGCCATAAACCCTCCAAGCTGAATTGGTGTTAACCGGCTGACTTGTCGATGTGTTACCTTGGTGACGAATGTGTCACCGTGGTTTCTGCAGAGAAGCAGGCTGCATGTGTCTGTGATGGAGGAGGATGGGGGGGGGGGGGGGGGGGATGGTGGTGGTGGTCTGGGGCTTTGCAGCATCACTGCCTGCTTTCGAGATAGATGCAGCACTGAATGTTTGTATCCCTGTTGAAATTTGGACCGCCGTTCTATATGAGAGCTGTGAAATGCACAGGATGACAGTTGGAACGTTTCCACTGATTTCCGACTCCATCTGCACTGATGCGTCTGTGGAGCACAGATGAACACCAGAACACAGTGGGGGTTATTCTACGGGTACCTGGAGGAGGTGGTCATACGCACACAGCCGGGCTCTCTGTGCCTTTATTGCTGCTGCTGCTGATCGGTGTGTTCCTCCCGTCTCCCCCAGCTGTCACCTCCTCTGACTGAACCTCAAGTCTGACAAGGAAAATGTCCGGTTTAAAAAAAACAGAGTGGCTATCTCAGTTTCCTTTAGATAACTGATCCAGGCTTGGATTCCTGCAGGGGGTGGGGTGGAGGGAGGGGGGGTGTACATACAGGAAGTGCAAACTCACTTTAGAGAGAAAATTTCTCAGTTTGAAACAAGTTGAGGTGAGCAGCTGCAAGCGAGGAGAGTGGGTGGGAGCGGTGGTTTTCCTGTCAGTTATTTGATTCATACAGCGTCACCACAGACCTGCCAAAGGAACAAGCTGCTTACATGCTGCACATGGAAATGCAACGCAGCTTTCATTCAGCTTCCATTTTTACGAGCCCAGTCAGACGACTGAATCCGTCGCAAAAGGATTCAAACCTAAAAATATTCCTTCATATCGACATAAAAACAAACATATTCATGTGGCTCCGAGGGCCTCACCCTGGGGTTTAATCCACCTTACTAGGAAATGGGACGTCTGTGTTCTGAAAGCCAGAGGAATTCAATCGGAGACAAAATTTTGTTGTCAGGAGAGCGAGGAGATTCTCCATTAGAAACTATTTTGAACACATGCTTCCTGTAACACCCTGCATGGTTTGAATTTTGGGAAGTGTTTGTAGCTCGAAGCAGTCACATGTGGCAGGACGAAGCCGAAGACGAGCCCAACCAGACCGATCTGCCGTTCAAGCTCATGGTCTGATCAAGAGAAACAATCAGCGCTGCGGAAGGAGGAGACAACAAAACTTAGTGTCAGTGGTGTTTATTCTGCTGCAACACTTTCCTCTGAAAAAGTTGCATTTAAAAACACTTGCACTTGCTGCATTCATGAACTTGAATGAGCAGTCGGGTTCTCGAGCCTGATTT
>JASSRZ010000006.1:3929526-3941106 GCA_032164315.1 Malacoctenus gilli | reverse complement strand
ACACACACACACACACACACACACACACACACACACACACACACACACACACACACACACACACACACAGAGCAGCCGTACACCGGCTCATCTGCTGAAACCAAACGTGGAGCATCATGCTGAGATGCCCACAGACACCTTTGATTGTTCTTTTTTTTGTATTTTATTTACCACTTTGTCTATATGGGTTTGTTTGTGTGTGTGTGTGCATACTCCTGTTTCCGTGCATTTGCTTTCGGGTGTGCAGACGTGTCTGTATCTTTGCTTGTGTATGTGTGGGCGCATTAGTTTCTGTTGCCATGTCCATGTGCAAGTGTTGGGCTGCATGTGTGCTTGTCCTTTTTTGATTATCTTTGTGTGTGTGTGTGTGTGGGGGGGGTACATGGGTGTACACACTTTTGCATCTTTATCTGTATATTTGTGTGTGTGTCTGTATTTGTAACTGTGTTTGAGTGTGGCTGCATGTATTAGTGTTTGCTTGTTTGTTTGTGTGTAGTCTTGTTTGCACATGCATGTGAGTGCTGGTGTGTGTGTGTGTGTGTGTGTGTGTGCGCACACGCACTTGTTGGCTGCAGCTTCAGCAGCAGTTTGTGGGGGCTGCTTCTTGTTGCCCACTCAGAGCTGCTGGACGACTGCAGGCATGATGTAATCCCTCTTCTCCTTCAAAAGAATTGCTGAGCAAGGCGGCGCAACTCCCTGATTGAATTCTCACACTGCAGCAGCAACTTTTCCCTCCTTTTACTTTATTAGTTTGCATCAGTGCACAGCTGGTCTGAGCTCCTATAGGACACAGGAGAGAGCTGGAAGGATGATGCTTTGGGTCCTCACGCACTGCTTTGCAGTAAAACATCACGCATTTATACGATGGAGGCATCCGCTGGTCCCACTGTGCACGCTTTGACTGTGCAGTGTGATTCTCCACATGTGCAGGCTTATCAGCACGCTGATGGAAGAGGGCAAATAACAAGCAGTCCTTTTAATGTTGAGGTAACGAGAGCCACCACATGCACTTCGTCAGGCTGTGCTGCGGCTGACTAATGTGCAGAGGTATTAGAGCTGCTGGGAACCACCTTAGCAACACTAAGCAGGGGTCTGCACATGAGAATGTCGCTCGACTGACATTTAGCTCCCTGTAATTTTGATGTTTAGTCTCACACTCTTTTTTTCTTTTTTTTTTAATCCTACCTACCTGCAGTGCAGTGAGCCTCCTGGTGAGCAGCCAAACAGGAGAAAAAGGGAAGTGATTATTGTGTTATAAATAGGTAAACACTTTGCATAGCTGGCAGAGCCCGAGTGAAACATCAGTTCAAAGCTGAGTGTGAGCCGTCTAATGTCTCGAACCCACCCTGAGCCTAAACAGTGTCGTGAACAGTGTTGAGTAGGCTCCTGATTAGTGTCAGACAAAGGGGCAAAGATTGCAAAACACTCCTGTAAAAACTCTTTTTTTGGTCTTTATTGAGGGTGTTGCAACAGTAACAGACATGAGGTCAGATGTGCACCATAATGCGTTACAAGACGTGTTCACACAGTGGATTTCTCCCTTTGGAGCCTTGTTTTAAAGTGTGGGCTCAGCTGGAGAGGAGTGATCCATGCATTCCCTGCAGAGGGTTGTTGTTTAGTTTGGGAGGGTGTGGTGGAGGTCTTCTCTCTCTCTCTCTGGCCCCTCAGCTACTTCATGACTCAGTTTTCTGAAAGTTCCTCTTGTCCTGTGGTATAAATAGCACAGCGGTTACTTCCCCGACACCGCTGCAGCAAATTATTGGCAAGCAGGAAGCCGGTTGTCATGGCAGCCTCTGTCCTTTGCATTGGAAACGCAGGCGGGTTATTGGGAATGACAGGTGGATTCAAAGCCGTTCGTGGAGAGAGGTTAACAGTGAGGGCGATGTGAGCTGACAGGGGGCTGGGAGGCGGGGTGGCAGGGGCAGATTTAGCCAGCTGGTTACGCAACTCATATTTAGTCTGCTCAGTCCTTTCATCATGTAACAGAATTACGCTGCAACAGGTTGAATAAATGACAATGACACCAGAGATATTGGTGTGTAAATTTTGTTTGGTTCCCTATAACTGAGGAGGATTGTGTGTCCGCCAGCAGGGTACCTCAGAAAAGTCCAGATGGAGAACCTTTCGGCGGTACTCCGGTCAGCCGGTGACCAGACGTGTAGAAGAACCACATTTCTCTGGTGTGTTAGAAATGGATAGAGGCGTGTTTGTGTTTTTCTGGTGGACTGACGTCAGCGGCAGAGTTGTTTGAGCCAGATAGTAAAAAATCACTGCTGTGCGTACAGATGAAGGACTCAGAAGTGGTGAGTAAACCCAGGGCTCCTCAGGCAGGTTGAAGTATCTGTGAAGTTCAAAGCATGACAGGTGAACTGGTGTCTTGGTGGGGGTTTGTGTCTCTGAGTGCTTGTAGTTTCTCCGACTTAGTTGGAATCCAGCTGTGATGAAGCCTGTTGGTTGGACATGACTGGGGACACCTGTCCATAAAACGTCCTACTCACTGACTGTGCATCAGCTGCTCCTTTCGCAGCTCAGCTGTCAGCAGCTGACGTCCCTGCAGCGTTGTCCTGCAGTGATGGGACGCAGTCCTCCGTGTGCCCCTCAGTCTAAGCCTCCTCTCAGCCTTTCACCCTCTGACCCCTTTCAAGGGTCACATATGTTGCAGTTGATTCAGCCTGCTCCAAATCACATAATCCTCACTTGTGAATTCCGAGGAATATTTCACTGCGTTTCAGCGGGTGGAAAACAAACCCACAGCTCACAGTTATTGTTTGCTTTTGTCAGCACGACTCGTTTGGCTGTGAACTGTTGCCTCCACTCGCTCTGCGAGAACAGACAGTAAGCAGACTGAGCAGTGATGTAACAAGATGGAAATGCTGTTTCATTGTTGGTTCATGAGGCCAACATTGATGGATGACCAATATTTTCAACGCTTTAAGCCCTTTTACCCAGTTGTTTCAGTGAAATGTTCCTCATTCAATTCACTTAAACCTGCAAACGGCCCTTTTTCGTTTTTTTTCGCTTGCTTGTTGGTGGAAATTGTGAAACTGTAATGTCACACTTTGGTGAATCAACTCAAAGCACCTTATCGCGTCAAGATTTAAGATTGTTCCTCATTAATCTAAAAGGGTTCTTGACATTTTTCATGATTTCGATTTGATTTATTCCATTTCATTTGTTCTATTTGTGAAACATAAATTCCGCTCCATTACAGTTTGAAGTTGTGTGATGTAAATCTGCCGAGTCAGTCTTTTGTTGTTTTGTTTGGATTTTAAAGTGTGTTTTTGGAGGAGAAAGCCACACAGATGGAAGGATGCTGATGCGAGCAGTTGTACATTTGCCGAGCCATGTGTGTGCATGTGCGTGTGTGTGTCTTTGTCTTATTAACTGGGGCCTCCTTGATGCGCCTCCATCCACACCCAGCAGAGCTTGAGAGTAATTGTGCAGAGTGTGTTTGTGGTGTGAGTGACACTGAGAGCGTCTGTGTTCCCTCCTGAGCTGCACTGATTTCCCTGAGCATTTCACAGACTGCAGAGGAAGCTCAAAGGCAGAGAGCGAAGAGAGCGGCATCATTCACGCGACGCACACACAGCTCTGCGTTTGACTTTCAGATCATTGGATGGAAAATACTTGTTTGCTACATGTATTTACATTTTTAGCTCTCCTGCTTGTTGGCTCTTTTTACTGATTTGGCAAGTAAGTGATGGACAAAAATCTCCCAACATGGGAGCATTTCAGTGTGATAATATTAGTGAAAATTTAAGGTTTGTGCAAGAAAAAAACATACCGACATTACAACCACAAACATAGCCAAACGTGGCTGCAGCACGGGAGGAAAAACATCCACCACAGTCCCCTTTATAAACGCCTCTGGAGATTTTTTTCCATTTTTGATGATAATTTGTAGCACAGCAGGAATATTCTCCGAATTTCAGCTGCTTAATAAGACACCAAAAAAACCCTCCTAAAAATATGTTTCGAAAAAGTTTTTAATTCAGCTGCAGCTGAGATCAAAGACAGAATTTCCCCAAAATACCTTAAATCAAATATACTATTTAAAAAATAGTTTTTGGGGTCTTCTTCTGAAGCGCATGGAGGATACAGTCAGGAGTGCGTCAGTGAAGCTGCGTGTGGAAGACGTGTGTGCACGTCCTCTGTTTAAACAGCGTGCGTTCAACCCTCCGCCGACTGCCTGCTTCCTCATTCGATGACTGATAAACAGGCTCACCTGGGTTTTTTCAGCTGGATGAAAAACCCGAAACTCTGAATTCAAATGCCTCTATATATAACTGAGCTCAGCCTGCTTCCCATTTCATATTCTCCTGGCTTGGGTCGAAGCTCGCAGCAACACAGTCATTTGAATAATTTCCAAACGCAGCACTAATCCACCGCTGGCTGGCAGGCTCCAGGAGGAGGTTCTGACGCTTCTCTCTATCATGCTGTTCGACATGTGCGGGGAATTGCAGCCAGCCCCCAAATCCACTTCTGGGCCCCTGCACACACCACAGCCACACTGGTATTAAGTGTGACTGTGTGACCTCTGACCCTATTATAGGTTAACTTGGCTGGGAAGTGTGTTGATGCTCGCCATCGGCCTCACAGCTTCCATACAGTCTCGGTGCGTGTCTGTGTTTATTGCTTCCTCATAGGTGGTGGGCGTGCTTGAATGCAACGCTGTCGGCCACATTTGAATGAGTTGTTATCTGACCGTGGTCACACAGTGGAAGTATTCAACACCGCCGTCTCTCTCCCATCTCATCAGGTTGCTTGTGAGTTAGTCTTTTGATTAGCGCTGTCGAGTGGAAGAAACGGGCCGGGCCGAGCGGTGCGGCTGCAAACAGTGCGAGGCCTCACTTGAATGAAGGCCAGTGACCGACGTTTTCTTTGGTTGCACGGCGCTGGAGCACCTGCCATGGCCTTCTTCTTCGAGGTGGTCTGCTCCGTTCGTTCCATCTTCTCCGGTGGGGGTGAGTGAGGCAGCGCCGTCTCTTTTCTCTGCGCGGGGTCGACGCCGACGGCCTGCCCAGGTCCGCCAAGCCTGCACGAATCTCTCTGCCGGCTCTTCTCCCCAGTTGGGAGTCAGTCCTTTGACTCGGTCAGCACTGTCTCCTGGTAAAGCACGGAACACGTGGTGCTGAGCTTGTAAAAGCGCCTGAGTGGCGTCCCGCTCCGATGAGCAGTGAGCGCAGGTTACAGCTGATGAGTCCTCTTCACTGAAACGCCAGAGCTCTCCACAGATTGCCAGCCAGCATCGATTTGGGTGTTTGTCACACGTGTGGGCTTGTCGGAGAGCATTAGCTGACTGAGGCAGCCCACATTTTAACCTGTCAAGCAGATAAACGTGCACGTGAGGGCGTGTGAGCTCGTGGCTCTTGTGGGGAGAAAAACAGCATCGTCTTTTTTTTGTTGAGCGTTTCCTGTTTCTGTTGGACCTGCTGACTCGTGGATCAAACGTGCAGAAGCTGAGTGCTAGTTGTGTACATGTGGCTGAAATTGTACCTGTCCTTTAAGGGGGGCTCTGAGGTGGACAAAACCAGAATTGCATCTGGGTAGGTCACCAGAATAAGACACTCTATTGAACGCAAAACTAGCCTTTATTGTGAAGGCTCCTGCTTTCCCGTGTCACATGTCATGTTTTAGTGAAGTCTTGTGAAGTTCTTGGTTTTTTGCTGCCTATTGATGCTCCTCCAGAGAAGTGTGACTCATCAGTTGCACCCGTGATGGTTGCCCGCTAGATCAGACTTCCCTTCAGCGTCAGAACATCAGCCACCATCTGGAGGGAAATTTGAGGGATTTGTCAAACGCTTTAGAACGTTATGAAATCAGGAAATTATTGGGAACTCGCACAGAACTCGAGCAGATTACAGACAAGCGGCATGACCGGAGGCCAAAAGGTGCTCAGAGGACTGGCAGGCAGAGCAGATGGGGAGAGAGGAAAACAAGCGCCACCTTATGGGAGGAGCATATCCTCCTGTGGTGTGAACTCAGCACAGTCAGAGCCTGAATAGTGACCTTCCGTTCATTTTTAACCCCTTTGTGGAATGGTATGATATGTAATTGTGTTCCGGTAAAATACCAGTGTCAGCAGTCATCTTGTCACAGTAGTTTGTCGCGCTGTCGTTTCAGTTTTTAATATCTGCTGATTGTCCAGCTTGCTGCTGACTCTTCAGTCTTGTAGTTCAGACTTGCAGCACAACTTGGTGTGTTGGGTCAAATGAAATAGCCAAAGCAAGCAAATGAGCAAATTCAATGACATATATGGCCTCAGATGTCACCAGAAGACACAAATCTCTCCCTCAAAACATGTGCATCACCACCTTACATCCAAAGACACTGTCAACTTTCTGACCCTCAGCTGCAAATAAAGATCAAGCCATTTGGCGACTGTTATTCTCCACTCATATACTCTCAGGCAGCGGGCATTTACAACACAAACACGCACGCACGCGCGCACACACCCACACACACACACAGAGCCTGTTTTGTGATGAGGATGAGAAGATTTCGGAGGATGAGCGCGCTCAGTGCGGGGGGATACGCACACCCACACACCTCCCACACCTCCCACACCTCCCACATAGCTGGCCTGCCAGCACGGCACTCAGTGCGGTGGTGAGTAGCAGCCTGCTGCCGTGAGGCTCGTTGAGGATGAGCAGCTCCCAGTCAAAATACATTGCAGCTCCGCACCGTATTAGAGCTGGGAGGTAAACAGCATTTCTCACTGAGCGAGCCAAAATTGCCGTCTCAGAGACCAAAGTGTGAAAGGAATTCATCTAATATGACAAAGCAAGGTCTCTGTGGCAGCGCAGAGAAGTGCACATTGATTCACGAACAGACTTCAGACATCGTAAATACAATCAAAGTTAGGTGTACAAAGAAGGTGGCACATAACGAGTGGTGATATGATGTAACTTCCTGCCTGCTTATCTGCGTCCTGGAATAGATTCATCAGCTTGGTCCCGTTTGTATCTCACGCTGGGCTTTCAGATCTCCCTCTTGGCTTTTTGTTATTCTGCTGTTTCCCTCACCAGTGTTTTTCTGAAGGCAGGACAGGAGTCTTCTCAGAGTCGGCACTGTTCTCTTCCACTGGAGCTGTCACTACTGCTCAGGACAGAGCTGCAGCAGCGTCACAGGACATGAGACTTGACCTCAGAGTCGACACTTGGCCCCATAAATGGAACGCTCCGAATCCTCCTTAGATGATGTGTGAATCTGAATATTGTGTTGTTTTAGGCTGGGTTTTCTTTCTTCTTTTTTTTTTTTGCTTCTTGAACGCATCATAAACGCTTGGCTGGTTCATTTATTGGGCTTTCGGCTCAGGCTCTTGTTCAGCCACGCTTCACTGTTTTGCAGCATTTCATTCTCTGCGCTTGTTGGGGCGTATGAGCTTCACACCAGCTACTACCATATGAGATGATGTGAAATTTTACACAGTCTTTTCGTGTTTGTGTGAAAATTGTTTCGCCTGAGTCTGCAGATCTCAAAAAATGATCTCATACGACTCTCGAAACAGCCAAAAGAAGGAACACGTAACGCGTTAGAAATGGCATCGAGAATATCTTCCGTCCTTTGCAGACTCGTTCAGGAGGCGCAGCCTTGTTCAGAGCAGTCAGACACTAACCAGCATCTCTCTCTCTCTGTCTCTCTGTCTCTCTCTGTGTCTCTCTGTCTCTCTCTCTGTCTCTCTCTCTGTCTCTCTCTCTCTCTTCCTTCCCCCACCCTCTCTCCATCTCTCCAGACTTTAACTATAACACAGATGGCTACGAGGGGGACGGCGCAGAAGACGGCAAGTCCCAGGATGGCTCGGAGACGCTGCCCTATATAGATGAATCGCCCACCATGTCGCCCCAGCTGTGCGCGCCCCAAGGGCCCGACGGAGAGGCCGTCTCCCCCACCCCACCGGAGGGGCTGCCCCCCGGGGTAAGAACACACACACACTCACGAGTACACAGAGGAAGGTGTGTGCTGGAAGCGCCCGTCCTCGCTTCAACTCGTTCCGACTTCCTCCTCAGTGGAGTGATGTGGCAGATGGGAACGAGAAGGAGCGTGTGGCATGAAGTGCTGCTTGGATGTTTCCGATTACAGGCTGAACGACTGACAAGTGAAGGAGCAACAATGAGGCCTCAAAGTGTTTTGCCTCATTCATTTTTGCAGCTCCATTCAAAAGTACAGTTCATGTAGTCATCGCCCACCCGATGGTTCCCACTCGGTCATCCTCGACCTCCTTTGGTGGGTCATAGGGATCACGGGGGGCCCGAGGCTTTGCCTGCTCTGACATTGTCCAAATTAAGATGGTACATCAAAAATAAAAACAGTAGAATAATGGAGCGCTTCGGGACTTAAAGTGTTTGATCGTTGGCGTTTCAGGGTGCTGAATTTGAAATGAATAGCATCATATAAAACGTGCTTCTGTCACTTTGAGCTGGAAAGAGCTGATCACAGACCTGTTACGGATCTATTTAAGCTGCAAAGCAGCCGTCATTTAAAGCTACTGTAGGAGAGATTCAGGATGAGGAGCACAACGGTCTTGGATTGTTTGCGGTCAAATGGTTCTATTAGCTGTAGACATTTTCCTTGAAGAATTACAACATGACATCAATCATTAGAAAAACAACAGACAGCTGCTGCGCAGGTGTGTCGTCTGAGTCAGTCGCAGTCGGAGCTTCACTCGGGAATCGGGGGGTGTCATCTGTCTTCACTCCCGCTGCTCTGTGCTGTAGATTGCCGGCGGATGTGGACCCTCAGTAATTGTTAACGATTAGCCACAATAGCTGGAGTGCCCGCAGCACACTGCAGGTGGTTCATTCAAATCAGCAGGAAATGACCAGTGACCCAGATGGGCTCTGATGCCAGCAGCGGCAATCTGCCAGTCTGAGCATAAGGAGACTTTCAAGTGCGTCTTTATTCTCGGCGATTTGTCGTCGGATGCTCCGTTGTTTCTGTGAATTGTTTGGACACTGTTAGCGGCAGGTGTGCGTTCCTGCCGGGATCCTGAATCCCGCGTCCATCCTCGTCTGGTCCTTCCGTGCAGGATGACGTGCATGATGCTCCCAGGCCGCAGAGTGTATTTGTCTGCATGTTTCTGGCTGCCGTCACACTGTTTGTCATCATGTCAGCGTTCAGGCAGTTCGTGTTGCTCCGGTCATGTGTCACAGCTGAGTGCAAGTGTTGGTATGACTGTCAGCGGTTTGACCGCACGCCAGCGTGCAGGACTGTGTCAGTGGGTGCTCGTGCACCCTGGGAGGCCCGACGGGGAAGCATGTTGACCTGAGCTTACTCCCGACATACACACACACAGACACACACACACGCACACTCATTCACACGCACACACAGAGGGAGAGACGGAGGCTGGCAGACTCCCACACTAAAACTCCAGCAATCATGTCTGGCTGCTTCACGGGGATGATCTCAGGCGTAAACACTGAGATGAGTTCAGTTGTTTTCTTAATTTCCTCCTGAAGGTTTTCACCTCTCGATCACATCATTGTAAACACACTTTGATCCCTTCCACCCTCTCCTATTCAATCTAACTCATGAATTATCAAACATAATTCTCGGTTGCCTCGTATGTGAGAAGGTGTCTCCATCTAGTGGAAAGATGGCGTAAAAACAGAGGAGACAAGCATTTCAGCATGTGAAGGGGCACAGTTGCAACGAATGTGTCCATGTATTCCAGTGGGCATGTATATAGTGTTGCCTTTGAGTCCAACTCTGAACTGCAGCCTTTTCCATACAAATCTAAACAATCTTTGTGTGACAAACAACAACAGGTCAGGTAAATTCAGCGAGATTATCCCTCTGTATTTCGAGGTGCCAATTACCTCTCTGTGGTTTTCTCAGAGAAGAAAGTTATAAAAAAGTAACCTTTGAAACGACTTCGAGAATTAAAAGTACCGTGATGTAATCGTTCGTCAATCATTCTGTGATGTAAACTCTAGATTCACATAATTTGTCCCGGTCCTCGCACATCCTGACATGCAGCTGCACAGCGAGCTGCTCTGTCCTCTAACACTGAGTCAGAGACGTCCATGTGAAAGACTCTTTGTGGAGGCTTCCCGTCCCGCCCTGGCTGCTGCCTCACAGACCGCCGCTCTCCTCGCGCTCCCGTAAAGTCCGCCCTTCTCTCTCTTTATTTTCGCTGAGCTTGCACGGGCCGTTTCATCTGCTCCCAGGAGAGCGCTGACACCTCCATGCCAACATGCTTTGCTTAAGCATCTGCAGGTGAAGGAGGTAAACTGTTAGTCAGTGTGTGTCGTGTTTTGAGGTGCTCTCAGAGTCTTGCTTGTTCTTTTTTCACCCATCAGCTCTTTTTTTGTGCTTGTCGTCCTTCTTCTGCTCACATTAGTGGCTTTGTAATGTCGCTGACCTAGAAATACGAGCCACAAGCATAAATTGACTCTGGTTTTATCTTCTCGACACTCCTCCAAGTCCTCTGCTTTTGAAATCAGCCTGACCTACATAGTGATGGCGAGGGGCTTAGACACACAAGGAGAGTATGATGGGAGGTGGGTGGGCAGGTGTCTCCTTCAGGTCAGGTGGGAGAATGGAGTTCTTTCATAAATACACACAAACTGGAAGTCAAATGCCAGTCGTTTTTTACTTTTTTTCTCGGTTTGTTTCTTTTTTGTGGTGAGCAGGATGATTGGTTTCCCAGCTGCACATTTTCAGCACTACTTCCTTTAAACCTGCTGGAAGTCTAAGCGACATGACCTGTCATCAGATTCAGCCACACAAGCAGCAGCACGTTAGCCGGTCCCAGCTCCACATCCAGAGCTCTCAGTGGATCAATACAGATACAATAGCCAAAGGGGAGGAGAAAGAGGAGGGGAGGACTCGGCCGTTGTTGCACGCTCAGATGAGGAAGAGAGAAAAAACACGCCTGCGCTATGAGGAAGTGGCTTTTGGCCGAAGAGAACGGAAGAAACAAATGAAGAAGGAATAAGGAGGGGTGAAGCCGACTCTCCCGGCAGAGAAATGGCCCGTTGTAGCGGTCCAGGAAGTGGCTGGATAGCATGTGTAGTGAGGGGAGGGGCGGATATGTCAGAGAGAGTGGAGAGGAGGGCAGGCCTCATCGACCGAGGTGGAGCAGTGCACACAAAACACCAGGAAGCCCGGCAGAGGAAGGGGGTGGGGTTGCGTAGGCGGGGTCCTCTTCTCTCTCCCTCTCTCTGTCTTTCTCTCTCTCTATCTCTCTCTCTCGCTCTCCCTCTTTTTACCTCCCTCTTTGCGTCCAGTTGACTTTGCTCTGAGGGGAAAACAGTGATGTGTCCAGGCAGGCCCTGAAAGAAGGGGGGGATTGAGAGGCAGTACGAGGAGAAGGAGGAGAAGGAGGTGAAAGACAGGAGTGTAACAGACAGGACCATGGAGGAGGAAGAGGAGGAGGCGCTATGCTACTTGGACAGGGTGCTGGAGGAGGAGGAGGAGGTGTTTGAGTACGGGGATGGGGAGCTGGAGCCCATCAGTCCGACACTTAGACAGTTCAAGGTGAGGCAGGGGGCTGGATGCTGGAACACACACACACACACACACACACACACACACACACACACACACACACACACACACACACACACACACACA
>JASSRZ010000006.1:3918688-3929445 GCA_032164315.1 Malacoctenus gilli | reverse complement strand
CACACACACACACACACACACACACACACACACACACACACACACACACACACACACACACACACACGCGCGTGCATACTGTTACAGTCTTGCATGACAGCCTGGCTCCAAGTAGCAGAACAAAGTCCTGCCTGGAGTCTTGGTGTGATGTGGTGTCACTTTGTGCTGCTGTGTGTTCATGCGAGCCGTCTGTGTTGCTGACGACTGGATGTGTTGAGGCAGCGACTTTGAGGCACATGTCTTCTCTCACTCAGCCGCTGTCCCTGCTTCTCTCTCACTTCATGCTGACTTATAGCACCTTGCGTGTTTGTTTGTGTGTGTGTGTGTGTGTGTGTGTGTGTGTGTGTGTTTGTGTGTGTGTGTGCGTGTGTGTGTTTGTGTGGGTGTGTGTGCATGCGTGTGCGTGTTTGTTTGTTTGTTAGCATGTGCTCCTCCCGGTGCATGATTTGACACAAGGCAGGGCCGCCTCTCCACTGTTCCCGCTCACTCTTGCTATCAGCTCTGCTATCGCTGAGACAGGGAACAGAGGACATGAGGAGGAGGTGGGGGGGGGGGGGCGGAGTGCAGACCAGCATGCAACTCCTCTCCCTGTGTGGACACTGAGATGTACACGCTCAGGAGCAGGTTGCTGTGGAAAATAATCCTGCCAGCACTCATGCAATTCTCATCTGGCCACACAGTAGCTCTTTGTATAGCTGAGGGAAAACAGTCTTTTTCCTCTCTTTTCTCCCCATCTGGTTGTGACATATTTGTGAGTGAAGGAGTCAGCACATCTTTAACTCCTTCACGTTTACTGGATGGTGCAGGCATCGAATCCTAAACTGAGAAAAAACAATCCAACAACCCTCCTCTGAAACCTCGTTTAAGGTGGAGCGAAAGTTTTCTCTCCGGGTTTTGTGGTGCACCTGATAACGTTGAATGGCACAACTTGTGTATCGGACGTCTTTACACAGTTTCAAAAGTACAACACAGCTTCGTGGCTTCTGTTTTGAGCGTCAGTTTTTTTTGTCAGTAAACACAGCAAGATGTGACGAATGACTGGATGAAACAACACTGCCATGTGCAGTTTGAAAAGCTTATCGGCCTGCACAGTTGAAACAGACATGTAGCTCAACATTACACCTCCAGAAAAATGTGTTTTTCATTTTGTGTTCACCTAATCAAATAGATTATCTGATGACTGTTAAGTACAAGAGGATTCAATAGGGTAAATTTTGACAGTGTACAGTAGATTTACGAGACAGCAACTCTACAAGAAGTTAAGTTCCACAACATGTCACAAAACTAAAGCCTAATATGTACAGTTTTATCGATCATATGATGAGACAGCATTGAACCTGCAGTCTACCTGTATTGGGGGGGTGTTGACAGTGGGGCCAGATGCTGAGGACGGGAGTGATGTGACCGCTGATTCTGCTTTTCTGCGCGACGGACTGATTAATAAAAACTCTGCAGTTCTCAGTTTCACACCAGCATGCGCCACACAGAGGAAGTCACTTGTTTCTGCAACATCCCTCTCATCTGTCTCTGAGCTGGCAAATAACACCACGTTTAGGAGCCGTAGCAGACTGCGAAACGCTGTCCTCTGCACCGCGAGGCGTTGCAGCAGCTGCCGGGAGGTGGATGTCGGCAGTGATCGAGTTAAAAAACGATGAGGTCATGGCTCCTTCCGTCTCTTATCAGACTCGGCTGGTGTGCTGATATGATTGTAAGGAGCTGGTTGTGTTAATAATTAATCTGGCTCGCGGCTCTTGGTCCTGTTCTTTGACCTCTCAGAGACGCGGCACCTATAAGCCAGCTGTCTGCCGCTGGACATGCGTCCTCTCTGCAGCAGGGAGGGGACGGACCGGACAGCTGTCCAGATGTTCTCTGAGTGGACGCTGCAGCTCCGCTGGTAGCAGTTGTCTTAAGAAGGAACATTTCACCAATCTTCATGGACATATTTGTGTTGCTTTAGCCCGATGAGCTTTGTTTAGACGATGATATAGTCGCACTCCTGCTGCCATTTATACCTCGCTGCAATTCACGTTCAGCAGATTATATGATGTAACACATCACCTGCGTGTGAACGAAGCTATTCACATGCTCACACAGCGTTCAGTGCCCTGCTTCTTTTACGAGTTTGAGTAGAAATGACTCACCTGATGATAAAAACCCTGATCTGTAGGAACCAGGAAGTTTGGAGGATGCAGGTCCATGTCTGGGATGTGGAACCAAGAGGAACTTTCTGTTAATTTCTGTTCATCAAAAAGGTCAATTTGATTTCGGTGCTGTTTCAGTCTGAGTTGAGTCGATTCAACCTGCGGCCTCCTTTTAAACTGGTATGAAGAAAGTTCAGCTGAAATGCAGAAACAATGTGCAAAATGAAAAGTGCAAAGAGTGGTATTCTCTTGACCTCTCATCTTCCTCACGGTAGTTCAAGAAGAAGACATGATAGTTATGTTGAAGGACGATGTTTGTTTTTTTTTTCATTGAACGTTAAAGGTCGTTTGAGTTCACTGTTTGTATCACATCTCCTGGGAGTTCAGACAGCTTCAACTAAAAGCTGCAAACAGAATTCAACCATTAAGCAATCTGAAGAAACAAAGATGGAACAAATTGAGAGAAGATTTCCTCAGTGTAAAATTGTGAAGACTGTGAAGGTCCCACCGGATCCAAAGTGTAGAAAACTGGGGGGGAAAAAAGGAAGGAAACATATCGAGATTCTTGGCTTTGTCTCTCGGTTTTGAGATGTGATGTTGCCGTCCATCTGGTTAGAAATAGGATGATGAAGCACCTCAAGGCCTTACTTCAAATGTCTGTTCTGTGGTCAATTTTCTTCTGTTTTTAAAAACAGGATTCTTTGGGCTATCATTAAATCCTGCTTTTAGATTCACATCTTACTCATTGTCCCACCTCTTTGGTATTAACTGATGGCTGATGCTGATTTTGAAGTTGCTTGAAACACATGCTCGGGAACAGCAGGAATGAGACTTTCCACAGAGGAAGCAGCTCATTTAGATGTTTCAGATGAGCCAACTTTTCCGACACACAGTTGCGTTCCCTCACACTGATGACGTTTATCACGTGTTTACCTGATGCTGTAACGGCTGTGGCGTCATGCAGGAAATGTGCTGGACTCAAAGTGCTCTGATTAACCCTGGGTATAGGTGTGTGCGTGTGTGTGTGTGAGACTGTTGACATGATGCATCACCACAGTCAGGCTGTGTTTGTGTCTTGCAGGGAGACATGGAGAAAGGCCTGGAGATGAAGAAGCTGGTGCTGTCCGGCTTCCTGGCCAGTGAGGAGATCTACATCAACCAGCTGGAGGCTCTGCTGCTGGTGAGACATGGCAGCGGACCACTGAGGTCACACGCTCTCCTGGGCCGCCTCGCTGCCGTCGATGGCCACACTGAGAGCGGGCCTGCAGTGACTGCAGCTTCCTGAAACACAAACCAAACATGCTTCCTCATTCTGAGCTGTGATGTCACATCCTGCCTGGGTCAGCCGCACGCCGCTGCACTCTGCCCGACATACAGTCAGTCTGAGGCGGGTTAGACGGAATGTTTGACTTTGCACAGAGCTTCACTTTTTTTGTGCCAGTTGAGAAGAAAAATGGTTGGCAGCAACAGAGTTGGCATCTTAAAGCCAGTAGCAAAGGGTAAATTGCAGTGGGTCACAGTCATGTGTTTCTGTGTAGCTTCCATAATTACATCCTGTGACAGCAACACGGAAAGACAAATACGGAGGATGGAAAGTTACTGGGGGGGGCGATGGAGATCCATCACTCTGCCCAACATGGTATTTAAAGCTGAAGAGTTTCACTTTACGTGTGTCGATAGTTGTATTTATAGATCGTACATGCCGCGTCAAGAGTGCGTCTGCAGTCATTATCGGTGCCCTTATAAAAAAGGGGGGGGGGATTCAACCAGCTTGTGCAGTCCGCGCTATTCTGACTCATCACCAGCCTCCAGAGGGCTGACGTGAAAGGCTCCGTGTTTTCACTGTAATCAAAGCCCCCCCACCCAGCCTCTGTGACCACGCCGCACGTCTCTATGATTAGCAGGGAGAAAGAGAGCCAGCCAATAGCAGCTCAGCAATTTGAGGATTATATTCCTGTTTTGTGACTAACTGCATCACAGAGTCTTGAACCTGAGCAGGCCATTCATGAGCCATCACATGCTTTAAGGTTCAATAAGACGTTTGCCATTATGTTACATATCAACCAGTGAAGACCTCTGCTTTAATTATGTGTCCTCTTAACAATGACACTTGAAAGCCCTGACCTGTGTCTGTTGATCGCACCCCCACCCCCACCACCTCTCATCCTCCCCAGCCCATGCGGCCCCTGAAGGCCACAGCCACCACCTCCCAGCCCGTCCTCACCATCCAGCAGATCGAGACCATCTTCTACAAAATCCAGGACATCTTCGAGATCCACAAAGAGTTCTACGACGACCTGCTGCCCAACATCCAGCAGTGGGACGAGAAGGTCACCGTCGGCCACTTGTTCCAGAAGCTGGTGAGTGTGACATTGTGCATGCGTGTGTTTGGGTGGCGTTCCGTAGAAAGGTTGTTACAACATCCTGCATGGAGACATTCTGGAAACTGCAGTTCAAGTTGGGAGCCTAAGTTTAACACTGGAGTTAAAATTACAGGGTGATGTTTTTTTTTATGGCATAAAAGAAGTGAGAGTCGTCACCGGGATCTGTTAGCTTCCGTCTGAAAACTGGCCGAGGAGCTGCTGCCATTGAAACAGCGGCACACTGTCCCGCGATGTGAGGGGGGCAGTGACTGAATGTGGCCGTTTGATTTTCCAGGTCTGGAAACGCAAACAGATTGTGTGTTCAGAAATGTGGCAGCGAGTTCCTGTCATTTATTTAAAGTACCTGACAGAAACAGTAGAGTTTAGAACACAATCACCCATTGGAGATATTGGAGTCTGTTTTTACTCTCTTGCTTTTTTCCTTGATGATTTTATCCTGCATTGATGTTCAGAAGTGTTTCTATTACTTTGTCGCACTCCCATATGTTGATGTGAAAAACTAAAACAGCTCCAGACAGTCCCCCTCATTATTTTCGTGTCCTCTGCAACACCACTGCAAAAAGCAACCATGAAAGACCTTGCAGTGAGGTCATCTTCCTCTGATATGATCTTGTTATTGACACGCTTGTATTGTGGTTTTTCACGGCTTCCTTGAGGTCGTTCTGTGTGGAGTCAACAGGCCCTCTGAGAGCTCCTATAAAAGGCCCTCCTGAGTGCTCACATCATAAACGTTATTGCTGTGAGATGGCTCCACCACATGTCACCTCCCACCTCAACAGGCAGTGCGAAGCTGTGTGTGAATGGTTGGACTGCAGCTCAGGTGGTGGCGCAGGTCATCATGTGACCACAGGGTCGCTGGTTTGATCAAGACTTCCTCCTTTCAGAAGCTGAAGTGTCCTCAGGCAGGTTTCTGAGCCATTGAGAATCCATTTGTAGTATATGAATCGACGGCGACTTGACCTCGCTCCACCAACCGGGTCTAGCGGTCAGGAGGTCGCTGAAAAGCGTCCGTCCTTGAAGCTTTGATTGCCCCTCATGAGGAAACCTTTGTGCTGCTTTACTGTGTGGACCTGAGGGGGTGTGATTTATTCTGGCTAATCAAATGGGACTTAATCAGATGCTTTGTTAGGAGAAATCCGGCCCCGCTGTTTGCCAACTTATGAGCTCATTGTTGTTTTGACTAGAGGACAAGAGTGAGTGTTGTGCCAGCCCAGACTCAGACTTTGGCGTCATTTTGGAGTCCTTTAAAAACAGAAGTGACTTGTATGGAGTGGTAAAAATATTTTCCTTCACCGTCTGATGACCGTCTGTTTTGATTTGTGATGAGAAGCATCCTTTTTTAAAGCATGAGATAAAAACAGTTCACACAGCTCATGCATCGTTGTGTATTTCTAACTTTCCTTCGCATTCGCTTAATACTTGTGGTTTCCTTGCTTAAATCTGCTCCAAACATGTTGGTTTGTTGCAACTGCTTTAATTTGGAACATCGTAGTATGTCGCAGTATAAAGAACCATAACTTTTGAAGTGCGTTTTTTCTCGTCTCGCTTTCCCAACGTCCGGGAACTGAGCTGGGTCAAATTTCAAACACAATCACACAGCTGCCACGACAAACACAACTCAAACTCCTCTAAAGTCCTGTCAGTAAACCAGCAGGTGGGGACGTGAGCTGCAACTTCATGTATATTCCATCGACACGTCAGGCTGCGAGAGAATCTCCAAATCTCTTGAAAGATGGCCAGCGATGTTCCAGGAGCTCGTGTTGAACATTGATGTGTGAGAACAGCTCTTATATGGAGTTCTGATCTCAGTGGTTGAAGTACTTTCTCCCAACCCCCCCCCCCCCCCCCTCCCGAACGCCACGCGTCAGTCACAGCACCAAGTGACACCTACGAGTGTAGTCATCAGCTCCCATCTGTGCCGCGTAGATGTGCGTACATGAGCGTGTCATGTGACAGCTAAACTTGTAGTCAGAGGGGCAGTGGTGACGGGTACAGATGGCAGCGTAATTAGCCGGCCGAGCCCTCCGGCCCCTCACCGGCCACGTGGAGGACACGGGCGCCACGCAGGCAATACGGAGTGGTAGCGATGGAGGAGGTGAAGACCAGACACGGTTTCCCCGCTTTCACACCTTTTTCCAATGAAAGGGAGAGGCTCAGCTGCAGCCTGAGGCAGCCAGCACCACCATTGTCCAAGCGGCCTATTGAATTACCGGGAGGGTGTAAACTTGGTTTGGCCATGCTTCCAAAAAAACAAGCTTTGGCCAAATGCTCAATGACAAGCGTCCTTTAATTTCTGTTATTTTTAACAGTCATGCATGTATTCACTGAGGGTGAGAGGATGGCTTTCCCACATTGGTTTTTTTGAGGCCATGATGAGTCAGTGGATGTGGTTCAGTCGGATCAGCACTTTAGTTTAACTGCATCAAAGCGGTTGTCCTGATCCCATGAGGAAAAAGAGCAGTTTAGGTCCAGACATTTCTCTCCGACTGTTGGGAAATCCTCTTCGTTTTGGAAACGCTTCCATCATCCCTGAGAGCATGAATCTGCCTGACTGATGCTGCGGCTGCACTGAGACGCCTGCGGTTGCACCATCTTAGAGCCACTACGATGGTGTGATTTCAGAGGTTTAGTTGTAGTCGGCAGCTACATATGCACAATGGGGGCCAGTGGGTCTGCAGGAACAGTGTTCTTCATCAACAAGAGGAGGAACACACACACACACACACACACACACACACACACACCGACTTGAAGAACTTTGACTGTCCAACACATCAGTGACAGTTTAAAGTATCTCTAGCATTTCTGCACGCTGCCCCCCCCTTCCCCTCCTGCCTCTACCGGTCCAGCATCATCTTCCCACTTCCACTCTCATTCACTGTTTTTCCTCTCTCACCACTTTGACCTGCAGTCTTGTTGTTTATCTCATTATTGGATTGAACAGCACGAGCGGTCGCAGCGTGTTCATTCAACACGATGATGAAGTTCAGCATGCCACTCTGACTTTTTCTGGCCATGGCAACAAATCTGTGTGGAGATTTTTGGTGATCTCTCTCTCTTTCTCTCTGTGCAAGCCTCTCTCTCTCTCTCTCTCTCTCTCTCTGTGTGTCTGTGTCTCTGTCTCTGTCCCTCTCTGTCTTTCTGTCTCTGTCTTTCTGTCTCTGTCTCTGTCTCTGTCTCTGTCTCTGTCTGTCTCTGTCTCTCTCTCTCACCACTCTAAAGTCACGTTATTATGGTGAGCCCATGTATGGCCAGTTCATCGCGTTCGCCTGACCTCATGTGTGTTTGAGTTACGGCGCGGTTTCATGTGGGAGAGTCGGGCAGAGGTGACGTCACTGATTTATTCCCACTCAGAACACGAAGTTCCTTCGAAGTCTTTCCGAAGCCACACGAGGTCGGATCGTTCTCCTCACTTCACCTCTCCGA
Source organism: Malacoctenus gilli (assembly GCA_032164315.1). Classification (NCBI taxonomy): domain Eukaryota; kingdom Metazoa; phylum Chordata; class Actinopteri; order Blenniiformes; family Labrisomidae; genus Malacoctenus; species Malacoctenus gilli. The sequence goes on along the minus strand of JASSRZ010000006.1, from coordinate 3,921,494 downwards.
GTTTCCACTTCACACTCTGAGGGGAAGTGGGGGGAAATCAAAGGAGGGGGGACGTTTAGAGACAAAGGCAACGAGTCCTCCTCATTCACTCGCTTCAGCTGAATCCAATCTCGACGTTTTAATGGGATGCAGCCAGCCCTTCAGCCGAGGCGCTCCGGCATAGACTGGAGCAGGATGCATATTTATGCACTGCTGGGCTGCAGCTTGTGTTTCAATGCACATACAGTGCTGCAAAAAGGGGCTGGTAATGAAAGGGTGGGGGGGGGGTTCTCTATGTGGATTGGAAGGCCAGCACAGAGACACCAATGAAGGGGCATTATGGCAATGTAATCAGACTGTGTGGGTTGACTGTGCATGTGCTTTCAAGCCTCCACTTGGGGCGAAAGTCTGATGAGGATGGAATTCAATTAATCTGCCAGAGCTCTATATGAATTTTAATTGAATCGTGCGGCATGCGGAGGTAATGGAAGGTGCATGCGAATCTGACCGCGTCCACTCTGTCTTCCTTTGTAGAAATGACAGGCTTTTCTTTTGTTGTTGCTTATAACATCAGACAGGTGTTTTATCAAGGGACAGCATGTAACCCTGATCAATCGTATTTGCTAGCTGGCTGTATGAAGTCACTGTGATGTTCTTAGCTTGATGGTCAGTTCAGAGGAATGCTGGTTTTCCGAATTCATTGGATTAATTCACTGGAATTGTTCTGAATTTGTAAAATGTTTTTGAACAGACGAGCCCAGTGTGTATTTGGAGTTGAGGAACACAGGCAGCTACTCTGCATCTGAGCGTTCTTTGCACTGTGGAAGAAAAGAAGCTGCAAGCTGTTCTCAGTTGTAAAGTTTAGTCAGAGAGCAACATTTTGATTGTCTTAGGATCTGGAGAAACACCTCTGTGGTGATACTAGGAGAAGAATGATGGCACAGTGTCTTTGCGTCGCAGCTACCAGACATCAGGTCCTGGTCTGACGAGGACGATAGAGCCGCATATGTTTGTGTGGTTAAGGACAAGGAGGTTGCATTCGTCCACAAGTATTTTTCCACTAGTTAACTTTTCCCTGTTTCAGCCTCCTGATCGCAGTGAGGAGGCCCGGGGGAAACCATGTCTGCCCCCTTGGGTCTGAAGATGCTAGCTTCAGGGCTAACTCTGGTTAGCTTTCACAGCGACCAGGAAGCGAACTGCTGGATGCAGTTTATGACCGGAGGTGTTGCAGTATTCATTACCCACGAGCTGCAGTCGAAACTGTACCGTTATTGCCTCTTTACGACTCCTGCAGCTCACTTAAGTCTGCCCTGATTCCCGGCTGCTCTCTGTACAAATACAGTCTTCACCAATTAACAGGCAGCCCTATTGCGGTTCATTAGCTTTCTGATTTCTTCAAGATGATACTTTAACTGGTGAATCACTGTCTGTGTGAAGTCATTTGTGGTTATGTGTGATGAGCACACAACCCAAAGGTACATTTATTTGGTGTATTGCTCCATTATATGGCCTCTTCTTTGTTCCAGACTGCATTACAGTAATGTCTCGCGTTGTGCTTCTTCTCACCGGCTGCAGGCCAGCCAGCTGGGGGTCTACAAGGCCTTTGTGGACAACTACAAGGTGGCGCTCGAGACGGCGGAGAAGTGCAGCCAAGCCAACAGCCAGTTCCAGAAGATATCTGAGGTGAGTAAACACCTTCAGGAAACAAACAACAATTACAAAAACACACTCGCACACGTTAAAGAAGAGACCAGCCTCATGTGGGCCCCGGTGTGTCCTTGGTGAGGTAAAATGAAAACACAGCGCGACAGAGAGGCCAGACCAGAGGAGGCTTCCTCTTTTGGGAAGGAAGCACAAGTGTTTATGGGCAATGTGGCCTTTATTTAGGGAAACACAGCGTTCCAATGTTAGTCTTCCAATGTATTCAATGGTGAATTAGTGACTGCAAGTACGCGCGATTGTATCTACAGCAGAACGTCTGCAGTCCTGGAGGTTTTTCTTGTATGTGAGCGTTGCAGAGTTGTGGCTCAGTAGTTATATTTAGTGCTCAGACATGACGAGGAAGAGGAGGAGGAGGCCTCGCTCTGCGGCGCTGACAACATTCACTGGCAGGGGAAGGTGTTAGCGATGCTAATGAACTGCAACTCTGTGGCTGAAGTGACCAGCATGTCAAATGCAGTGTGACTCATTATGTTGCCATGCTGTTTTTTTTTTGCTGAAGTCTGCTCAGACACCTTCTGAGGCTATGACAACACACCTTTATTCATAGAGCAGGATGCAACAAGTGCAACAGCACTTGAAACACATTCTGGGGTTTTGACTCGATTGCTATTTAAGTATCTTTATTAAGGGGCTTTGTGCTTCCCCAATTTTTAAACCCAGAAATCCCTGCTGATTTCTTGCCTATGAATGCACAATCCTAATTTCAGGAGAAAGTAGCCTGTAACTCACACCTGATTATAAAAGGAATGTAAAATTAGTGCTCGGTCCAAACAAATGCAAGGGGGAGGACAGGAACACCGGATGTCTTTGCAAAACTTACTCGACAGTTGTTCTGTTACATCGACACTTTGTCCCTCTGGTGAAAACCTTGGATCACATTGTTTCATTGTCATGCTGCTGCTGCTGCTGCTGCTGTGATTTCCCTGCGAGGTAAACTTGTGAAGGTTGCTCTGTGCGGCCTCCGCTGGGCTGCTGCAGTGTTCCTTTACTTCTTCATTAGTTCAGTCAGCCTCAGCAGTCAAGCAAGTACAGAGGGTGTGTGTGTGTGTGTGTGTGTGTGTGTGTGTGTGTGTGTGTGTGTGTGTGTGTGTGTGTGTGTGTGTGT
>JASSRZ010000006.1:3903692-3918547 GCA_032164315.1 Malacoctenus gilli | reverse complement strand
CTCGCTCTCTCTCTCCCTCTCTGGCTCTCTGTCTCAGTGTCTCTCTCTCTCTCTCTCTCTCTCTCTCCCTCCCTCCCTCCCTCTCTCTCCCTGTCTGTGCCTGAGAGCTGAGGCAGTTAGCAGGAGAGGAGACGAGGGATATGGAGGTGCTTCTGGTCCTCAGACTGTGTTGTAACTGCACATACGGTAATGACTGCATGATGCGAGCTGTCGCCGGTTGACGTGGGCAACTGAGCAGTGTTTCAGCTTTTTTTTAGGAGCATGGATGTCGAAGCCTTTCCTTCTCTCACGGACTCTTTGTTTGTGGTGTTTCCGTGAAGTTGGAAGAGGCATCGATAGGCTGGCCGAGTGATTCGGGGACTCTCACGTGAAAGATGTGAAGCAATTCTCATTTGCTGATCATTCAGGACTTCGATTTTGCTTCTCTTTGAATCTAAATACGCTGCGTCTAATGGTCAAACAACAGTTTCGTTTTGGTTTCGGACTTGTGGTTGACTGACATACCTCTGGTCAGAGTGTGCTTATGTGTGTGTGTGTGTGTATTACTTTCTTTGTGCTCCTCAAACTTGAACTCTTTTGATGCTTAGAATCACCTGAAGAAAAGAGATGCAGCTCTTTCTGCCTGAGAGGAACATAATGCAACAGATTATGCAGATGTGTCAGCGAAGGGAGCAAATTGCTCATCTTCATCAGTCCTGACAGAGGCTGGGGGAGCGTCTTAGTGTATAGCGGCTTGCAGCAGCGTGTACCTGCGAAGCCCCTGTTAATTTATGCCTTGTAAATGAGGAGGCTCCACCCGTCCCATTCTTGTCCCATCTGTCCTGCTGAGACCACGCTCTCCGCGTGATTTGCTGGCTATAACACGGGTTTACGTAGCGGTTGTGTAGCATCGCGCCGGTTTCCGAGTCCCTCAGCAATCAGGGTTTAGTCGGCACCCGGGGCGGCCGCTTTGATTACTGTTTCTATTATGGTTCCTAATTACCTGGCCAAGCAGTCGGGGGATTTTCTCCACCTTGTCTCCGAAACGCCGAGCTTCTCAGCTCTTTATTGCTTCAGTCATGCTGGCTGCCATTCTGCTGGGATGGTTCTCTTACTTCTGTTGCCGACCACTCTGATTTAACTTTGTCCCACGTGAACGGTTCAGTGCTGCTCAGGTGGATTTTCCACAGCGGAGAAAAAAGACGTTTTGTCAGGCTCCCTCGCACGCGCTGATGTTTCATCTTCCCATCTTCTAATGAAGAGGTGCAGATAAAAGCTGAAGCATTAAATCAAACAGGCATCCTGCTTTCTATGTAAATGGGGGCTCCTGCTCTCCCCCCCCGCTGCTGTGCTGCTCCGTTCCTCCATCCTTAGATGCCCTCTCCATCTCCCTCTCTTTGTGTCTCCTTTTTCTGTCGCTCCCCCCTCCCCCTTCCCTCCCCTCCCTCCCCTCCCTGACAGTCTGGTTCTGTCCTCATGGCCCCTCCATCACAGACTCACGTCAGGTGTCTGTACCGGAGCAGCTTGCCAAAATTTGGGGGCCCCAATGTTCGCGGCCCCCTCGTCTGAGCCGCGAACCCAATTGTGAGTGTTTGTTGGCGATTTCAAACGCTTTGGCCCACGTGGTCTCCCCCCTCGTTAGCAGAGATCTGTCCATCAGCCAAGTGATGAAGGCGACCTTGGCGACGGCACCAATCGCAGGCACCTCGCTGTGGTGGGCCATCGACTTCCAATAATCCCACCCCCTCTATCTGATTCTCCCTCTCTCTTTGTGTCTCCTCACAACACTTTGAACTTGACTTTTTAATTCAGATTCTGTCCTCGCTTGGAGAAAACACACAAATAGGGTTTTGCAGAAGTGATGATGCAGCTGTCCTGCGGTGGGACGGACACTGAGCTGATCTTTATGGAGATTAGCTCTCTGGCTGTAATCCTCAATCTGAGTTTGATTGAATTGAGGAGATTTTGTTTTCCTGGAACATTTAGCTGTCTTTATATTCAGTTTGGATGTGGGAGATGTCAACTTTATTCTGTATCCTCAACAACAAAGATAGATTGGGAAAAAAGCCTTAAAAAAGAAGCAATTTGAACCTCTTCATCGGCAGAGAGAGCTTCCTTCATTCGGTTTGTTGTTGATCTGAAAAAGATTTCATGGTAGTTGAGCAAAAATGAACAGGTTAAAGTTACGTATCTGTTCAACATCTGGACGTTAGGATTGTATTTTTGTTGGCAATGTGTAGAGTCAGCGTCAGTCATCTTCCCCGAAGTTTTTTCTGAAAGCGACAAATAGAAATGCCAAACAATCGAGAGACAAACACGAACTTCTGACTGTGCACCCAAAAAAACCACAGCTTAAGGCTGAACGAGCAGTTCCTTAAAGGCTGAAATAATTACCTCTATTGTTCAGTAAATGTTCCTCCAGCAGGAAAGTTATTTGATAATCTTACAAACAGATGGACTGATATTAGCTTTTGCCCTTTCTTTGTGCTTCCTCCTGCGAAATGGCAAAGCGGAGGTGAGCTGGGTCTCTCCTTCAGCTGCCAAAGTTGCTGCAACCTTCGCTGCTGTCCGTGTGGAAGGGCGAGTCTCCACAGGGTACTTTTACATCTTTCTTACACCACCAGCTCCAAACGTTAGCACAAAGCTCCCGCTTTCATCCGAAGGAGACACCGATCCATACAAGTGATTCACTGATTTGTACAGCAAACTCGCAGAGACCTGATACTTTTGCTGTATCCGAGGTAATGCTCAAGGCATGTAATCCTCAACATCTCAACATCCTCTACCTGAGCTGAATACAAACGTGGACACTCACTCTCACACACACAGGCCCGGGTGTTGCGATGCCCTTGCAGTCCGTGCAGGCTGTATCGTAAAGATTGCTGAAGGTAGGTGCCGCTTCAGTGATCCAGGACCATCAGTGCAGGCCGCATTATAATGACCAGAGGGTTGAGAGACTTCAAAGAGCATGGCTGAGCCCATCTACAACATTCTCTTTGGTCTCTTACAGTCGTCCTATGGATACATATGCGTGCGTATGTATATCTGAGCCCGCATCGCGGGCATGAAGTGTAATGTGACAAGCTCTATCAGCTGATCCTGAGACATGTTCCCCTGTAGGCTCCTGCTCTCGCGCTTTCATTTTCCTCCGCGTGGAAGGAGGCGGCGAGACGAAAGGAGGGAGAGCCCGGAAAAAAAGGCGGTGCGGGGAGCGCTACGGCGTCTGCAGCATTGTGCCATACAGCTGATGGAGCATTGTCGAACGTTTCAAACAGATAAGCGTAACATTCAAAGGGAGCCATCGCCGGGCTCCCACAGAGAGGTGGGAGCCCGGCGACGAGCCGCCCTGCATACAGAAGCTTGCGTTCCTTTGCTCCGCCACACTTGGCCGGCGTCTCTCTCCCCTCAGTTTAAATGAACCTGCGGCTCTACCTCGATGTTTTCTCTTTAATAAATGCAGATTAGTTAGATCACTGACTGGAACATTGTCAGCTGCTCTCCAAATGTTTGTGCCCTTGCGATTCGCTCTTTTAAAATAGCTGTTCTTTCCTTTCTCTTCTTCCTTTTGGAGAAACTTTCAGGGCAGGGTTATTATGCTGGATCCTGCACAGGGCTGGTGGCAATATTATTCTGAGACCTGGAGACATTTTCAGCATTTAATAAGTCTGCATTCTTTCAGTCTGAAGGAAACATCTCAGAGGAAACTCTTTTTTCACGCTTTTCTCATTCAACTACATGTGTGTTTGCTTCTTCTTGATGCGTCCCTCCTTTGAGTTTTTCTGCCCCCACCCACCAATCACTCGGATACAGCTGGGGGAGTATCTCACCTCAAGCTGTCTGGTGTGTCAGCTGTTGCTGCTGCTGCTGCTACTTTTTTCCCCTGAGGAAAGCAGACAAGCATAAAGCTGTAGGCTTAAAGGGGAAGTAAGTAACATCTGGGTAATGTTACGTTTGTGCATTGGGTGGCAGTAGTGAGCAGACTAGTAATGAGGACCACCTATTAGACTGATTAGATGCTGGATGTTGGAATAACCCGACAGGACAAGCGGGTACTAACTTTGTGCTGAAAAAATAACTTATCTATCTAGCAAAGCACAAAAGCGATGATTGTTGCTTATTTATCAATATTTGTGGAGAAGCAGTCCATAGGATGGACTGAACGTCATCCTGTCCCTTTAAACAGCTCCACAGCAGACAGCAACACCATGTGTCAGAGCTCTAACTGGACACACTTTTTATAGACGCACCCCAACCTGTTGGGTTGCGCGCATCCATTTGTGTGCAGAGGGACGCCCTGCAAGTCCACCGTGCAGGAGAGCCGTTGTTTACCTCTCCACTGCAGTGGAACTGTTTCAGGACCCAGAGGGAGGCTGCGGCTTCAACCCTGGAGACGGACTGCATGTAAAGCAGCCTTGCACACATACTGGTGTGTCTGTGTGTTGTGAGGGCGCAAAATGTTGCATCCCCCTTTTTTTTATCAACATTTTATTCAAGTCGAGTCACTAAAAACTGATCTGGCTCCTGCCTGAGGTCAGAGGTCATGGCCTGCAGTTTGAAGCTAGGAATTAATTAATTCATCTGTATAGATACAAAGTGTGTGTGCGTGTGTCTGCGTGTGCCTGCGTGTGCCTGCGTGTGCCTGCGTGTGTCTGCGTGTGTCTGCGTGTGTCTGTGCTGACTTGTGTGTGTGCAGCAGTGAGCCAGAACCTCTTTCTTCTCTCCCCGCAGCGCTCCTCTACAAGCCGATTGATCGCGTCACCAGAAGCACCCTGGTCCTCCATGTGAGTACACAGCTTTGCACTCAGGACATGTTGCAGGATCACCTCACTTGAAGGGCAAGAATAAACTGTCTGATCACAGGCACACAAAATTGTGATGCGATCAGGTATTTCTCCTCACACGAGATGAGGAAACTGAACACTGGATGCAGAGTTCAGTCATTCATAGAGAAAATCCATTTCCGGGCATGGAATAATTTCCTACTGTGGTGAAAAGTGGGAGCTTGCTTTCTTTGCTGTATTTCACCGAGTCCTCTCAGCCTTAACTAGCTTATTCCTCTCGAAGAGCATAATTAAGTAGAAGCTGTCTGTCAAGTGAGCTGAGATGCTTGAATGTGTCTTCTCAGGTGACCGGAGAGTATAAGTTAGCTACAAGCTGTCAGAGCAGCATCGTGTTCCAACACTCCCGTCTGTCTGTGCACGAGCGCGTCTCTTCCAAATCAGGGCATGTTCCCGCCATGTATGCAAATGAGGCGAAACATGTGCGGTGCTCATTCTGGAGGGAAGTGTGCTGTCAGCAGACCTGTTCATCACCCTGCTGCGCTGATTAAAACCAGCCGCCGCAAAACAAGGAAATGAGATTCAGAGGGATTATCTGAGTGTTGGCAGAGCAATTATGTTTCTAAAATGAAGGCGGAGGTCCTTCTGCTGGGGACGGGTTGGAGCTGGAAAATTTGCGAGGCGAATCCCGGCGACGGAGTGAAAATTGAAATGACCTCGATGGCGAGCCGGTTCTCAGATGACCTCTGGCTTCTGTGTCCGCGCAGGACTTGCTGAAACACACTCCGAAGGACCACCCCGACTTCCCGCTCCTGCAGGACGCCCTGCGGATATCCCAGAACTTCCTGTCCTCCATCAACGAGGAGATCGACCCTCGCAGGACTGCTGTCACTACGCCCAAAGGAGAGGTGAGTTTGTGACAGAGAGGCTGTCACAGAGACTGTGGGGTTTCTTTGGGCCATTCTTGTCTATTCTAACCCCCCCCACACACACACACACAAACACAACAAACACACAACCACGGGACACTGCATGAAGGCGTGGATGTAAACAAGATGAGCGGAATCACAAACATATTTAACCTTGAAAGTCAGACCACACAAAGTCATAAAAGTGTAACTTACTCGTTAAAACCTGCCAGAGGGGTGTTTTTTTTGCAGCCAATCATGGTTATTATCAACTGGCCAGTAACATAAGGGTATGAAATAAGTCTTCTCCTGAGGTGGAGTTGCTCAGAAGTAGAAAGAGTAAGAAAAAAAAAAAAGCCTTGCATTCTACAAAAAAGTGCAGCACGTCATTAAAAGGCAGCAGAGGAGTCTGGCTGGCCGTACGCTCCAGCTTTCATCAACAAAACAGCTCGAAGCGTCATCAATTACTGCCAGCCTCTGTCAAAGAAGACCGTGTTAAACGAGTGTAAGTCCATCTGAGGGAAACTTGGGTAAACACCCCCCCCTCCTCCTCCACCACAGTGTCAACTCTCCTCAGGTGTTTACAAACTCTTGTTTTAAGAAGAAGGAAGTTACATGACGAAAGACGTCACCTCCCCCTGACTTTTTGGAGTGTTTTGACTCCAACCTTCATCTGGAAGGTCCAAATCAGGAGCAGCACGTCATCTAACCTTCCTGCAGTCATCATGTATCGAGACAAATTAAAGAAATACACTTGATAATTAAAAAGGTGCTTCTGTCGTGGCTTGCATGAGCTGGGCAAACTGACCTCAGTGCTTCCATGATGACACCAATGCCACGTTTTAATGCAGGTGGAGTTGAGCTTCAAGTGAGACAAATGATGAAACAAAGGGAGCTGTACTTCATGGTTAATGGCCGGCACCTCACCTGTGCTGTGTGTTGGTGCTGTGCTCTCTTAGGCCCGCCAGCTGGTGAAGGATGGCTTCCTGGTGGAGGTGTCGGAGAGCTCCAGGAAGCTGCGGCACGTCTTCCTCTTCACGGATCTGCTGCTCTGTGCCAAGATGAAGAAGACGGCCGTGGGGTGAGTCCTCCTCCTCCTCCTCCCCCTCTGTCTCCTCTCACACAGTCATATAAACAGTGAGGTTAATTACCACACCGAGTCTGAAAGGTGTAGCTTCTGAATTAGCCGCCCTCATGGAGGACTGCTTCTGCGTGACGGTGTTCCACAGCTGCACATCAGCGCCAAACTGTGAGTCAGGGAGGAGAGCTGGGTGCTTCAGACGCTGCTGAGGGGAATCGCAGGAGGAATGAGCCACACGCAGGATAATCAGACCGAAGGTGCCGCTCAGAAATAAACATGTCGGCGTGAGCGGAGTTGCCGTTTCCTCTCTTAGCCAGACGCGAAGGAGAGATCAGTGACACAAAGCGATTGTGTTTTCTTTTTCGAGCGTCACTTGCGGGTGAACGCTCGAGGCGTGTCAGGAGATTGAGTGTCGCGCTCGCAGGATCGACTGGTCGCCTCCTGTTAGCCCGATTACATCCTCACTTTGCGTGACATTCAACGTTTGTTTGTGTCATCCGTCGCCGCCCTTCACTTTGAGGGAGCACATTGTGTTGCTGTGACTACCAGACCTGTAAATGGGACTATTATGGTCCGGGGTCTGTTATCTCTACATACCACCTACCAGATCTGTACAAACACAGACGCATGCGGTGCAGCGCATCCATCCCATTACTCTGTCACCTTGTGTGCAGTCACTGAGGATCTTGGTCCCCCCTAGAATCCACCTTTATCTCTCATGTGTCACATTCACACTGACTCCATTGCCACATGTTCCTGGGTGTGCCGTCATTTTCTCTGCACGTGTTCCATGCTGGCTGTTTGGTATAAAAGGCCACGCAGATTAGGTGCGGTGATTTAATCGGTCACCTCAGTCCGACCCACCTTGCTCTAATGTGTGTGCGCCGTAGCTGCATCACAGGGTGGGAGTGTGACAGACGGCTCAATGAATGGATGGTCTACAAAGCAGAGAGATTTGGAGATGGAGCAAAAAGCATTAAGACAAGAAGGATTGATGATGGAGCGGGTGTGTGCGGGTGATGTCTGGTAGGGATGATAAAGAAATACATACATTGGAGTTTGTCTTCGATACTTCCGGAAAGATTTCACAACAGCGCTTCTTTTCAACAGTGATACTATTAGGTTTTTTAAAATGTCACAGCTGCAGCACTTTGGCAATTTTTGGAAAGTTAATCGATAAATCCTTTATTTATTGTAGTACATTGCATCCTTAATGCCAGACTTCTTCTTGGCATCATTTATCTAACAGGTATCAGTATGACACAGTCGATCTGAGTGATGTACAACAGTATAATTATTCTATGACTCTATGAAAGTATTAGTCGTAGCTCATAAACCAGTAAAAGCCCCTCATTGTGCCACGATTACCTGCTGTTTGTTTACCAGTTTAACACTTGCCTCTAAAATTTATCGCATCACTAAGAAAACAATGAAAATTACCACGAACCCTCAGACCTGTCATTTAGTGAATCTAAGTTCCCATTTACCATGAGTAAGGATCTTTTTCATCACGGAGCTGCCGTAATTAGGCGACTGATGAAGGTGTCACACTGGTAATGAGATGACTGTGCGGCACTCAGAAATGCTAATTAAAGTCTCATTAGTGACAGTGCACATTAGTCTCTGCAGCCCTGGTGGAAGTGCAGCCCTGCTCTCGTCTTTCCCCTCAATTTGAACATGAAGAGGCTCAGAATGATTCATTATCTGGGTGTACTCGGGTCACAGGCGCCCTGAGGTCACGAAACGGCGCTTCTGAATGGAAGCGTAATGACCGAAAAGTGCCGTGCTCTCATTTAGGACAATTAGGGTAATTTTTGTGGCTGGTGGGGTGTCGCCAGTTTTAATGCCGGTCTTGTTACTGTCATAAGTTCAAGCCTTTTGCTCATGAACTAATTTTCCGTCTCCGCGTCTGTTCGCTCTGTCTGCCTCCTGCAGTCGGCATCAGCAGTATGAGTGCAAGTGGTACATCCCTCTGGCCGACCTGACCTTCCAGACCCTGGACGAGTCCGACTCCTGCCCCAGCATCCAGGTGCTGCCCGAGCACGAGATCGAGGAGATGAAGATCAAGATCTCAGCCTTGAAGAGTGAGATACAGAAGGAGAAGGTGAGCGCCGCACCCGGAGCCTCCTCCAGAGTCTCTCCCCCTGCATCGGTGTGCTGCAACAATCAGCTGTTTCCGACTGTGGACGGTACTCCACAGTCTCACCCACTCTGAGATACACTGCCAGACCTCAGCAGCAGACGGTTCCTGTTATTCTCCACTCAGCCGCCCACCAGGGGGCAGAGCGAGTGACCGCAGCCTGCTATTTAGAGTCACAGCAGCTGATTGTAGCCAGGCAGGCTCTGACTCACAAGGAACATACGAGTGTGTGTTTGTGTCTTTCTGAAAAAGTGCTTTATTAATCGCAGATGTCAACACTCATGTTCGACATTTCTGTCATTTTTTTCCTGCATTGTTTAATATCCAGCTAACCAAAACGTCGTTCAGATCTGAGACTCAACGTCACTCAGTTTGCCCCCTTCGTCTCCTCACCACATTCAGGCAAACGTGTCCAGATTCAACGCGCTCTACTTTGTTCCTTTGGCCCAGCGATCGGATCGAAGAATTAGGCCTCCAATGCAATTGAGTACATTTTTGTCGGTTTTTCCTTGTTTTTTGTGCAGAAAGCGCCAAAGGGTCAGAGCCGCGTGGAGCGTTTGAGGAAGAAGATGAACGAGCAGGAGTCCTGGCTGCTCCTGCACTCTCCCACCATCCCCTTCCGCATCCACAACAAGCACGGAAAGGTATCCAGTCCGTCACAGCTGGCTGCGTTCATGTTGTGTCAGTGCCTCCATTCTGCCACTAGAGGGAGTCAGTTGCCTTTTTATCGAGAGAACGAACTCGCTTTGAAACTCTCAACAAAATAAACCAATACACCCAGACTGAATATTGTGTGTGCACATACCGCTTGACCTCCATGCTCTTTATTGTTTGTTGTGGTTGAAAAGGCACAAAATGTCTTAGTTAACTGCTTATTTCTGTCTTGCTTCAGAGCTACCTGTTCCTGCTCTCTTCTGACTATGAGAGGTCAGAGTGGAGGGAAAGCATCCAGAAGCTTCAGAAGAAAGGTAACCCCCTCCCAGATAGCAGCTCGCATCTGGCTTCTCCCCCTCGTAATAACCGCTGCCATGGCTGCCTGCTTGATTCTGTTTGGTTTGGGTTGTTGTTCCAGATCTCCAGGCGTGTATGTTGAGTTCCGTGGAGCTCCAGGTCCTCACCAGCTCCTGTTTCAAACTCCGGACAGTTCACAACATTCCTGTCACGAGTAACAAGGACGGTAAGAACCGTGTGTGTGACACACACAAGCACGCACGCACGCACGCACGCACGCACGCACGCACGCACGCACGCACACAACAAAGTCTGCGAATGAAAGAGGGGGGGGTCCTCTGCGGAGGAGATGAATGTAGGTTACAATGTGGTTCTCATCTGGCTTGTAGCGGTCAAGGCCACGCAGCATGTCGGCCGTCAGCTTCTAGCTTCTAGATGTTTGCTTTTGCTCCGGATCTCCACATTGCACCCGCTCTGAGACGCAGGGCGAGCCGGGGGGGGGGGGGACATTAAAGCCATCTGGCTGACCGGCTCTGATCTGAGTGGCGCGGGGGGCTCAGGCGCTCACACAATGCACACGCTGGACCGCAGAGCTGACAGAAGGACTCCAGTGCCTGTGAGAGGCGCTCTGTCCGACACGCACAAGATTCATGCTCTTGGTTCTTTGGAAGCTCTTTGTTGGGCATTAGTTTCACTTCCAGGACCTTTGGGAAGACGGGGCTTTCAAAGACTTGTGGGTTTTGTTTCAAATTCTGCTTTGCGGAGTCAGCAAATCTTGGAGGAGACCTTTTTCTCCCTCCACCACATTCAGTCACACTTCCCATCGATGAACAGAGATCAAACTTTGATTAGCAAGCGGGTTTCTGGTCACACCAGCGCACTTGTGAGAAGTACAACTCTTCAGATAAAGGAAAAATAGGTGCATATTTCTAAAGGTCTCGAAGTTCCGTTTGTGTATTTGTGTCAATCATCCAAAACTACGGAAATAAATGTTTAAAATTAAAGATATTTTCAGGCATTCCTCAAGACTAAAAAGATGAAGCAGCTCAAGGTTGTAAGAAAAGAACTTAGAAGTATTGCTGTGGTTAAAAAACACAGAGAGAGGGATACATATTTTACATGTTCATGAGTAACATAATTTTTTTGTTGGATGAAGACACTTTGGTGAAAGTCTATATTGTCTAGTAAATGACAGAGCAGTTCTGCAGGCACAGTTTTTAATTTGATTTTATATTACCTCCAATTAAGGAGCTTTCATCTTCAAACAATAACAAGACAGGCAGTAAAAATTTGTAATGACTTTTCATAGCTTTATTTAATTAAATTCAGTAGAATTCAGGAGATAAAAAAAAAACTTCACTTCAATCTTACGTTATATTACTTTGAATTAAAGACAGATCTTGTCGGAGCATCTCTTTGTTTCGGCTCACAATCAGAGTGGCTTGTCGGTGACATTATGTATTCACAGGTGAAACAGTTTCTTTCTTCCTTTTTTTCAATCTCTTCTGATTGTTTTTCCTCCACTTTGTTGACGTCCTCCGCTGTCTGTCCCTGGGTGGTGATATCCCTGAGTTTCGAAACACACCTCAGGGCCTCCGTCCTGTGTCTGACTCTCAGCACGCCGCTCATTACAAAGCAAACACAAACACACGCAAGCACGCACACACACACACACACACACACACACACCTCAGTACCACTGGAGGCGCAGAGCGCTGCGGGGGTTTAAATAGAGACCAGCTGCTGCAGGAATGTTTCTCAGGACCGAAAGCAGCAATTAAATGACAAAGACGCCCAGATCCTCAGTCAACCTCCTTTGGTTTTAATTATTCCTCGTTATCACGTTTGAGTTTCGGCAGTTTATTGTTGCAGTTGGATTGAAACGTAAAGCTGTCTGAAAGCTGCACCCGGGCCCTCTGGAAGCTGACACCCCCACTGACACACTCCCTGCTATTAAACACACACACACCGTTAACCCTTCAGGCCGACTGCTCCGCTCGCAGCTGCAAGACGGCGCAGCTCCCAGCAGTGCTGCTGCCCCTCCATCTGTGTATTTACAAGGAAACTGCTCGGCTTTACCAGAGCAACCCTGAGTGCTCTTCGTGTGTCTGTGGATGGGCCTGGAGAGGCCTGCCAGGCCACCCAAATAAAGGTCCACCCACGGGGTTCCCCTCAGACCTCTGGCCGGTTGCTGTGTGGCCTGATAGGGCTCAAACTCAAGGTTGTTCAAGCTGTTGATTCTCCGCCGAATCCCTAAATATGTCTCGTAGCTTTTTTTCCAAATATCATTTAGGTTTTGTTTGAAGTCCTCTGAAGATTAACACGTCTCCTCTCCAACATCAGTAGTAGGAGTAGTAGGAGTCAGTAGGAGTGAGAACAGATGTTGGAGGGAAACAAGTTAATAATAACAGAGTTTATCTACAGTCTGGACCACCCCAGGAAGGAAAAGCTCACATGATTCCCACTGATCTGCCCCAGGCCGCGCCACCATTGGGTTGAATGGGTGGAGATGATGTGGCGAATCACGGCTAAGAGCCAAATGTGACACGCTACAAACAAGCGCAAACATTTTGCAGGCTCACTGATTCAAAACAGCTTTATTAAAAGTCACAAAGGTTTTTCAAATTGTTGATCTTTACCTATAAATTCAGCCTCATGAGTAAAATGTTGTTGTGATACATCAGTTTCTTTTGGCAAGAGCACCATAAAGGGGTTTTGCCAAGCTGTAGTGAAAGTGACAGGAGGAGCTCAGGGTAGAGGAAAGCCCCAGTGTTGCATTTAAGCTGTTTCTGTGTGACAGCTCCTTACTCCAAAGTAAACAACACACTGCTTCTAGTGTAACAACTAATTGTACATGCACACTTCTTACTTCTCAAATATTTGCAGCCATTTTGTTAGGATTGTTCTTGGGATGACATTTTCTCAGTGAAAGCCGGTGAAAAGATAGTCGAAAGGCAGAACTCAGAATTGAAATAACTCCACAGCTGTGCAGTAGGTGGCAGTAGTGAGTCACTGTTGTGCCCACCTCGTTTGACTTCATCACATTTTTTTTGTGGTTTGATTTTTTTGATGCTAAAGTAATCATCCGAAGCTCCAAGTGAAACTATGTTTGTTGTTCAAACCTTTTCCTGTCTGACTGAGGACAGACTAGACGCCGCGTTGGCACAACTTTGCCGATTGGGTCGAGCTGTCCAGCTTGCTCGCAGTAACACATGAAGTAGATGACGAAGGCGTTAACAGCCACAGTAAAACTGACACCTGCAGGCACGGTTTGCAATGACTGCTTGGATTTGGACTGATCCGTGGTCACGAGTTCTCATTTGTACTTTTAGCGCTCTGACGATAACGTATGTACTTGTGCTCAGCTCACTGTCCTGTGTGCTTGTTTTCCAGATGAGGAGACTCCTGGCCTGTACGGCTTCCTGCACGTGATCGTCCACTCTGCCAAAGGATTCAAGGAGTCAGCCAGTAAGTCAGCCAGGAACAGCGGTGTTTGTCTTTTTTTTTTCTCAAACACCACACTCGTGTCCACGCGCTCTGGCTCAGCATCCGTTCGTACATAGCTGCTGTGCACAAACGTGTCTGCCAACAAAACCCATGACCCAGTCAGTCAGTGCAGCCTGCATGCTCAGTTTCCATCCCAGCGCTGCGGATACAGAGGTGAAGGAGAAGAGCGGGGGGGGGGGGGGCAGACAAAGAGGAGGCCCAGAAACACAGTGGGACTCCTCTGGTTGTTTCAGGCATCACAACTGACAAACAAACACACCCCCCCCCTGCAATAAAGCCAAATTGCGCACAGCTGCAGTTGAAAGAAGAGCCCCAATTAGTGACCTGCTTTGTTTACACTCTATTGTGACAGTTCGAAGCTCTGTGTTCATCACCTGATACCGGTTTTGTCAGTGAGGGGCCCCTTTGTTAATTCTGCCCTGCGACAGTCCAAATATCAGCTTCGAGACCGAGAGGAAGAGAGACAATTTGCTGGGTTACCATGACAGCCCTCAGCACTGCATGTGAAAGCTGGAATTTCCCGTTTAATGGCTCGGAAAGCTCTTTCCTCAGAGAGCTTGTTTGATCCTCGATAAGGGCGCGTGCCTACAGAGTCAGGGTGGGGCGTGGATGCTGCAGAGCTGCTGCTGGGAGGGGTCACTCTTGTGGTCATGGTGGCAACCAACCAGAGCGAGCGCCTTTATATCACAGGTTTCCCAGGTGCTACATTGTTATTATTGGTGAAAACACAGATCCTTGGTTGTGTATGTGTGGCACAGACACGCGCGCGCACACACACACACACACACACACACACACACACACACACAGAGCGGAGAATTTATTGTCTGTATTTTTGGAAGCTCTCGGTTTGCTTGCTGCAAACACACACGCTCCTCTCCGGTGAGTCACTGCAGGGGCGACAGGTCTGTAAAAGTGGTGGGTGACTCAATGCAGTCACAGGATGAAGCCAGCGTACCAACCGCTGGTCCGCCACAGCAGCTGTTTCTCGTTAGCTTTCTTTGAGAAAGGAGCTTTTTCTGCTGTTACATCACGGGGCAACATCGACATCAGCCCAGATTTTTTTTTAAAAATCACATTACTACTGTAGTTGCTTCAAGTCTCATTAGGATCAATAGGATAATGATTTTCTGTTCCAGCCAGCTTTAATGAATATATTATGCCCTTTCACCTGATTTTGAAAAACAGGTCTTATTTTGGCCTTGATTCTAAGCAGCAGTGACGAATAAAGGCTTACTTTATAGAAAAGCTCCATGATTGTTCTAAAAATGTGCAAACGCAGCCAACAACAGAGGTTTGTGAGACAACTGTCACTTTCAAAATAAAAGACCTACTTACAACAGGCTGCAGGGGAAGTGTTCACGTCATAGTCGTGGAGGCTTGTCCAGACTGAGCCTGACACCTTGAACAGGTCACGTGTCCATTACACGACCAACACACACACACTCACACACACACACACACACACACACACACACACACACACACACACACACACACACACACACACA
>JASSRZ010000006.1:3892672-3902879 GCA_032164315.1 Malacoctenus gilli | reverse complement strand
ACACACACACACACACACACACACACACACACACACACACACACACACACACACACACACACACACACACTTCAACACCCATGGTGTCCAGTCTGATCCGCCAAACAACTGGACATGCACATTTCATGGCTGTGACTCTGCTAGAATGACCACAGTTGAAGACTGCCACACGAGTTTAGATGTGATCCTGTGCACCTTTCAGCTTCCCCTCATCCACCTTTTTTCATGGCGTCCCACTCAGAAAACTCATCTTGTAGCGGCAGACTGGCAGACAATCCCCTCCAATACCACAAATGACTGACATTACAGTTTCCCCTCCAGTTGATGGGATCCAGTTTGCATTCCTATGCAGATGCTGCTCAGTGATACTCTTGTGTTGGAGGCTCAGTGTGGTTTCAGCTGCATTGTTGCCGTCTCCGTTGTTGTTGTTGATCTGATCCGAAAGCCGTGCATTCTGAAGCTGCTCCTTTGCATCGCAGCCGCTCGCTGCTTTCTCTTGATGGTCATTGTCAGCTTGTCAAAACACAGTGGGAATGCATAATGACTGAAACGTCAGTCATTATCACTCAGTGATTAGGATTGTCAGGCAGACATGAAATCCCCACTTCCAGCCTTGTTTTCTGGCCCCAATTTAAACAAGGAAAACATGCAATGGAAGATATTATTCATATCACAACAATCTCCCCCCAGTGGGAAAGGGCTTTAAAAGCAGCTCAGGGCAAAGTTAGTCAAACTGGGTCACAGAGGAGGAAGCTGTATAATCGACTGCATCCCCCCAAAAATCGGTCGAAAAAAAAAAAAAAGCAGCACAAACCGTGACCCAGTACAGGAGCGGGAAACGTGTCACCTTTTCTCCTCTGTAGTGCACGTGGGAGTGTCAGCGAGCGTGAGTGTTCTCCTCCAACGGTTCGAATGCAACAGTTGAAACGAGCTGGCGGCGTTAATCTTCGGCTGCTCCAGCTGTGCAGGAACAGCGTGTGCAGCTCCAGATAAGTGAGGCGCCCACACCAGCACCTCCATCGTTAACCAGGGAGACGGCTGCAGCAGGAAGAAAGTATCAGCTGAATAACGTCCTGCTCCAACGGCGCTTTCAGTGCTCCGACCTCGTTTCGCCGATCGCCACCGTCTCCACAAGAAATTTGAGCAAAGCAGGGCTGCAAGTGTTTATGTGCACTTGTGACTGCTGAGATTCCTCAGTGTAATCCAATCCAGGATGGGCTGCACGGATGCTTTTATTAGTTTTCACCTCCTGGGTTCCACGAAAACACTTCGATTGTTGCCGTTTGTTTGGTTTGTCGAACCTTTTCTCCTGAAGCCTTTGAGACAGGCGGCCTGGGCGTCTCTTCATCGAGACTCTGACCGGTTTGGCTGGTTATCACTTGCGCTCTCACTCTGCGCACCCACACTTTGACCCAGCACTCAGCACCGCCGCGGGCCGGGATTAGCCTCCTGTAGAAGAACACACACGCTCACCGGCAGGCCCGCGGTCTTCAGCTAATTGAGATAGGAAAGGATGGTATCCATTAACCCCTGCATTTATGGGTCAGGGACCCCTTGCTGACAAGGTTACCCCCCCCCCCCCTCCTTCATCCACTGAACTGGATGGTGACCTTCTAGGAAAAATAAGAGCTCATGGAGTCTGGCCTACTTCTCCATCTTCAAAGTGTGTTCCCCTCTGGTTCGGTGAGACACTGTTAGCGATGGATACCCGCCTCACTTCAAAATCAGATCGACCTCTCAGTCTTGTCGTCATAACAAAGTGTCGTGTTTGATTTCGTCTCTCTGTGATGCTCTCGATTCGCTTCCTCACTCAGATCACTCTGAGTTTGTGTGTTTTCGCTGTGGAACCGGAGGCGAGGCCCCTCTGCTGTCCGGCTTCTGTGTGAGGCGGAAGCCAACGAAAGCTGCTTCGTTTCTTCTAAGTCTCCTGCAGATGGTCACGCTGGATTCCCCTCTGCTGAGCTGCCCTCCTACCACCAGCGTTATAATCTCCTATAATTATTGCCGAACCTTTCAGGGTGCTGAGAAAACAAACAAAGAGGGAACGAAACCAGATGGAGTGAGAGGCCACGTTACTGTATGCTGCCGCTCCATCCACAGACGCATGTGTGAATATTAGCTGTAGCTCACCCAGGCGGTGGGATCGGTGTGGCTCCTCACCGTGCTCGTGTCACGCTCTTGTTCCTCCTGATGATGCTCCTGCTCTTGTCTTTGCGCTGGTGTGTGTTTATCTGCATGTGAGATTGAAGGCCGATCACCGCCGGGGTGAAAGGTCGGATCGTGCGATCATCCATCATGCTGCCAGACGTGGGTTGACCCCAGGGACCAGGGCAGGCGGGCGGGCGGACGCACTGCAGACACTTTGCAGACAGCCAATGATGCGGCCCGCAGAAACGGCCTCGGCAGCATTTAAAGAAACACATTAACAGACTTAATTGCTCCGTGTAAAGGGGAGCGCGAGCCAATCCCAGGGGAGCACCGGCCGTGGTATGAGGATGTTAAGAGTGGAACGGTGAAGGGTGGGGGGCGGGAGTCGGCGGGTGGTGCTGATTATGTACACAGGCAGGAGATTGATGTCTGTCAGCCGACAAACACAAACGTATTGACAGAGTGAAGGAAGGAAAGAACGTGCACGTGTGAGCGCATGCTGCCTGAATCACATTCCTTCTCTGCAATGTGAAGTTAACCTTCAAACTACACACGAATGTAAATATTTGCTTCAAATAGAGACCAGTTATGAAAAATGACGTTTAATTATCATCAGAAAAGTTGTAAAATTCTGATGTCTTGAACACAGCTTAAAACACGGAAACTTTATGATTATATTTGTGTGATAATATGCATGAAAACTGACACATCAACTGAATCAAGCCTTTAGTCCTTCAGTAATGTTTTCTTTACAATGTCTGAGATGGGAAAAAACAGAAACGTGAGCAGGAGCTGTCTCGTTATGCGCGATGCTTTCAGGAGCAGTTGAATGCGTCGGTCACCCTCGGAGCCCAGACCGCAGTGACTCTGCGGACGGACGTGCGTGGAACAGAAGAATCGGCAGCGCTTCAACTCAAGTCATCCAAACAAAACAAAGCGAAACAGGGTTATTCAGCGATAACCTCACAGCTAAATTCAGAACAGATAAACATCCAAATCTCTACTTGGACCATGAGTCAAGAGAATGACTCCATTCTGCAGTATTTATTTCACCGGAAATAATGGCTTTTAAAAAAAGGCTTAGAAAACCAGAAATGGGGTTAGAATAAAACATAAACGGACTTAAATCAGTCTTGATAGGACTTGTTGAAATAGTAAATAAACAGGCCTCCTTGTCTCATTTTGGGTAAAATAGCATTTTTTGAATTACAATTGAAAAGGTAAACATTAGATTTTTCCCCATGAGTATTTGAATAATATTCTGGAAAGTCTGATTGAATCATCGAGCGATCATTCAGTAAAACAGGAAGTGAGACGAGCCTGAACACTGATCTTATCTGGAGCTGGAGTCGGATTTGATCGGGGCTGCTTCTTGATGTATTTAGTCATGCTGTCAGAGATCGAATCGGCACAGAGACTCCCTAAAATCAGATAATCATCCCCAACCGTGACTCGCAGCCAAACTTTGAAGTTGACGTTAAATGAAAGCTCCCATTCAGGAACTGAATGAGACGGTTCAGTGTTTCAAATCCAGCCCAGTTTTTCTTTTTTAAACTTGATTTTGAACTCGGTCATCGTGGTTCAGGAAATGAAATGTTATTGGGCATTTCAAGAAAAGCTTCACTGTTGAACAGAAAATGTTCATTTGAGTATTTAGCCATAAAAATCCCCACACATGCGTAAGGAGTGCTGAGCGGCCTCATGTTAGCCAGTAGTTATGGTGACTGTTGTGACTCCCTGGAATAACACAATAATCACCTTTAAATCTGTTGCAAAGCTTGGAAAATGTCTTAATGTGGCACCGTCATCCTCATCATCATCAACAGCATCATCCTGCTGCAGAGTGTCCTCCATCGTCGCCCTCGTTACACGGACGCATTGTGCGGTGGTGATAAAGCTGTTGAGACGTCTGAGTGTTTGCCGTGCGCCGCTCCCGCCTCTCGTTCCACCGGCCGAGGCCGTTGGTGTGTCTGATGGAGCTGTCTGTCTACTTTCAGATCTGTACTGCACCCTGGAAGTGGACTCGTACGGATACTTTGTCAGCAAGGCCAAGACCCGAGTCTTCAGAGACACCTCGGAGCCGCAGTGGAACGAAGTCAGTCCACCTGACACCTGCTTTTACACACCCAATCCCTCCCTGCACTGTGTTTAACTGTCTCTTTCTGTCTCTTTCTGTCTCTCTCTGTCTCTGTCTGTCTCTCTCTCTCTCTCTGTCTTGTCCTGTGTGGTGCTGCGTAGGAGTTTGAGATCGAGCTGGAGGGCTCCCAGTACCTGCGCATCCTGTGCTACGAGAAGTGCTACGACAAAAGCATGCTCAACAAGGACGACAACGAGATCGTGGACAAGATCATGGGCAAAGGACAAGTCCAGGTAAGGAGCGCAGAGAGCGAGACGCGCGGGTCCTCAACCAGAGGCAGTCCAAGCATGTGACCCGTTTGATTCGCTGTCTCCCACTCAACGCAGAGCTTTTGCAGTGGGAGCCTCTAATGACGTCGGCTGGATTAATAGTCAGACGGAGAGTTTATTTAGGGGGGTTTCTCCCGTCCTGTTGCGAGAAACGTCTCAATAAAAAACCCCTCTCAGGGTGTAGTTAACTGCACACAGCCTGCACCGAGGAATGAGTGGCTTCTTGGTATTGAGGCACATAAATACTTTCCTCTGCTCATTGTTTAAGTTCGTTCTCGAGTTTCTATTTTTTTCTCCTCGAACATCAATGGAAAGTCTGATGGGTCGAGTGAAGCTTGACTCCTGTCAGCTTCCTGTAATTCACCCAAATTGCCGCTGTGGCAGTTTGCTCTTGAGCTGCCCCGTCATCCACCCAGTGTCCCACTCCGAATGTGGCTCACCGCGAACACTCTTGTCATCGATTGCCGCGCCGGTGTTTCACTGGAGTGGCACGTATCCGTCCCAGAGGTTGAGCAGGTTATTTCTGAGCGTCTCCAAAGGAACAGCGATCCATCACATCAAGGTTTGTTTGTGGCTGCTGCAGGAAGTCTGACATTCGGAGCAGCAAGTAAAAGTAGCAAGAAGTTGTACCGGGAATACAAATCAGGGATATCAAGGAAGTGGGACAAACATGAATCAGCTCTGCAGAGCTGCAGACGAGATGTTTTCACTCGAGGAGGAGTTTGGAGATTTTGTTTGTCAATATACCCAACAAGTAGATACGAAAAGTTACCTTCAATACTCTTCCGAGGCCTCTCAGCCCCACCTGCCTCGACACCGGTCCGTCTCCACCCCAGCAGTGTTTCTGACTTCAGTCTGAGCTGAGCTGAGCCGATGTCGCATCAAGTGTAGCAATGCTATGTTGTCACACGCTTCTTGTTATACAACAGAACTTTATCAGAGGACATATAGTTAACTGTGAGGTCGTCATCGTCCACTTTGCTATGAATACTCTAGTTTCTTCAGTTTTTCAGTTGTTGGCACTCTTTAACTTTGGCTGAATCTTAACATTTCCACGTGGTCTTTTTTCTGTTTACTGAAATTCACATATCACATCAATTTGTGGGTCCAGTAACACAGAACAAAGGCTTTCTCCTGCTTTACACAGACTTTAGGTTTTGTATGTGTGTGTGTGTTTTTCCTGTCGAATGTCCCACAAACCAGCTCGGTATGAAAAGAGAAACCAAAACGCAGCCACGACTTGTTTGTCGTAACATTTCCTGTTTGTCGCTGCCGCACTTTGTGCTTCGCTCATTCAGTGTGATGGTTTGTGTCCTTGAGGGTTTTCCTACGACTCCCTCTGGAAAGCAGCGGGGGGAGGGAGAGGGAGAGAGAGGGGGAGACTGAGAGAGGGAGAGTAAGACTAAGTAAAAGGGGAGGCTGCACACGTTGGTTTTCGATGCGTATCGTCCTTCAGCCGTTCCCAGTGTGTCTGTCAGAGAGGCTGGAGCTGCTGCCGGTTGATTCTCTGTATTTCACAGGGAAGCTCGCCGATAAATAAATGAATAATTGAATTAGATTTCTTAGTTAAAAGGAACTCTTTCATCTTTCTCTATAAGTTCGAGCGCCTCATCAATGATTCAGCGTTTGCGCTTATATGACGGTAAAACCTTCCTTCATCACTGTGGCTGCCAAAGTCAGAGAGGCGAACGGTGCTGTGAGAACATCCACTGCAAGCCAACAACAGCCCAAGTAGAAAATAGATAAATAAATGAAAAAAGAAGAGTGCCACATGTTTGTTGGCTGGCTTTCAGAAGAAGGGGAAGGAGGGAGGGGATGAAAACGGAGGGAGGCATGTTGTGTCCCAGAGTCTCAGAGGGTGGGAACGCGTTCGCTGGGACGCTGGAGGACGTGGACTCAGCAGTGGGGGGGGGGGGGGATTTGAGTTACTGTCAACAGCATCTGCTGGAGATGACAAAGGTTTCCAGCTACACCACAGTTGTTGAAGTAAAACTAAAAAAAAAAATGAAACAGAATGTTCCCACTGCAGGATTGGATTTCAGTGTGGAAGTGTTCTCCATGAAGTGGAAGGAACGCCACCCGGTACACAGTACTGTCGAGCTGTGGCAGCGGCAGGCCACTCAGCTTGAATAACTTGGTGACATCGGTCTATTCGTCAGCCATCCCTCCTCTTCGCCCTGGTTCTCCAGGTGTGATTTCTCAGCAGCTGTTCTGCTCACAAAACGCACTGGGCAAACTCAGGTCCACAACAAGACTAGAGGAGCTTTTCCTCTTTCCATTCAGTGGTCTGTCCGTTTTTGTTGCAAATGGTGTCGTTTTCAAACACGCGGTTGGAACAGAGTCTCATTGTCTACTTCATTTTCCAACGCTGACATCCGCATGCGCAAAAGTAGCATCACAGCCCATGAAGCCGAGCTGTAGAGGTCGTGTCAGCGTGCACATTATCGTACTGTTGCCTCATTCAGTATCAGGAAGCCGTTCGGACTCGGAGAGACTCCCGCTTCGTCACTCTGACTCGGTATCTCGCGTCACGTCAAAGTGGCGACCGAGGAATGCGCCGCGGCCCGCGAGCCTCCAACCGGAGCTGTTTGCTTTCCTGGTGAGGCCGAGTTTAGAAGGAGCCTTCAGTGTTTTGCTTTCCTCTCTGGAGACCCTCTGATTTATTTAACAAGCTCTTGGAATACTGACTGACCATAGATGGGCATATTGGGCTGGAAGTTTTCTTTTCATTTTCTTGAACCCACTGCTGCGACTTCACTGGATGGGAAAGCCGAGCACCTCCTCCTTCACAGCGCGCGGCTGTATCCTGATGGATCCACAGGAGCCCCTGTAGGAGTGACGGTGAATGAAGCTCCGGCTTTATATCCGATGTGAGTGTATGGAGAGCGCAGGAAGGCGACCGCAGCCCACTCGCATCAGCTCGACTGAGTTGCGCATCCACACGGGAAACACCGCAATCTATTTCCAGCCCGTCGCCCGGCACACGTCCCCCCCCAAAGCAGACAGCCTCTGATCTCTGAGGTCAGGTTGCTAATTCGCTCACATATAGCTACAAAGTCTGGGCCACAGTCCCTCTTTTCCCTGAAAGCCGCGGCCCGAAAGCTCCGAGAGCCCTGAAAACTGACCAGTATCGGCGGTGAAGCGGCCGTGGAGAGCAGCTGTGTGGGCTTTCGTGTGGCAGACCGTCCCACGTGTCTTTGCAGCAGTACTGCGGATTTTCCTCTGACTGAACCAAGTTTTTCTTTTTCGATTTTCGTTGCTGGGGAAACCAGATTTTGCAGATATCAAGAGGTTCAGAAGTAAACAGCAGGATTTCTCCCCTCACTTGTCCCTCCTTTCTCCTCTGTTTGGGGGATTTTGTCCCCGGTGTCACACAGGCGGGTCACACCCCGTCATGTTCCGAGTGAAAAGTGCGAGCCCTTCTCCTGCCCCCCCCCCCCGCAAGAAAACTGCACGAATTCTCCCAAGTGACCCGTATGTGTCAGCTGTCGCGCAGCACTCGTCTTCACAGGCCTGGTTATGCAACTGTTTAGGTTAGGAGCCCCGGTGCTTTGTGGAGCAGAATTGCATCACATCAACTGGCTCCAGCAACACTTTCATGTGGTAACATAACCCCCCCCCCCGGGCTCATCGTGTTGGTCTCTCATTTACTTCTCTCATCAAGGCAGGCATTTGGTTGTCCTTCATACACCCTGAAGTAGAGCCTCACATCCCTATGTCCCTCGAGCCCTCCCACCCCCCAGAAAGACCCTCTCTATGATCTCTGGTTCAGCAAAGCGTTACAGGGAAGCCAAACTCGCAACGTGCGTTTTTGCTGCGACTGCTCCAGATTTTAAAGCCGTTTTTAGAGTTTTCTTGAACGATTTCGACCAAACCAAGTTGCACCCCCCCTTCCCACTGCACCTGCTCTCATGCTTCATAGTAAACATTGCTGCCTTTTTAAGCGTACCAGTGCTTATCTTGTTACATTACAGTGCTCACCTCCTTTTCCACCACTAACTGCTGGTGACACGTTTTTTGTCTCTGTTTTGTGTTAAAGTGACGCAGACGGAGTGTCTGATTGTTGCGAGTCCTCTCTTCCTGAGCTGTACTCCGTGCCCCCCCCCCCCAACGCTCCTCCCAGTGTCCCGTATCGCTGGTTATCTCCAGAGTCGAGTAACATCTGGACCGATGTTCCAACAGAGGGACATGTTTTCCCCGCAGCACAAAACCGGGGGGGTTGTTTTCATTGGTTTGTGTCCCAGTTTGAGCACGCGTCCATCCCTCCCCACCGCTGTGTTACCGTGGACCCCAGCGAGCAGTAACCTGATCGGCTTCCCGGACATAATGGAAGCCAGAGAAGTTGGGCATTAGGTTAAAAAACAGAAAGAGGGGGCTGATGAAGTTGTTTGTTCCTGGCAGCCTCTTAGCTTCCTCTGTGAACGGGGGTACACGCCTGCATTAGACCTGCCTTACAGTCAGGCTGTGGGTGCAGAGGGGCTGTAAAGTTTGATGCGCGCATCTCTGTGCACTCATACTCCCACTTAAGAGCCACAGCTCCTTCCTCAACATGAAGGATGAGATGCAAAGTTTGACATTTACACGCCATGTGAGGGGTTTGTTGCTGAAAGTACCATTGTTTGGGGTAATAACCGGCTGCCCCACTTAGAGTATTAGCGGTGAAGCTCGCGGCCCGGCGGCGCTGAGCCAGTGGACAAAGTGCAGACTTCAGGTTCTGGTGCAACCTCTCGACTGCATGATCAAACCTCTTTCCAACATCAGGCTGTCATGAGACTGAAATAAAGCCTGTACACAGAGAGATTTACACGATGCACAGAGAATGGAGTCAAAACGCAGAGAGCATCTGGGAGCAAACCAAAAGGAAAACCCTAAACAAAAACAGCTTCAGATTTCTCGAAGCAAATGTGCCTCTGTCTGAGGCCTGACTGGACTATACAGTGGCTCCATACCATCACCCAACGAACAGAAGCAGCACTACTCAAAGCTAATGTACTGTATCTTTAAAGAGAGGAAATTAAACTTCCTGTTCCAAATAGGAGTGATTTGAGGGGCCGCATAAAGGGCTCATAGAAGACAAATAGTTCTGATCCCGAGTATGAATCAGGCTGCTGTGAAGTCACGAAGAGAAAAAAAAATTCTGAATTATTTTGCATGAAAGCAGAACTTTCCTACACTCATGGGAACAAAATTCCGTGTTTCTCAGTTGTGTCTTTTATGAAAATGAGGGTCTGAGTCTCCCAGTGTGTTTTTTCTGGTGTGTAATTCCTTTTAAAAATGTCTTCCCTCTGGGCAAACAGGGTGCTGCTATTTCATGCGATGTTTGTTTTGAACAAGGAGCTCGGTGGTTTTAATGAGAGTGCGTGCGCGCACGCTTGTGTGTGTGCGCGCCTTGGTGCTCGCATGTATAGGTATTAATACAAATTAGTGTCTAGTGGTGATCTGTCATGTTTCCACCCCACATACCCCCTGCAGCCACACACACACACACACACACACACGCACACACGCGCACGCACACACGCACACGCACACACTCACGTACATGCACACACACACACACACACACACACACACACACACACACACACACATATATACACAGCGCTCAACAACACACACAGATGGGAGTCTGTGTGTGTGTGGGTGTGTGTGT
>JASSRZ010000006.1:3850359-3870610 GCA_032164315.1 Malacoctenus gilli | reverse complement strand
ACACACACACACACACACACACACACACACACACACACACACACACACACACACACACACACACACACAGGCACACAAAGTTCTGGTGCTGCCCGGTCTGAAGCAAAAGCCTGTTTTTGGACCGCGACTCGTTGGCAGGAGCAGGACGGAGCTGCTCCTCTGCTTCCATCTCTGTGTCCCGCAGACGTTTGTCAGCACAGCACGTGAGCCTGTTCTCATTCTGAGCATATCTCCTCCGTGCACGCAGCTCCAACTATGACTAATGAAGACATAGAAAAGCCCGCACGTTGTGGGGGCAATTTCTTCCTCTGCGTGTCAGCGCATGTTTATTCAGCGACCGTCCTCGTCTTCATCACGAGTGCGCGGCCAGCGTTTTGAGCTGTAATTTGTGTGCATAACGAAAGGCAACAAAAGGAGGCAGGTCGAGCGGCGGGGGCCGACCTTTGCCATCCGTGCTTTCAATTATTCAACAGAGGCGCGAGGAGAGCTGACCACTGCTGGTGGTGGGTGGAATCAAACGGGGATTACATGCTAAGCCTGGACTTAACTGAGCTGACCCAGAGGCCCGCTATTGATTCATTGCTGTCCCTCTTGTCTGAACGGCGGAGACAGGAGGAGTCCACGTTTGTCACGGCCCAACTTTGTGAGTGACGTCGCCCCTCCGCTGTTTGTTTTCTGGTGAAATCTTGTTTTTCTTTTAATCCTTTTCACGCGCTTCCAGTTCCTCCTCTTTTTTGTCTTCACAATGAAAGACAAATTGTTGTTGTCTTTTTTTTTAAATGACATGTTTGAATATTTTGACCTTCTGTTGCCGTCCTCTCAAGCTGCGTTCAACAGAACCTAATAGCTCCCACTGGTTTAATTTTGCCTTCCATATTGAAAGCGCACACATCCTTTATGGAAAAGAGCCCCTTCACATGCTGCTGGGGGGGGGGGCAGCAAGCACAGGCTGCAGGGCATGTTATTGTTTTCTCTGCCCTCTCCTGCGACATGCATGGTGTTAATTTCAGGGTGTTTAAAGGAATAGGGATGTTAAAGGATGCGTGCGGGGCAGGAAGTCCTCTGAGGATTGAGCCTCACTGGCTCAGCCTGAAGCAGGGCCTAATTAAGACGCAGTGTGACGAGGTGGGCGCCTGGCGGGCCGCTCTAATTGGACTGGAAACAGATATAATGTATCTTTGTGGGCTCTACAAAGGAACAAATGATGATTTGGCTGCTGGTGGGGAGAAAAACCAACCAAAACAATCCTTTCAGTGCGTGTTTGATGACCTGCTTTAAGAAATGAATTTGGCCGTGAGTTTAATGACCTGTTTTTGGGTCCAGGTTTGTTTGGTTTTTTTCTCTCCTTCCCGCCAGCTTAGCGAGGAGAACAATGAAGCCAGCTTAGCCGTGACAGAGAAGCAGATCCAGCCATTAGCACCCGCCCTCCACCTCGCTCATCCCCACCTCGCACCCCCGCCACATTTTCGCCCACTTACCAAATTATGCTCTTCCATTTGAGCATGTTGATTGGTGCAGATGAGATCTTCGGGTTTCATCCCTCCTGCTCACCTAAAATGCCAGCGAGTTCCCTAATGGCCTTTTCTATATGGGCCACATAAATCTCCTTCTGTCCTCGCTGCAGGGCAGCGCCCTTTATTGGCCCCGATCCATCCCGGTGCGCCGGAGCCGTGATTGGTTAATGAGTTCCAGGACGGGAGCGGCGGGTCAGTAAAGCGCTCTCAGGTTGATACGCGCAGTGACCCTGTTGCTCGGGGGCAGTACGCGGGGGTCCCTTTAATCCCCGTAAGGTGGCAACAAGGCATTCGTCATGTAATTAGGCGACAAAAGAGGCGAATATTATGGGCTTGATCTCAGCAGTCTGGGCTCAGATAATGACTCTGGGCTCACACTGGGGGGCGTCTCATATTCAGGAAATTGATGCGGCTTTCCCAAATAACCAGAACAATCGGCCTACTAGTGGTATTGGTTTGAATCGACAAGTTTGGAGGTTTAAAAAGCAATTCATCAAAAGTGAAGGTGGCGAAATAAAGTGGATGCTCTTTATGTAAATAGGAAAAGGGGGGAAAGTCGACTGATTGGTTACAAGCTGGAGTCTTGAAAAACTGGTTTTGTTCCTTAGCAACATGCTTTACAACAGTAGTGTCAACTTGAAGCTGAATGGAACTTTGGATTAACTCCGATTCTTCAAGAATCGCCAGATGAGTGGAATGTCGTTCTGTCCGTTTGATGGTCGGCGGGACTTTTCGTAGCTTGCAGCAGGAAGTGCAGCGAGTGTCGAAGCAAGTCAAGTGTCCGACGTGAGACTCCTCGCTTGTCTGAAACACTGCTGCTGCTTCTTCACCCTCAGAGTAAGAGTAACTTTCATGGGGACGACGTGAATCTGTGCGGTAACCTGCTGACAAGCATGCAGCGTCCTCGCTTGAGGGTGGCGAGTGGAAAAACATGGCCGTCCAGTGGAATATGAGGGTTTATTGGAGGACAGAAATGTCCCTGAGATCCTTTTCTCTTGATGACATGTTGGTTCATTCGATAAAATCAGTCATCTAACGATGAGCCCGTGTGATTGTCTCTCTTCTGCACAGTTTATGTAGGATTTGAAGGGCTGCAGTGGAAGTTATCAAGTATCCAGTGAATCAGCAACCGCTAACCTTGATAATCAGGCCGATGTCAAGCAGATTTCACTCCTGCATGATAAAGCTATCACACGCGTGTTGTGTCATGAGGTAAAACTGCAAAACCTCCTTTAAAATCAGGAACACTGAGGGAACTTTTCGCCCTGTTTCTGCTCTCAAGTACAGCATAAATCAGGGTCCTGTGTGCATCAGCACTCTTACTCATCCCCCCGCAGGCAGGGTCATGTTGCATAAGCGTAGTACTCGTCTGCTGTTTGCGGGCGCTGTTGGAGAATCGCGCGCTGCCGGCGGAGATGCGCGGCCACTCTGCAAATCACAACTCTCAGTCGGCCGAAAAACCCCGCCGATTGGCTCCGGTGGTAAAGTGAAGGGAGAGGACCACATGGCAACCGAGTCAGAGACCTCCCATGGCCGCCGTGACATCAACAGCTGTTGAGGAACGGGCCTCTGCGCTGATGAACATGTAAACATTATGCTTATGTGCTTCACGAGACTAAAAATAGTCCCCGCTGCAGTGTGTATTCTGCCAAGCAAACAGAGCAGCGTGATGCGTTCACAGGGAGCGAAAAATGATTAAAACAAGAAATGAAAGCAGCACAATCAGTGCACAAACAGTTCCTGTAATCCTGCTAAAACCGAGAAGCCACGTTCTAATTAAAGGACTAATAAAAAGCTCTCCGCAGCTGAATGAATATTTAATCAGTCGGAGAGCAGCGGTGGGGAAAAAAACCCTGCGATGGAACACAAAGGAGAAATTAAGCAGCATTTCATTAATTTAGCATATCAAAAGATCCAGTTGTGCTTTTTGGGAGTGTCGTCGTTGGCGTGTGGCAACTGGTGGCAACAATGAGCTAATTAAGTGTGTGGGGATTTCATGACAGGGGGCTTTACATATCGTTATAGTCACTGGCTGCTTTGGTGCCATTTCCTTTTATGAAGGTCATATTCAGAGTGGCACAGAACAAACAAGAATCCACCCACACACACAAACACACACGCTTGATTGCTGCTCAATGAATGAATCTCAGTACCATGATGAGAGGAGTGCCAGAGTTCTCACGAAAAGGAGCGTCTCCATAGAGGATGATGTCTCCTGTCTGAGGAGCCTGACTTCTAAGGATGCTGCAGATGTGCAGTCGTTGGAGTATGATGTCACAGCAGGGGGCAGATGTGTTTCTATGGGAACTCAAAATCAAATACCTCCGCTATTGTTGCTGCCGTGCTGCGGTGTTGGGTGTCACGTGTGGTGTGTGTTGTGCAGGAAATGTCAGCGACTCCATGGGGTTGTGGGGGGGGGGGGCGGGTGCAGCCCTGTGAGTGGCCCTCTGTGCTGGCTTGTCAGGCCTGGAGCCACTGCTGCAGCAGTGCTTCCCTGTCACTCAGCCAAGGGAGGGGGGCGCAGGAGCACCAATATAGCTCAATGTGGGAGGGGAGGTGCACAGCCAGTTCCCGTAGTGTAGTGGTTATCACGTTCGCCTAACACGCGAAAGGTCCTCGGTTCGAAACCGGGCGGGAACAGCAGTTTTCCCTCTGAGGATTACTGATTACTGTCATCATTTCTCTTGAACACACTGCAAAAATTGTTGTCATGCTGAGTCACTTCAAGTCAAATGATCTTGACACTTGTTTTTTTTGAGTTAACCTTATTTGAATTGGAGTTTTTTGTTCTCAAAAAGGATGATTTCACAATAATGTCTTTAAATATGAGGGATTTTAAGCACGTGCTGTGTAACATGAACATATTTTTTCTGTAAAAACATATTTCAGCAAATCGGATTACAGGAGGGCTAATCAGATTACAGAAGGGCCAGGGCCCCCTCCAGGTTTCATGGAAGCTGCACCCCTGGCTTCATGTAAACGCTTCCAGCCATATGAGGTCGTTCCTATCGCGTCTCGCTCTGGTCTCCTCTTTTCCAGCCAGTTCCCGTAGTGTAGTGGTTATCACGTTCGCCTAACACGCGAAAGGTCCTCAGTTCGAAACTGGGCGGGAACAGTTGTTTTTCCTCTGAGAATATCAGGGTTTTTTTTAGCACTGCAGATTGGTGCACTATGTGAGGTGATGTGCCTCAAGTAATTCACGAAAGACTTGAATATTGATCTGCTCAAATGTAAAGCCCCCCCCCCCCAATCAAAACAGACCTAATTATCACTTTTTGCAGAGTTTACAGTCTACAGAGACGGCAGGATCAGAGCTCACAGTCTCTGTCACTGTGCTCCTCGGCACAGCTTGTACGGCTTATCTTATCAGCTTTGCTGTGTCTTTGTAGAGCAGTCGGGGGCAGAGTTCTGTCTGTACACGCTGACCCCAGGCCTGCTGCTTCTCGGTTCAGCCTACCGCTGCATGTGTTCCGCATGACCAGCAGAGAGTCCGCTGAGGACTAAGACATACTTGGATCCACCAGGAATTTCCTGGAGGCTCCACATGTGGGCCGTATCACATGGCCCGGCCTGGCACGCAGTGTTTGCTTCGAGCCCTTTGACACACCGACGAGTGGATGGATGGAGGGAGGTGCGAGGATGTGTGTGCAGGGAGAGCAGGTTCAGTGGGCCATCCCCGGGGTCAGGACATGCAGATAGGCGACCTGGTAACCAGCTGAGCCCCGAAAGCCTGCTGCCAATGCGCACGTACAGAACAATGAGCTCACAGATGAGAAATCTCAAACACATCCACTACAGATGATGTTGTATGAATGGATAAAGGCCAGCTGGCATGCGTCGGAATCAGTGTCTGCTACACTGGAGGTATTTCTGTGCCTCGCTTCAGGCCGCCGTCTGTTTTGGCTTCCCCTCAATCGTACGTCCAACATCAACGTCATGGCCCAACAAAGAGAGCTTTGACTGTGGAGTGATGCGATCCTAATCAGAACCATGGAGGCCCGAGGACGTCGCTTGGTGGAAAAAAAAGGGGGGGGCGCAAAGACACTGCTTTGCTACTTTTATCTCGTCCCAGACATGTGCACTAATGCACACATATGGAGGAGATGCTCATGTGCTCCGGATCCTCAGGAAGGAAATTGATCGCCGTACCGCTCATCCGTCTGGACGGAGATGAAAGGGTGGATAAACCCATGCCCGTTTGCAGTATACCGGACCAAAATAAGAGTTTCATTTACGACTCCTAGAAAAGACGGGACGGCAGAATGCAAGAATGTGCAAAACGGAGACGTCTTCCGAGGCATTCGAGTGTGTCATGATGCACACGTGAAAACGGCAAAGGGTTCGAAAAACGCTCGTCTTCCTAAATGATGCGGGCCTCCTCAGCGGCCAAATTGGGCTCCCAGGAACCCAAAAGGGGGGAAATGGGGCCACGTTTCTTTAATCAAAGCTGCACCCGGGGTCAAGGGGGGGCCCCCCAGTCTGAGAAGGGTCACTGAGTCTAGCGCCCGTCTGTAATGGACTCCTCTTTGTTTTTACAACCTATTTGCGAACATTCATTTTTAATTAGGGTTTTTCAGAAATTAGCAGACGGTCATAATGAGGGGAGAGTTAGGAGGGAATTTTATCACTGAGTCCACATCAGGCAGCTGGAGGAGGCGTCGTCGCTCAGCCCTGGACCCGGGCCCAGTCCGCCCCTCGGCAGTGGCTGTGTAAAGATCCAATTGCGGTGATTACCTGTCCCTCGTCTCCAAGCCTGACCCTGCTGGGAAAACAGGCTTTAACGATAATAGGAACGCGTCAAAGCCGCGCCAAATGGCCTTTTTACGAGGTAATGAAATACACTCACTGAGAACTTTTAATGGTTGAAGCCTAATGCTGACAATAAGAGACGTGTGCTGCTCCTGTGCGCACCCGGGCCGGCGTTATTTGGCTCAGTGTCGAGTGCGCCAGGGCTGTATTGACCAAACTGTTTAGTGCAGACGCTAAAAACGGCCTATAAAAAAGGCATTAGCTGCTGTGGCCTCCCGCAGCGGCGCAGACTCCAGGAGACTGGAAGCAACAACAAGTTGCCATCTACCACGTCTCAGTGGGCATCATGGGACGTGTGATCCAGACGGAATGCATGCGGTGGAGGGGGGGGGGGAGTTCTGAGCCACCCTGGAGCCGCCGCGACGTCGCTGACCCAGCAGAAGGGACATGTTGCTTCCCAAAGTAACTAGGTTCGCCTGGTGACCTTTGTCCCCTGCCGCAGCGCCACCGGCCGACTTTACTGTCTCTCCGCATACTTCAGGTTGAGGGTTACACACAAGAGCCTTGCTGCTGGTGTGAAGCAGTGCAGCTGTCAGCCAGTTCCCGTAGTGTAGTGGTTATCACGTTCGCCTAACACGCGAAAGGTCCTCGGTTCGAAACCGGGCGGGAACAGCAGTTTTTGAATCGCAACCACTTAATAAAGCAGTTAAATTCACGTTTAATTACAGGTTCAGGATGCACCATTGATATTAAGCAAATTCTTGTGTGTCTGGTGGGAGGAGTTAGTCAAGTACTGCAGGAGTGAATGAATGCATTCGCGTTGTACTTTGAAACTGCTGTTACAGTCTTAAAGGTACTTCTCAAAACACTGCTGAGGTGTCTCCTAAAGTTGACTGATTGTCTACAGGTTGCTCTTTGTTTTGTGGCTTATTCCCCCGAATGAATGTTCAGTTCTCAGCTGGCCCCAAAGTTCCTTAAAAATATCCAACATGCTCTCATCACTGATGACTGCGATGAGATTTGCATCCTCGAAACTCCACTGAGAAGGCAGGCAGCCGTCCTGCACTGTGCTGGTATGTGAGTCTCTGCCTGCATTCTTCAGCTGCTTTACTGTGTTTTAATGAGTGAAACATGGAGAGTGAAACATGGAGAGAGAAATCTGAGCCGTCGACAGCGCACGCACGCACACACACGCGCACGCACACACTTGTGCCTCTCTGTCTTCACTCGGATCCGTTTCCCAGCACCAGTTGCTGCCAGTTGTTGATGTGAATCATTGAGGTTCTTTCTTTTTTTTTTATTGCACGTTGCTCATTTTATTGTGAAATGTTTGGAAAGTGATTGGCTCAATGGAAGCTTTGTGCAGAAATATCCAGGTAGTGTCACTCTGACGTTGTTTCCCACAAATCTCCTCTTGGAACTTTTCGTGCATCATCTTCCTTTGGGAAAAATTCCTCTATGATTTGATTCTTGTGCCCTAATTTGGTCACAAAGTCAGCAAAACAAACCCTGACCAGTGTGTGCGTGTGTGTGTGTGTGCGCGTTGTGTCTTTCAGCTGGACCCGCAGACTGTGCAGTCCAAGAACTGGCACATGGACGTCATCGAGATGAACGGGGTAAGACACGAGCGACTTGAATGCCCGATAATGCAACAGTGTGACCTGTAATACTCTCCATTCCCATGGCTGCTCTTTGAATAGCCAAATATCTGTAAGGCTTCATTTAATGATAAAGAACAGCTAGTTCTGATAGAAGAATCTGATTGGGCGACAGCCGCCCACGGAGTGCTGCGACAGTGGTCCTAAACATTCACAGTCTTTGTTCACACCAGTGGGTCAGTTTCTTTGTACTTGTACTTTGAGAGCCTTGAAATCTGTGTAGAGTGAGAAATGTAGTCGTTTGCATGTCCCAGGGTTCAGTGGCCTTCACTCATGCAGCTGCGCTGTCTCTCCATCATCAGATCAAAGTGGAGTTCTCCATGAAGTTCACCAGCCGGGACCTCAGCTTGAAGAGGACGCCGTCCAAGAAGCAGAGCGGCGTGTTTGGAGTCAAAATCAACGTGGTCACGAAGTGAGTGCGAGATGGGAACCAGCACAGTTGTCTTGGTTTTTTCACGTTGACAGTTTGTGTCCCATCGCCGGAGATGTCAACTTTTGTTTGTGGCCGTGTCTGCAGGCGCGAACGCTCCAAGGTGCCTTACATAGTCCGCCAGTGCATTGAGGAGGTGGAGAAGAGGGGGATCGACGAAGTGGGAATCTACCGGATCTCAGGGGTGGCCACCGACATCCAGGCCCTCAAACTAGCATTTGACACCAGTAAGATTCCTCTCACATCCTCTGGGTGGCGCTTTTAGCCTCGTGTTTTCCTCTGCTTCTTTGTTTTTGTTTCATAGAACAAGAATTGTTCTGAAAATCCATCAAAAAAAACAAAACAGATTTCCTTCACACACGAAACTGTGTCGAAGGTCACTGCTCGTTTACAGTAGGTTCAGCCAAAAAGATCTTGCAGGATCGAAGATCTGTTGACGAAGTAGAGGTACTTCGGAGGTACTTTTAAGCTGCACTCACATGTCACCAGGAGGTATGTGGAGGTCAGCAGGTACAAAATAACCCCAGGAACTCCTGAGTGACTTGTGTTGAGGGTACATTTCCTCCAGCTGTTTGTTGTGAACTGAATGTAGTGGTTGAGGTTTTTGGTCCTTGAGATCTTTCGCTCCGACACCAAGTAAACCGAGGGACGCTTGTGTGAACTGATGAAGCAGCAGCTGTTGAGCGCTAAAGCTCCTGAGTTGCGTAAGCGGCTCTCTGGTCGCGGCTGTTTTCACTCTGGCGTCACCTTTGATTCTTGTGTGTCATCGTAAGCGCGGACACAAGCGTGTGCGAGGTGACATCATCTCTGGAGAGGCTGAGGGAGCTGAGCAGCTGTGGTGTTGCGAGGCTGTAGAGCCGCTGAGCATTTCTAATCTGTGTGGTTGTGTGTGTGTGTGTGTGTGTGTGTGTGTGACATCTGTCCCTTAGATACCAAAGACATCCTGGTGATGCTGAGTGACATGGACATCAACGCCATCGCAGGAACGCTGAAGCTGTATTTCAGGGAGCTGCCGGAGCCTCTGCTCACCGACCGCCTGTACCGCGCCTTCATGGAGGGCATAGGTGGGAACTCACCCCGGGAAAGTGTGTGTGTGTGTGTGTGGGGGGGGGGTCGTCAGCATTTAGGGAGTGTTTTTGAGAAGGGTTTCCATTTGGAGCAGCTGGGTGGGATGAGGGCTGCAATTGAAGCGCTGTGATTGGCTGTGACATGACTCTCCTGCCCCCCCCCACAGCGCTCTCGGACCCGGCAGCCAAGGAGAACTGCATGATGCACCTCCTGCGCTCGCTGCCCGACCCAAACCTCATGACCTTCCTCACTCTGCTGGAACATCTCAAAAGGTGTGCTCACGTGAACACGGGGGGTGTGGGTGGGGTGGGGGACAGGATGTTTGGTCCACTGCGCAGCA
This sequence comes from Malacoctenus gilli, assembly GCA_032164315.1. NCBI lineage: Eukaryota > Metazoa > Chordata > Actinopteri > Blenniiformes > Labrisomidae > Malacoctenus > Malacoctenus gilli. The sequence continues at coordinate 3,860,851 of JASSRZ010000006.1, read as the reverse complement.
TGTTGGCAGCGTTTATACCGGCTCTGCTTGCTGAGATGAAGAGCTCACAGCAGGCTGTCGTCCTGTCGCTCCTGCAGGGTGGCCGAGAAGGAGCCCATCAACAAGATGTCCCTCCATAATCTGGCCACCGTGTTCGGCCCCACCCTGCTCAGGCCCTCCGAGTCCGAGAGCACCAAGGGACAGCACATCACGTCAGCCTCTGACATCTGGTCACATGACGTCATGGCGCAGGTATGCACACACTTGGCATCACGTTTTACTGATGTGATCTTTTGGGAAATTTTATTAAAAAAACCCTTTTTTTTAAATAAATGTTTTCGTGTCTGTGAAGGAGCGCAGTCACTCTCTGGCGCCCCCTGTCCCTCCTCCTGTAAATGACAGTCTGTGCACGCTGTAGAATGCAGGCCGATCCTCTGGCCTCGTCCCCGCTGCGCCTGTGTTCCGGGTGGTTTCCACTCCCACGTTGCTCAGTGAGCCATGTGGCCGTGCTTGGTTCTCCCCGCTGTAGTGAAGCTGCAGGCCATCCATTTGTCTCTGCTGAGACACGCGCTTCCTGTGAGCGAATGCCTTTTCATGGCAGAATAAACAACATCCACCGTCGGTCAGAGCAAACAGGGCTGTGAGCGCAGGCAGGAGATCCGGGTGGCGCGTGCGTCACTGTGAAACTGATGTTTTGTGTTCGGTTCTTGATGGCTTCGTTGCTGTGGAATGGCTTGAACAGGAGTTGCTGCTTTCCTGTCCTCCAGGTCCAGGTGCTGCTCTACTACCTGCAACATCCTCCCATCTCCTTCGCCGAGCTCAAGCGCAACACGCTGTACTTCTCCACTGACGTTTAAACCCGCACAAGCACCACCACCACCTCCACCTCCCTCAGGGTTTCATCTGGAGCTGAGAGAGTGAGAGAGAGAGAGACTCCGTACGGACCTCGGTCCCCCGCCACCCACCACTCCTGCCTCGTTTTTACTCCCTCCTCCTGCAGGAAGCTCATTGTCTCCACTGTACAGTCCTCCCTCCAGTCTCTGCTGTCCACCCCCCCCTTTCCCCACCCCAACCCCCTTCTACCTTCCCCGCCACGTCCCATCCTGTGGAGAGATGAAGCCAATGGAGGTCCTGTCGTCTGGTTGTCGCGCATCGTGTCTTGTTTGTGAACGTGAAGGAAGCGGAGCCGCCTCCCACCGGCAGGATGACCGGGGGGGCTCTGGGACCTGCAGCCACGCGGAGGGTGGGACGGTGGGGGCTCCGGGGCCGCGGCCTTGCGCCATGGAGCAGGTTCCTGTGTCGCTGGTGTCGTGTGTTCGCTCGCTGGAGTTCACCAGCCAGTCGACTCAAGACTCTTTTCTTTTTTTCTTCTCTCGGTTCAGAGGCATTCCAGAAAAAAAGGCATTTACGTGTTTTCTAAAAAAAGAAAAAAAAAAGATCAACAGCTGTTTTTGTTTGTGTTTTCGTGGTGCGAGTGGTGCAGGAGGCCGGCCGGGGGTGTGAGTGACCACTGTGGATGTACTTTTCTGTGCGTGTGAGTGTGTGTTTAAGGGACTCTGAGAACTTCTATCTGGGAAGTCGTCCCAGCAAACGGCCGGGATTGTTTCTCTCAGTGCTGACCAACACGAGAGAGCCACCCCCTCCCCCCCTTTCCCCCGCCTCCCCTCCCCCCGCCCCCACTGAGTCTTGGCCAAATTAGCCCTATTTATTTTAAATATATATAATATGTGTGCCTGTACAGTTCTGTGCAACTAGAGAAACACTCTGCGGAGTGGCTTTTTTTGAAGTTTATTCAGGTAGTGATGTTCTTTCTTAGTCGGGTCTTCGGGCTCATCACGTCGTTGGTTGGTAAGCTGTACTGAAAAAGATCACCGGGGGAAACGTCCACCAATGTGTTTGGGATCACGCTGTAGAGATGAACGGGCACTCTGTGACATGAGGGTTGTAGGGGGAGAATAAAAAGAAAAGAAAACAAACAAAAAAAACAAACAAACCACAATGAATGGAACATTTATCTCTTTCTGTTCTCCTTTTCTTCTTCTTTGGTTGTTGCATTGCAAAGCCTGTTCCAAGTGTCTTACTGCACCGGTATAATCTGTAGGATGATTTGTGTAGTTGCCCTCATTGCATGTTCAGCTTGTCAATCAAACCAGGCTGGGTAACACAAAGGTAGGATTCGCTACGACTTGCAAAAAACAAAAAAAAAAAACCTCCACCCATTTCTGCTGTGTACAAAGCCGACCTTTCTGCTATCAAGCCTGCAACATATCTACAAATACTGTAAGCACTGCTAGATGAGTACTATTTGATATTTTTAATATAAGATTAAAATGGAATAAAAAATGTTGTATTTTACTTCCTTTGAGAAGAATTTCAATATACTGTAATATTGAGGCTAAATGTTAATGTGAACTTTTCCCCCTTTTTTTTTTAGTAAAATAAAAGTTATCGAAACACTCGCTCCGCCTGTCCGTCTGCTTCACGGTCCGGCGTCTGCTCCATACTGCGACACTGATCATCACTCGCCCATCATGAAACATTTCTGCTTGCATGAGAAAAAGCAGCCTGACGCCTCCCTTTGTTCCCTCGTTGGAGGAACTGTCTGGATCTGTGACTCCACTGGTTCACTTTTTCCACGAGATTCAGCAAATTCATTCGCCACATCCTCCTAACTGACTGGACCTCATATATGCGCCTGTGGCTCCCTCTAGTGGCCAGTTCCAAGAGTGAATAAGTCTGACCTGCAATGAACTCCTCAGTTTGAGGTTTAACTGTGTAAAGAGAGTCCTGAGCGCAATAGTTACTAGAAGCATCTTTAATAGTGACAATCCAGGTGTGGCTCAGAGTGACATGTCATGGTAACGTTCTGCAGCACAGTCTGAGCGACAGTGATGGTGGTGGTTCCGTTTATAGACTTCCTCTGCTCCGTTCATTCATCCTCTCCTCACGCGGCCGTTCTCTCGGTCCAAAATGTTCAAACAAAAAGGAAGGGGAAAAAAATGCACTGGAAAACACAAGCAAGTTTCGTCCGCTCTCTGGGGTCCCACTTTCCTGTGTCCTGTGTCACTTGTGCCGCAACATCTGCAGCAGTTTCCCCACGATCCTCCAGGCAGACACACAGCAGACGGACCCTCTCGCGGTGGGACCCTCCATCAGCTGTCCAACAAGCAAGTCCTTTTGTCTGCGAAGGGCTCACCGTAGGTAATATTCAATGGCGGCCGAGAACGCGGCGAAGCCTCCACATCCCAGGACTCCGGCCTTCAGACCAGCTGCAGCACAGACAGGATCAGGATGAGGGACGGTCACTGACGAGTTACAGGAATAAACGAGGCAACTTAAAGCAGGCCACATACCTCGAAACCCAATGGCTCCTCCTGTCACACAGCCACTGTACACAGCGTTCTTCCAGTCAGACACGCCTCTGTGCTGCAAGCAGATCAGAGAGAAAACACAGTGAAGCTGCAGCAGAGAAATACTTTGTTTTTACACCAGAGGGCGCTGCAGATTCTCCAATAGTGTGTAAAGAGAAACGGCTCTCAAGGAAAACACAACCAGCTGTGTCTGTGTTCATGTGGTCTGTTTATGAGTGCAGCTGATCAGGGATCAGCAAAAGGAGCAGGGCTTCTTCTTCTTCTTCTTCATAAAGTGCAGCTGACTGAGCAGTTCCGCAGCGTTTCTGACTGACACGCGTGTAAATTTACAGAGAGATTCGTGCAGTTGGCATCTTCTGCGTGTGGCCCAAGCTTGTAATCACACAGCCTGTAATGTGTGTAACTGTGGGTTTGCCACAGACGATGACAGACAAGGTCACATCCGGCCCTCATCATGGACTCTGTTTTCAGGCAGGAGATTATGGGGCCTCGCAGGTCTCATCAGACCTCCAGTTCCAATTCTGCCAACATCAAGTCAAGGTTTCAGCATGCTGTCCTCAGAGTGACACGTTGGTGCCGGCAGTGTTTCGGATGTTTTGCTGAGCGTGTGATGTCCTTTTCAGCCATGAAACCTTCAATGGATCCAGGAGGCTGAATGAGCCCCACTGAATGAGCGGGTGTGAGGTGACCTACTGATTCTATGATGCACTCGGTGCAGGAGAACATGGCGCCCACGATGGCGAAGTTCTTGGCGTAGGACATGCCCCTCTGTCCCATGTCTTTCAGCACCTCCTTCGCCGTCGGGGTCCTCATCGGGTCCTTGGGGTCGAAGCCCACGTTGGTGTCGATGCCTGCCGTGAAAACGCCAAACGCTCCTCCCAGGACGAACCCTGAGGGTGAACACACACAAACCAGTGTATAAACACTAAGTGGTCGTTAAGTCTTTAACATACTTGCAGCTTTGAGTTTCGTCCAGAACATCCACAGCGCTCACTGCTCGTTGTTTCATTTGTTCACGCAAGTCACACTGTGAACGCTCACGAGTAGTTAACCTCTCATTACTCGGAACCTGATGATGCTGAGGTGCTGTCACGCTGGTTAACATCACTACCGACCATGACTTGTTTTGACCTATTGGATTTGAATGGTTGATTCCAGTATTGGTCCAAAGATGTTAAGTCACGTGTTGTGCAAGGTGTTGAGGTATTTTCTTTGTAATCAGCTGACGAGCCACGTTTTCAAATGCACCACCGCTGATCTTACATCCGTAGGACGAAGACACGGCTCCGTGCAATGTCTGATGATATCTTCCACCTGCAAACATCCCATAACAGCAGCGTGGCGTTGGTGCAGCTCACCTCCCACACAGGCCAGCACGGTCTTGAAGGCGCAGCTCTCCATGCCCCTCTCGATCATCTTCTGCTCCTCGCTCTTCACGGGCATCGGCAGCCCCGCCATGACGGCCGGGTTCAGCTCCTTTATGGGCCTCTTGTCCCCGATGAGGTGCGCCAGCACTGCGCTGTACTGGATGGTCTGGCTGTCCAGGCTCGGAGCGGCCGCAGCCGGAGCCTTCAGCTCGGACTCGGCGGCGCCCGCGAGCTCCGTGGAGGCGGCCATGTTTCTCAATGACAGTGTTGTGTGTAAATGTAGCGCACAAACACTCGGGTGCAGATTCGTCATATACTCAGTCAAACAGAAATCACCTGTGTATGCATGAAATGTCAGTCTGTACATTTGAGTTCAACGCAGGAAAAATACTTTAATGATATGTTTCTTTTACATTATTTTCTTCATCATTAAAACAGAATTTTGAACTCGGTCAGCACATTCAAGACGAACCCAATATGCCGGTCCTGTAGCGTATGTACAATTATGTAATATGGAGTTTATGTCAAAATGTATTGTCATTACAAGGGTTATTTCTACGTCCAAAAACCCTTGTTTCTCCTACGTATTATGTGTCTATAAGACACAAATAAAAATAAAATAAAATGCTGCTGTTGCTGCTGTTGATTAAAAAAGGAGGGAGGCTTTTAATCGACAATTTGTCTCCTAAAAATAATGACAAAACTCCCACTCAATGCCAGCTCCTTCAGATTTAATTTAAAAAGACTGTTTTCAAGTATTTCCTTTCCTTGACGTCCTGACCAGCATGAGGACTTCGTTTCCCAGAAGCCCCTGTTGCACTGCGCCAAACTCGCTCCACGCGCTCCACCTACCGGCTGCAGCTCGTGCCGGCGGTGACACCTTAATGACTCGCGTGAGTGCGGCGGCAGCAGGAGCAGCCGGAGCAGCAGGAGCATCTTGAGCGCAGAACAGCACCGCCGCCGCTGAACAGGTGAGACGGAGCGTCCCGGCTCGTCACTCGCGTCTTTCACGACAAACAACACTGTCGCCGAGGGCGCTTCAGGAGTTAAAACGTCGCATGAATGAGTTAGAGTTGAGCTTTGAAGCTGCCGGTCACGGAGCGGCTTCGCTCCTCTCGGTCCGTCCAGTTAAAGGAGGACGCGGCGCAGAGCGCTGACAGTCCGCTCATTAGCACCGCGCTGGATGTTTGCGCTGCCTGGATGTGAGTCAGCCTGCCCGCGGGCACAAACATCTCTCCTCCCAGCAGAGCCACGTCCGTCCCGGAGCGAGCCGAGCCAAGGACAGGACGACGAGGACGGTGTTGTTGTCAACACGTATTGAATAATGCCGCTTTGTGGCTGTGACGCTGGTCAACAGGAACCCGAGAACCGGTGCATGTTTTATCTGACATGGCTCCAAACATCCGTGCCTGATTTGCCGGAGCGCCTGGCAGCGCTGCACCATGCGGAGAGGCGAGTTCAACAGGATTCCTGTTCGATCATCGCACCTCATCCTCGTTAAACATCACATCAATTCCCTCAGGACTCATTTCACCAGAGGCTGGAACTCTGTTGTCAATGTTGAGAAACGCTCAGTGCCATGCTCTGTTTTTATTTTCCGTTTGCAAGTCAGTAAAGTGCGATTAATTGCAATCAGGTTAATCAGAAGTCCGAAAGAAAAGTTATCGAGAACATGTTGTTTCTCCTTTTTCGCACAATCAATGCTCAAATGTCAGAAGAGAATCTTTTGGAAGCAGCAAAGCTTTAAGCGCTCACTTGAACTTTCCTCAGACTTCCTGATTACATTGCGCTTCCTCTGATCCAGGATCAGCGTTTGCTCGGAGCACTCCTTGAACTTTCAAATTACAAACACAGGAGCGCATGAAGTGTTTCCCTTTTTTTTTCATGATGAGCAGTAAGCTTTCCTCTCAGCACCTGCATCTTGTACAGTCGCCTCCCGGACATAAACCTGGGAATTTACCAGCCAACAAAGTTGCATTAGAAAGGCCTGATGTTGCTGTGCTGCTTTGGTTTTATGTAAATTTCACCTCTTGCTGTGCCAGTGGCAAACCTGCCTTTGGAGGCACTTCAGCAAGCTGCTTTTCTTCACACCATCAGCCATTTGTTCCTCATTAGACGGCTTGAAACGAGGCCTTGTTGTGTTTCTGTGCACCTACGTGTGACGCATTGCTGTGTACGTTTTTAATAGGCCCTTAAATGCTTTATTATGGCCGATTATCCTGACTAAGCTACTGTGTGGGATTCTCCTGTCAGGTGACTTTTACATGTGGTGTTTCAAACTGTGAAGCTTGGATGGTGGATCGTTGCCTTTTTGCTGCATTTGGGCATTTTAGTGACGACCAAAAAAAAAAGAAAGCGAGTGAAGCTGTGTAATGATCTAAATGTGGAGCTCCCTCTGATGCCGGCTGTTTATATAGGAGTCCAGACTTCTGGTGACGCATGCACGGGTCCTTTGGGACGAGTCCATTGGGCAACAAATGACAGCTCTCACTCTTTACTGTTGCTTTGGAGCAAACGGTTCATACGAGCGCAGCACCAGTCATTTATGAAGCCGTCCGATCGCAGTTTGTTTTGGGGGGTAATTACAGTGCTTGTTTTCGTGATGGTTAACCATTCAAGAAGGAGAAATACTCTGAAATGCCTCCCCGGCTTCTTGGCCGAGTTTGGGACACGCACAAAAGCACCGAGTCATAGGTTGCTGTAATGACAGAGTCTGAGTGGAAAGTGGATACGTCCAGTTTGTCATTTCTCTGCTCCAGCCTTCTTTTTCCTTTTGTTATTCATGTAGTTCATAAAGCTTGTAGCTGGAAAACTGATAGAAAGGTGGCTCATAACAACTAATGAGAATGCTGACTTTGCTGTCTTACTGATCTCACAACTCTTTGTTGTTATTGATGCAGGTATCCATGCGTGTCCTTGCAGAGCCTGCAGCACAGCGTCTTCCTCCATTTTTCCTTTTCTCCTCTCATTATCCGGCCAGTTCCTGTCATTGGCGGGCTATTTATAGCCAGGGGTTGCACGAGGAGCACCCTTGTCCAGTTGTGCAGCAGTAGAAATGCTTGTTTTGTGAGACAGACACTGATATCTGCTGATCTCCTTGGCGGCTCAGCTCAATGAGAGGAATCTGAACGTGTGTGACTGTTATGAAGGGAATTCAAGGTCTCCTCTCAGATCCTGTGAATACCTCCTACCAGCACCGCTGTCCAGGAGCCACAAATTGACACCATACGACTGCAATGGTGGGAAGACGATGAACAACCAGTCGCCTTTCCGCAAGCTGTAATCATGGCGTGAAGTGCGTCAGTGTTGTGTTGAGGTAACAATATTTGGCGTGACCTTGTCCAGCTGTGGTGAGAGCGCTGAACGGCGGACGCTGCAGTCCTCGAGCTGCGTGGATGCTCTTAGATCACAGATGACAGCTGCTCTCTCTGGAAGGTCAGACCACCATAGAAATTACCTGCTGACGCAACATGAGACCTACAGCATCAACCTGGGTGTCACAGTCCCACCTCAACTATCTCAGTTCAACACGCTAAAATCATGTCAGCATCCTTGAATATGGTGTAGAAATAAGATTACATACATTGGTAAATGTGCTTTTCTTCTTTTAGATGAACAGTAGTAATTGAAACTTTTGTTGGACTGCCATTCACTGATGTCTTAGCTGATTGGTGGACACAAGATGAAGGGCAGGGTCCTCCCTCAGAGGTTATCAGCCAACCAATCACACAGAACGGCGTTAGAGATTGACAGTTGATGTCCACGTCTTTGATGGAGCAATTGCGCCAGATTACATTTTAAACAGGCAGCAGCCAGAACCTGCAAACTTCCCACTTACATAGCTCATGCCGGTGCGCTTGCTGTTGTGATCACTGGGACGCCACTGTGGGAACAAAGTTCTCACAAAGAATGGAGAGGCCATCAATGCCTGTGAGGCAATGAACTGACAAGTATGTGGTTGGAGTAATAAATGTGAGCGTCGTCAGAGGTGACTCCACCACACCTGTTGTGTCTGTTATCAGCACAGCCACACAGGTCTGTGAGAGTCGCAGTCTGGAAACTCCATCCACCTCTCCCAGTGTCTTTATATCAGTTCATAGTGAACTGAAGAAGTCGTCATTAGAGGAGGATCTGAGCTGCTGTCTCTCAGAATGAAGAGTGCTGTGCTGTGGGAGTCTGAGTGGTGCAGGTTTGGAAGTCTGTGGGTCAGTGTGTGCTCACACTGGGAGCAGGTTCATGAAGGGATCCGTTTTATGACTTTTCCCTCCTACCCTATCGGCTAAAGTCATCAGGAATGAACGAACCTTTGCAATGTGTTGCATAATGTTGTGTTCACACTGCTTGTGAGCTTTCCTGAGCATGGCGACGGGTTGCATTTTGGGTTTCAGGTTCTCCAAAAAGATGTTCCCAGATTTGATCGATGAGAACAAAGAAGAAGAACCTTTCTTTAGTTGTCTTGTTATCAGCTGAGAGTCTGGTTGATGCTTTTTCCACACAGAGGTTCTGACTTCATGAATCCAATCTGAAAAGGTTTTTGTTTGACAGAACAACTGAGAAAGCCGTGGCCCTGAGAGGACTCTTTAGTGGCAACTGAGTGTGGTTTATAGTCTGAAGTGACTCCACCGTTCACGAGGACAGGCGATGCTCCTCATGGATTCACTGACTTGTAGTTTGAATAAAACATTGGTGGTCTGAGGTCAGTTTCCCAGAGTGCTCCCCTTTGGTCTGCATACGCCCATGTGTTTAGCCTCTAACTCTGTGTCTGTGGGGACCCCGTCCGCTGCATTGACAGCTCTCACTGTCCTTGGCATGCATGAGGATCTTGGAAAATACCAGTCTGGCCAGAGAGACATTTCTCAGCCCGGTGTGTCACATCAGCTGGCATTCTCCCTCTCGTGCACTCTCTGAGAGGCGGCCTGCGTGATGCGAGAATAAAGAGTCCTTATCTGTTCCGGAGAGACGAGGTCTGCTCTGCACGCGGCTGCAGCGGCACGTCCCTTACAGTGGAAGAGGCTTCAATTGAGAAGATAAAAAGATTAGAGCTGGAATGAGGGTGGTATACAGTCTCTGTGATGAACAGAAACGGCTCGGTTTCATGACGGAGGTGTAGCTGCTCAGCAGCCACGCAGATGGCACGCCGTTCTTTTTTCGCTGTTGCCTAAAACTTCATCTACCAACAGTGCCGGTAAACAAAAATGACTTGCATGGCGTGTTTGCTGTTTGTTTGTTCATGGAGGAGGGAGCTCCAAGCATCTCGTTTCTCCCTCTGGCTGTTTTTAGGAGGGAAACGTCCAGGAAACAGGCTGCATACTTGACAAGCATCGCAGTCGATCTCCCTGGCTCCGAAGGAATGCTACCGTTCCTCTAAATGGGTCATCAGGGCCACATTTGAGGTGAAGCACATGTGAAGTCCTCTCACATAAACGTCAGTCACACTGGCTTCAGTGCCACCTCGAAGGCTGCGGTGTCATGCGACTGCACCCTGCATTAATCGAGACAACGCAGATGTTTTATTGATTTATTGTCGCAAAGCAAACAGGATGAGGGAGTGCAAACATGTGGCGTTTAGAACATCAGGGAGTGTCATTAACGTGTTTGCTCGCTGCCAGATAGATGCCTGACCCCTTGTAGTCTCTTTTGGTAGCCATACAAGTCACACTGACACACCCACTCACACATCAAATAACTGCCATGCATGCAACAACTTTGTGTGTGTGTGTGTGTGTGTGTGTGTGTGTGTGTGTGTGTGTGTGTGTGTGTGTGTGTGTGTGTGTG
>JASSRZ010000006.1:3828539-3843403 GCA_032164315.1 Malacoctenus gilli | reverse complement strand
CTGCCCGCCTGCGTCTCTCCCCCCCTCTCTCTCTCTCTCTCTCTCTCTCTCTCTCTCTCTCTCTCTCATACTTGTCCTTTCAGTCTCTGTGAAAGGGACAGATCATCTCACCATTGTTCGCCTGCTATTGGTGAAAGTGAACTGGCTGGCAGCAGCAGCGGGAGGAGGTGTGTGTGAGTGTGTGCGTGTGTGTTTGTGCGCACACTTGTATGTGTGGCCCAGGAAGCCACTCCTCCTCTGAGCTGATTCCAGTCATCACAGCGATAATGAAGTGCACACGACGCCGCCTGCCCGTCCACCCGCCCGTCCGCCCGCCTGCCACTGTAACATACTGTCACCATCCTGGAGGGACGCACTCACACACATCCGCACGCACTTACAGTCACTTGCTGGCAGACACGCAGCCTGCCTCCTCTCACATACACACACACACACACACATACACTCCCACTGTCCTGGGAAGGAGTGGAGAAGAAGAAAGGAGAGCAGGAGGAGAGCAGAAGAGGAATATTTCATGGCTCGTGGCTTCTTCTTCTCTTCGGGACTGACCATTAGTGATTGTGGGTGCTGAACAGGAGCGACAATCCACACGTCTCACCCCCTCACCCCCCCACAACCACGGATTCTTGGATTAGTCTGCGTGGAGAGTGGGAGTCGCGGAGCGGACCGACATGGGGAACCAGGCAGGGAGACAGGAGGAAACAGAGTCAGGTCTGGTTCTTCTTCAGCATCACCTGTCCCTCTTTGTCTGGCTCACTCCTTCACTCTTTTCAAACAGGGCAGTTGCTTGATAAATACAGTAGGTGTGAGCAAATCCGCTGTCATTTTATGCCATGTCTGACAGACCAGTTATGATTGGGTATTCACAGAGATGCACACTGACAAAGCGCTGACTGAATGTACCCTGGAGCCATACGAGCAGGTTCCAAGTTAGCTTTCCACTGCCTTTATTTGCACGTGTGTTCACACTTCTTATGTGTCTGATTATATATCTGCTTTGTTGCATTTCTAAATCCAGTCGGTACAAGTCCGCAGGTGCATATGTGTTTGCACTTGTGTGTAAATATGGGGGGTCAGGTGGAGAAGGAGGAAGGGAAAGGGAGGGAAGGAGGGAGGGAGGGAGGGAAGCGGGAAAGTGCTGAGTGTGATTTGCCTGACAGTAAGCATGAGGGAACCTGCCAGAGAAGATGGTATCATCGGTCTCACGCTCACATCCTTCCACTGCCCCGAGCTCTCTGCGCCTCCGACACATTTCCATTTCAAAGTCCCTCTGAACTGCACTCAGCAGCAACTTTCACGCTCATCAAGAGACAACTGAGCTCCTCCACTTCTCTCAAAGTGTCTCTTTCAAAAACCACCACTTTGCCTCTGCATGCTTTCACATATGTACCCGCAACATTAATTGCATTTTCATGCATTACGTGATTCGCACTGTATGTTCCAGCTGTTAGTAAATAGACACGGAATAGGCCAGGAACAGGTCGCCCATTCAAACAGCACGCACGCACGCACGCACACACACACACCCACATGCTTGCACACGCATTGTTTTATCAGTGGTGGGTGTTAATCTGCATGGTTTCATAGCAGTGGCATGTGTTACTTGCAGATAGAGCACAGCAGGCTGAGACTGAAAAGCAGTGGCAGCAAGCTGCTGCACGCTTGACAAGATTAGCTCGCAGTTTCTCCTCCGAGCGCGCACGGACGGACAGCGTATCGTACACACTTAATACTTCACCAACGATCAGAGAGCTCCACATTAAACAGCAAGGACAGAGGAGGCTGTTTGGTTTGATCTGGCTAATTCTTCTCTATTTACCAAGCGAAATATTGGGAGTTGCTGATAAATAAGACTCTTGATGTGGCGTAATTAGAGGATTATAATGCACAAATAAATTCTGTGCAGCTGAAATCAAATAAGCAGAGTGTTTATCCCATGATCAATCATGTCTTGTGTTCTATGATAAGGATTGAAACCCGGCTCAGTACAATGCTTCACAGCCGCTGGACCAACCTCCCACATGCTCCTCCATTATGAAATGAAAATTCAGCTATATTGTGAATCGATTGACCCATTTTTCTAATGGAGGGAAGATGAATTCCACTGTCCATTTTCTTTAGTGTGTCGCGATGGTAAATGGGAACTGATCATATAATGAGTTGATTTTGTGTCATGACCACTCATAACTCCAACATTGGCTTTAGCCCCCTTGCATGTTAAAACCAAAGACACAAGACAAAATATTGACGGTATTTGTGGAATGTCTGGAATTTATACTTTTTTCTCGATTAATGGACTTTTTTATGATTGCAGTAATAAACAGACAGTCTATGTGGAAGTGTTATTCTGTAGGCTCAGATTCAGCTTTTATTTAGTGAAACCAAGGGATGTCCACTTTGTTTTTGTTTTGTAACCATCTTTTGAAAAAGCAAAACTCAAGATCAAAAACGTTGTCCTGTCGTCCGGTTTCTGCAGTCTTTAGTTGGCTGTGTCCAAAAGAATTCACTTTTCAAGCGTTATTTGGATGCTATTGCTAATGCTATTTCAATGGGAGGTCGCTTTCCAGGGGTACCATAGATTTCTCAATTTCAAGCCACAGTTTTAAACAGCAGTTGCTTTGATGACAAAAAGTCAAAAGTTCTCTACAGAGCTGTCACCCCCCCTTCTAGTGGGCCTCCTCTGGGCCACGGGCCTTACGTTTGGCACTGCTCATGTCGACGCTGGAAAAAAGCAGCTGTGGTTTGTCAGAGTTCAGCGCTGGCGCTGCAGGACTTGATGTTTGAAATTGAAACGTGGGAACAGAAGGGACTGCTTGGGATTTGATTGATGCTGTTATCTCAGAAGTGAAAGACGCAGGAGTGAACTGTCTGCTCCGGTGATAAGCAGCTCGCTATCGCCACCAAACTCCACTGACTGGCTGCTCCACCGAGCCTTCCTGTCTGCCAGGAGAGCAGCCAAGACCAGCGCCTGTGGTCGGCATGTTGTCAGCCGCTGATGAATAGTCTGTAATATATGGTCCAATAACACCGGCTCTATTTTCAGGGCTACATGTCAGGCAGTTGTGCCCACTGGAGCCCAGCATCAAAAGGAAGTTGGAACATGTTTGTGCAGTGAGGTAAAATAGACTGTCGTGACTTTAACATGGTCAAAATGGGAAGTTTCAAACACTTGTGGGTTTGATTTTTTTCCCCCTGTTTTTTTCTTGATTGGGATGTTTGAGGGCAGCTGTAATGTTTCAAAATGCTGCCCGAACTGGGAAAGCAGAGTATTTTCTTGAAAGGAGGAGATGTAAACAGCTCACATGTTTTCATTAGAATAACATTATTCTTTCCATTAGTATTTTGGTCACAGTAAGAGTTGATTTGTTAGCGTTTGCTGTGACTGCTGAAACATATCTGGTGAAGTCGACAGTTTTGCATCATTTTTTCTCGATGGGTTAAAGATAAACAACATATCAGATTGTCACAGATATTTCAGCATTTTGCTGAAAATATTAGTTTCAATTCTCACTCAAACTGAGGACTCATGTCGGTTGCTTGAGAGGAACTTGTTCTTTCATTTTAACTGGATTTCTTTTTGGTATTTGATTTAGTCATGGTCAACTGATACAAGATATTAGAGCTTCACGCGGAGCTTTTGTTGGATTAAGTTCTGCAGGAGTTCTGCTTCTCCCGCGGTGAGACGGCGATCAAGTTTCACAAATAACCAGTCCTGTTTCACTGCCTTTTTTGACTTGAGCACCTCTCTCTCTCACCCACAGACGTTTCTACTTGTTCGCAATATTTTAAGGCTCAAAATCTTGAAAATTTGTCCGCAAATCTGTCATCGTTGATTGCCTGCCAGCTGACACCCTTCTCGTAACGATGCTAGAATTGCTACATCTGTCTGTTGTGACTGATTGTGTCAGGTGGGTGCTGCACCCGCTGGAGCGGACTTCCCCACCACAGTGCGAAACAAGCCAGAGAATGTGGAAGGCCACCAGCTAAAGTGCCATATCAGAGTACACTGACGCAGAGCAGGGACTCCACCTGAGGAAGCGAGTTTGTCCAGCGTGTGGTCGCCGGGTCACAGTGAGGAAGCTGCAGCAGTCATACTTTCCATGGCACGTTAGAGTAGAGCGGGTACAGTAAATACACCGGCCATCCCACAGTGCTTTGTGTTTGCAGAGGGAGGTGTGCGCTGTCTAAATGTCCTGTTTGTGTAGCCACAGCGTGGGCATCAAAGTTGGTACTTCAGAGGGGTCATAGCTCACAAAAAATCACTAATTTATGGCGGTGAAACCGCCAGTAAAAGTAAAACAAAGCCGGGTCCTACGTGTAAGCCGGTAAGCCAGCGATTGTATGTTTGCCGCGTAACAAATCACGCCGGTTGTGATGTGGTTTGTGTGTCCGTCAGCAGCTGGCTGCGTGTGGTTCATCCTCAGTCTGGGAATGGTAATCCTGGATTCTTGGGCTGCTTTAGTCTTGAGAGCAGCAAAGCAAAACAAGCCATCAAGCCACTCTCACTCTGTGGAAATCCATCCTGTCACCTTGTCCAGTACAGTTCACAGCAGTGGACGGAACCTGAGGAGTTTGTTGCTGCATGTTTAAGTCGGTAGTTTTCCAATCGAAGGAAGACACCTTCTCGAATCTTGAAAAGATGTTGAAACTTCCAAGAGATTTTATTTTGAAGGCTCCTGCTCTTATACCTTGTGGGGGGGGGGGCTGTGCCTCATTGTTTGGCTCCACAGTAACGTTTAGAGGCTGAATGGGGGTCCGCAAGGAATCCAGGGGGCTTCTGAAAAAATGAGGGTGACGAGCATTATTTTTAGCCGCAGCTGATATTGTTTGATAAAAAAAAAAGCTTCATTTATTTCTTTTTGGTTTGTGGTTCTTACCCGTGAAGGAGAGCAATGTCGAGCAAGAATAGAAACTTCCCACACCTCCTCCCACACAGCCTGCAGCATGCAACAAGTTTGGGTTGTTCATCAGTGAAAACGTGGCAGAAATCAAAGCTCAGGAGATTTTTTCTCTCACAGTTTCTTCTTTGGGACCGACTAATTGGACGAATATGTTGACTGAAATTAAACTGACTGAAAACGTTCAACGATGCAATTCATTGAATGAAAGACAAATTCGGAGGAGAAAATATTTCTTGTGAAAGTTTCCCATTTAAGCACCTGCTCTTCAAAATGACACTTCTTCCTTTATCAGTTTCACAACGCAAAGCCTCTTTTTCACTTCAAAACTCTCAAGAGTTGAATGTGCCAAAGAGTTAAAAACTTGGTTTTTAGTTTTGGTCGTGTCATGTTTCCATGGAGCTCTATTGTGCTCATAGTTTGATTGTTTTATTGATAATATATTCTTAGAAACACAAAAATGGGTTTACTCTCTGTGCGAGTGCACGTTAATAGCACAGTTGACTATCGGACGACGTACTCAGTCCTGCTCAAAGTTACTCCGGAACCTGGGGAGCCTCTTTGTGGGGCTGTATGTGCAGGACGACTCACTGCTGTCTCCCACACAACTGATGCACCAGATGTAATGGAGCTGAATAGTGAGTGAAGCTGTGGTGGGTGTTTGATTATGTATCTGTTTTTATTTGCCATGTGGTGGACCTGCAGCCTGTCCAAGGAGCACCTCAGGCTCATCTCAGGCTCATCGTCTGCTGTATCGCTGCACAGCCGTGCCTGCAATAACAGTTGGACAAATAGATTTCACACTGTTACATCATTGCTGTCAAGTGGAGCTGTCAGAGTGTGAGTTTCCCCCCATTTTCAGAGCGGAACTGTGCAACCAGTGAGTTTATTAAGCTCCCTTGAGCAACACCGACTGTTTTGACTGAAAATTGATCGAGCGTGAATAACGTGGTGTTGCAGTTTATTTTGAAGGGAGTAGAGACGAAACCACAGACCAACTCGACTTGAAGCTGGAGCTTATGGACTGATGTCGTCCTTTCTGCCCTTTTCATAAATCCCTCGTTTTGCTGCTTAATCTTTCCACAGAACATATTTTTTAATCTTTATTGTGATCAAGCCAGGAAAATAAATCACATGTGCTCCGACTCCAAACATTTCTTTCGAAAAAAGTCTTGCTTGAGACTCGTCAGAAGCTGAATGCTAAGAGTACTGATGCTCATTGCAACCTGCTACCCATCGCACACAGTGATCCCATAAACCTGCAATCATGTAAAAGGCCCTATTACCACTGTCCCAGTAAGCCCCGTCTTAAACTGTTTTCCATTTGGAGCGTAAAGGAGCCCTCTCAGTGCAAACACTGTGCCGTTAGATGCCTCTGTCGGCTCCAAGCTTTAGCAGGAGTGTGAAGCCAAGTGGATCAGCTGAAGCATCTTGATTTACAGGTCTTAGCATGCTGGCCAGTATTAAAAATGATTCAATCAGAATGATTAAAGGAGCAAAGGCTCCCAGGCCAACTGGTCCATTGTGGCTTTGCAGCTCTCGAGCTGCACTTTTGCTGCAGTGCTTCAGAGGAAACATGTCGCTGTTCACTTCCCAGCCTGGAGCATCTCAGCCAAGTCTGACATTCATGCAGAAGGTTCCCCTGGTTGGGACATTCGATTTAATGTCAATGGACTCCAGCTATACAGCACGTTGCCAAACCAAATCTGAGCGTGTGCTGTTGACTCTGAGGAGGATTTCTGATTTACAAAGATACTATCAAGCAAATGACACAACAAGCAAAGCTGCATTGGGGCAAATCATGGCGGTGAGTCCCAGTGATGCTCACACATTAGGAGCTTTAGGAGCTTTATTGAAACGCACAAGATAATGTGAAGAACTTCTATGGAGTTCAAACAATCATTCCCACTCTGTGGTCTGTATACTTTGTTTTTATGGCAAGTGCTTTTTTTTACTGCAGCCAGCCTCAGTGAATCTCTGGAGCATGACAGTGCAGTATATCAGCTTCTCACAGCTGAGAGCAAAACAGCGTCGCTGTTCTCAGGATGAATCCACTTGTCCTTTCCTGACACCAATGTAAGAGCTTCCATCACTGTGTGGGATCTGTTCTTTTCCGGGCTTTTTACTACTATTTTTCCTTCTTGTGCTGACATGTCCCACACTGAGGCTCAGGAGCTTCTTTGGATTTATCCTGTTCTGGGACATGCTTCCCTGCTCATTATTAGGAAATCGGGGATTGGTTGCTGTGTGGAATGAAGAGTGGTTTTATCCCGTAGTTGTGATGATTGAAAGTGCTTCAGTGGTGCACTGGGCTGTTGTAACGCAGTCTGCCGTCCAGATTCCTGTCTGCTCAGTCACTGTGGCAGCCATGCAGCGTGGGCTCCGTCCATCTCGCCCTCCTGTAAGAGGAAAGGAATGCCTGCGAGTCCCAGTGTCTGACTGATGGCTGCCTGCTGACCTGTTTCATTCCCTGTCAGATGGACAACAGGAAGGCCACAACAGCAGACTGTAATTTCTGTCTCTCCTCGCCACTTCCACCTGACCGTAAAACTGCGCATCACATTTCCTGAAAGGCAGCGAGGCGGAGCCAGCCACGGATTCCCATCAGAGGCTTTGTGTCGGGCGCCGGGCGACTCTGCCAGTGTGTCATCTCAAACGCCGGCTGTGTGACACTTGACCACCTGCAGTCATTAATTCAGCGTGCCCCCTCACCCGTGGACCCTCCTGTTCTGTAAACTGGGGGCTGGGCGGCTCGCGGTGCACCCTGTCACCTCAGTGCTGACTGGCAGGCGGGCTGTTGCTGGCCTGTGTCCAGCCACACGGCTCCTGCTGTGATTTGAAAGCTTATCTTCATTAGAGAGAGAGACGCCTGCGACGTGCATTACTGTGATCGAGGGGAGCTGACCTGCCATGAAAGTGGCTAAATGCCTTTGGATGACTGGAAGCCAAGCAGTGTAATTCATTTTGATACTGAGCAAAGGTAGAAGACACAATCATTTCATAAGTTCAGGCTCCTTCGTGATGAAGGTCTGTTTTCATTGTCAGTATAACTCCTAATAAAAAAAAGTCTACATGAGCAATAATCAGCAGAGGCGTCTTGACTGCCTGGTGGGATCGATGAGGCCTCATCAGGAGCCCAAAGTGCTACATGGACTCAATATACAGAGCTGCAGTGTTGACTCTTCCTTCATTGGGAAAACATTTCCTCTGTCTTCCAAGCTGGTGCCTAACAGTATTTGTTGCCACCGATGAGAGCTCGTCTCCTCGTACTGTTAAGCAGCAGCGAGCCGTTAAATGACCCATTCTGCTCCCCTTTAACAGATGTAGTGTCCGAGAGGCAGCTGGTACCATCCTGGACCTGAACCTGGCCGGCCCACCAAGAAGACAGCACTGAATTAGCAGCAAGCTAACTGTAAACTGCCCGTGTTGGTTATTTACGGAGGAAACATAGTGGTCATCTTTAACCTGAGTCACCTCATACTGGACGATTTATGTTTGTAATGCCAAATTTTGGCACAAATGTGTTTGAGAGGGACTATTTTATGCATTTATGGAACTATTTCACATTAAAATCGAATTCACGCCCTGGTCCTGCAAAACATTCTTGAATTCAATCACGTTATCACTCACAGAAACTTTTCCTTGACCAGCATGCATGTTTTTGAAGTGATAATTCAAGTGGTGGGTCTAATTAAAGGCAGGGCTGTGCAACGCTCTCTCCTGGGGGTGTTTGATTGGTGGACGCTGAGCAGCTGCGCAGGAGCACTTGAAGGTTAAGTGCGTCTTTCACAGTTATCTCAACTCCCCGCTTTGCTGCCAGCTCGTCTCACCCCGCGCTGCTCCGTTGTTTAACCCACCGTCCTCGTTCATTTTTAATGTCTCCTTGTGTCCTTTTGAGCGAAGTGTAAAGTCGGGTCTAATCTCAGCTTCTGGCAGAGGTTTACCACGGCCGCTCAACCGGTGGGCTCGGAAGGATAAGTTACGCAACTGCCGA
Source organism: Malacoctenus gilli (assembly GCA_032164315.1). Classification (NCBI taxonomy): domain Eukaryota; kingdom Metazoa; phylum Chordata; class Actinopteri; order Blenniiformes; family Labrisomidae; genus Malacoctenus; species Malacoctenus gilli. The sequence goes on along the minus strand of JASSRZ010000006.1, from coordinate 3,834,511 downwards.
GTTGAAGGCGAGCTGAAATTTTTCTCTATAAAATATTTAAGTTTGAATTCTATTCTCAGCAGTCAGCTCTTGCACTACTTGCAGCTGGTCTGCTCTTCGTGAATCGTTTGTGCACCTGTAATAAATAGCTGCTTCTGGTGGGGCAGAAAAGCCTAAAAATATGTCGGTGCATCCTCTGTGCTGAGATTTGGATACCGCCAGAAACGCAGGCTCTCGTGTCCATTTCTGCCGTTGTTTTTCTTTTGAACTACCTGCCACTCTGCTTTTTTTTCCCTCCTCACGTTCTGCCATGCTTGGTGTGCAGCGTCTTGGCCTCTCTGCCGGTGTCACTTCTGCACGCACGTGGAGCAGCTGCAGTGATGTCATGGTTAAAGAGGTGGGAGATCGAAAGATGAGGGAGTTCATGGGCTCCATCTGGGATATATTCGCTGAAGGCAAGAAGGAAGGAGCGTATGAAAGGGAAAGCTATCCCGCAGCCGCCGTCTCAGGGGAACTGACTGATCCTAATCACATCAAACGCTGTCTAACAAGAACCCATTAATTCTCTCTTTATTACCACTCATTAAAGGAATGTGACAAGCGGCTATTAAATAGGCTCGTGCGTTTTTCTGCCATGTCTGGATGGTGCTCCCTGCTGTGCATAGTAAACAGGCATATATAACGCACGGCGCTCATTTAGTGTTCTCCACCCGACAGTTTGTGATTTGAGAGCGCGTGCTGTCCTCATTCTGTCAGTCATGGATCCATCCCCAGTGAACTGCAGACAAAAAGTGACTGTGAAGGTTCGATGGCACTCGCTGGGTCTCTGTGAACCGCCGGCCTGTCAGCAGCGACGGCACCTGAGAGGAACGAGGTGCTGCGTTCCTAAACAGCCGACGTGCGTTTCGAGCGGTGAACGTGAAAGCCTAATTTAACTGACATTGAGAAATGGCTCGGTGGTTTCTACGTTTTCACAGCCTGTAATTTGAACTATAATCAGCGACACGATAGTTTACTTTACAATTTTGGGAGATTTTTCTCAAGATTGGTCCCCGCTCTATGTATTTATTCATTTACACACTTGATGTGTGTTTTCCTTTCCACTTGAAGCACCTCACTTCTTCAACCGCAGCTCCTCTCTGTGGGAATGTTAAATAGCTTTGTACCCCAGAAATGGTGCCAATGCTGGCAGCTCCTGCCACAATTGCTCGTTTATTCAATAAGGGGAGAGTCTGAGCAAAGTGCCTATCAATGGCAGAGTACTTAAAGAGCCCACAGGGGTATAGGATTTCCATTCCAAACTAGGCCATTTGTTTGTGGGTTTTGGATGCCTTTCGTGTGTGTGTGTGTCTGTGTGTGTGTGTGTCTTTGTGTGTGCGCTCTGCAAGTGTTGCTCAGGGTGATGTGCCGTCTATCTCCTCACACAGGCCGTCTGTCTCGGCTCGGCTTTGTGGGTCTGATGATGATGTGTGCATGTGAGAGACACAGCGCTGTCTTTGTTGCGCGCGCTGCTTAAGCTTCTTTGTGCCCGAGCGCTCCACGTGCACAGAGACCTTTGTCGTCCTTTGACACAAGCAGCGCTCTTGTGCCTGCGCCGCTGTTTGCTGATAATCTGAAAAACAAACAATGCGTCGTTTTCACGAGGCGCCCAGCTCACGCCGGGCATCAGTAAATAACTCTCCATATTTGAGAGGGGTCTGGAAAGGGGGCTCGCGCCAGCGGGCCACATTGATGCCTTTTGAAATGGCCCCGTTAAGCTCCGCGGCTGCTATGAATGGCCACAGACTGGCCCTCAGTGCCAGGCAGATGCGCCGTTATCCAAACAAAGAACAATATGTGAATAGGATACAGTGAGCAAAGTGCTGAATAATACCAGCATGAATGTGGCGCACGAGCTATTCAATGACTGTCATTACAGGATGTTAACAAACTCATTATTCCAGCTTGGCTGTTTGCTGAGTTTATTAACCCTCCTTTCACACTGTCAAGTCAAATTCAAGCCAGTTTTATTGCCAACAAGTTTCTCTTTGAAACATGAGATGCTGATGAGGAACCTGGAAACTGTAGTGTGATGGTGAGCATCACATCTGCTGTCCTTACTGAGCTTCAGTTCATCACTGATTAAATGTTGATTTGAGATGTTTTACAGGAACTATGTTTGTTTGTTATAAACTAAGGCAAAATCTGCATGTATCCACTCTGGAAAACCACAGTGAGCCATAGTAAATGCTCTGCCAGCTGCAGTTAACATGGCTGAACAACAGCACCTTCAACAAGGCAGATTTTCTGTCCCCAAAACCCTGATTCTGACGTTTCCCTTTGTTTTCTTAATCCGCGTTGCAGGTGCACAAACAGCCAAGAAGTCCGGTATCCCGGCTCCTCGAGAGATCCCCTCTGCCATAACGAGAGACCGCATCTCTCTCCGAGACCAACTGAGGAGCTCGTCCACAAAGAGGATGGTTTCCAGTGCCAGCACCTCCAGCCTTTCCACGCTGACCAAACAGACCCGGAGCTCGACCAAGTCTCGCACGGATGCAGATGGCCAGGAAAGGGGCCTCCTGGAGTGCCAGGTGAAAGAGCTGCTGGCCGAGGCCAAGGCCAAAGACTTGGAGATCAGCAATCTCAGGATGGAGCTTCAGCGCTGTAAGGGTAAAGCCTCCACCGGGCCATCTTCGCCGTCGTCGAACTCCGTTTCACGCCAGGACTCAGCGGATCGTGACCAGGGACAGGTGAGCGAGGCCCTTGTGCTGGTTGCGGAGCTCAGGGAGAAGAATGGGAAGTTCCAGAGAGAGCTGGCGTCCCTCAGGGAGGAGAACCAGGAGCTGAAGGAAAAGCTGATCTCCTTAGAGGCCTCTCCTCTCTCGAGTGCAAATGCGAGCTCCCCTTCTAAGCTTTTGGTGAATGGCCTGCCTCCGGACTCCTCTGCTCCTCAACAGGACATTCTCCCTTCATCTGCCAGCCCACTGAAATGCTCCGTCTCCTCCAGCTCTGATTTCACCAAGGAGTCACCTTCACCTGACTCCTCAGAGTTTGAGAAGATCCCTTCATGTTCAGAATCGACGGGCAGCAGCGGGAGCGGAGCAGCTGCTGCACCAGGAGCAGGAACTGGTGCAGAGAGCCAGGATGTGTCAGTGCGGAGTCTAACAGAACAGATCCATAAAATGGAAGAGAGCCACCACAGTACGGCCGAGGAACTGCAGGCCACGCTGCAGGAGCTGGCTGACCAGCAGCAAGTTGTGCAAGAGTTGACCGCTGAGAACGAGCGGCTGGTGCAGGAGAAGCGTCTCCTGCAGACATCGCTCCAGCAGCAGAGAGAACGCGTGGAGGTGATGGCGCAGAAGAACGAGACACTGGCCGTCCGGCTGCAGGAGCAGGCCCAGGCCCAGGCCAAGAGGGAGGAGGAGCTCGGCAGCCAAACGCCGCGGCTGGCCGAGCTGGAGCAGAGGTATGCCGAGCTGGTGGAGAGCTCGCGCTTCGAACGCGAGAAGCTGGTGGACATTCAGCAGCAGCTGACGGGGAGCCTGCGAGCGCTGGAGGAGGAGCACCAGGAGGCGCAGGGTCAGGCGCGCTGCCTCCGAGAGGAGATGGACAGGTTGCAGGGCCGGCTTGATAGGGAGCTGGAAGCCGGAGGGGAGGCGGCGCACGCTGCCGAAGAGCAGAGGGCCACGGCCGAGGGTCTGAGGCTGGAAAACAGCAGGCTGAAGGCGCAGGTGGACATTGAGAGGCAAAAGGTGGGCGAGCTGAAGGCCATGCAGAGCGCCAGTGACAGCACGGAGCTGCAGAGCCTCCTGAAGACGGCCCACACGGAGAGAGACAGGCTGGAGGTGGAGCTGACGGAGCTGAGGCAGGAGCTGCAGGAGGCCAAGGCTGATACTGAGCATGTGCGAACCGTTACGTCCAAGGTGGGAGAAAGACACCTTTTCCTTCGTGCATTTATCACAAATGAGATCCGTTTGGTACCACAGAGTGAATATACACCTTTAAAAAAAATTTTAAAAAAGAATCAAAAGATTTTTTTTTATTTTCTGTTATATTGTTCATTTTTAAGTGTTTCATGTAAAAGGCTGTTTTTTTCCCCCAAAGGCTTTTTCATTTTTAAGAGGTAAAGACGGCCTTTGCCGGCAGCCTTTTGTGCTGCTCCAACAAGTTAGCTTGCGAACCAACTCACTGCTTTGCTGAGTCCCTCTTGCTTCTAGTCGCCCACTTTCCAACAGAAGACAAAGCAGCAGGTGCAGGGGACAGTGAGCCACAATGGGTGAAGCTCTTTATGTCTCGAGACGAGCCACAAAGGTTCACAAAGTCACAGTGATGAGATCCTACATGCTGCACCTCTGAGTCACAGTCCAAAAGCACCACTGATACTCTGAGTCACTTTCTGTTGAAGGTGGACGAGCACAAACTTTCCTCCCGCAGTGATTTGAACATGTCCACTGGAGCGGTTCAGCGCTGTTATTGGGCTCTTCGGTCCACCACAGCTCATGAACTCGTGCTCTCCCAAATCGTTTTCAGATGCGTCTCGGCGGTCGCTTTGGTTTTCCCCTACAACACCACAAATCCAAGAGTAGCTGAGGCCCAGTGTGGGCTCAGGGTCATGTTGGTGGTTTTTGCCTCAAAGTGGGGCGTGTCGCCCTCAGTTTAATGATGTCGTCATGATTGGAGCCCGACCGAGGTGCCAACGCGAGGGCGATCCAAGTGCGTGTGTGCCTCTGTGAGTCACCCTGCTGCTCTCTGCCACGTGGGTGTGAGGGAGAGGCTGCTCCATAACTTCAGACACAAACACCCAGAACTATTAGAGACACATGGTGGCAGCTGGAGAGTGGCATGAACAGCGACATCATCTCCCTGTCTTAGCATGTGATGTTCATGTCATTTATGACACCAGCACTGATGGTGGTGCACAGAGTTCAGCCTCAGTGTCGCAGTAAACAACAGAGAAGCTTTGATCCCGATTCCTCTCTGAGCTCCATGACTTCCTGCCACCGCCTCCATCACCTGTTTATCTGAAGGCCAGAGGACCTAGTTTCCAAACTGATGTCTTCAACAAAAATAAATTTTCTGTCGAGGAAAAGTGAATTCTTCACATGATTCAGTGAAACCCTTGAATATTTCCCAGTTTCTGTACAACTTGTTTGAAATTATTTGCGTCTGTGCGCTTTTTTGCAGGTGGAGGCAAAATGCCAGCAGATCCAAGAGCGGGCAGAGAAGAGGGAGCAGGAGCTGAGCAGCAGAGTGACTTCTCTGGAGGAGGCGGGGTCTCAGGCGGAGAACCAGGTGAAGGAGCTGAAGGAGACCATCTTTGAGCTGGAGGACCAGGTGGAGCAGCAGAGGGCCGTCAACTGCCACACCAACCAAGCCGTGCTGGACATGGAGAGTAGGTTCACACCACCAGCTGTGATGGCATGAAAAGCCCAGGGCTTTCAGGTGTTTCATCCCTTTCCCATAGATGAGGCATTAAGGACGTCTGTTGTTGTACACTGTATACACTCATGAATCGTCACAGTGATGTTTGGACTGATCGTTTTACTGCAGCTATGGGAAACAACTGAAAGTGAGCAGTGAGTGAAAAAGCCTTCCTGCATTCAACAGGACGTTAGACGTGACCGTTTAAGAAGCCGACCTTTAAGAGCACCGGTTTGTCGTTGCAGATCTCGTCAAAAAGCTGGAGGAGCAGAAAGCTGAAGCAGACCGACAGCTCAAAGTTTTGAACAGACAGATTAAGGTGAGAAATGTTCCTGGGCTCCTTAAAATGTCACAGTCCGTTGACATCCAACGTTGCTGTGGTGTTCTGATTTCACACGTTCCTGGACTCCACATCTCCTTCACTGCTGAATGAACATTGATGGCAAACATGTCGAAAAACAGAGATTGGAGGTCGGATTCTGAGCTTCAGAGTTTTATTTCACAGCACATATTGTTGTGACTATTTCTTCAGTTCAACAATGACAAGAACAGCGAGGTGTCGGTCACATTCCTCCAGCGCAGCTTTTATAGCT
>JASSRZ010000006.1:3814268-3825651 GCA_032164315.1 Malacoctenus gilli | reverse complement strand
CCTGCCAGCCCTCCTTCAGCCAGTCTGCCTCTCTCCCTGCCCTGTGTGCTGCTGCTGCTGCTGCTGCTGCTGCTGCTCACTGACCTCCCTGTCTGTGTGTTTGCCTCGGTGTTGCCCTTTCAGCCTGTCTGCCTCTCTGTCTGTCTGACTCTGTCTGTCTGTGTGTGTGCTGGCTGGCTGCACCTTTCAGGACTTTCTGACCTTTTTTGGGTTTGCTTTGCCTGGTTCCTGAACCTTGTAGCTGACGTAGATGTATCTGGTGCCACCTGCTGATCTTTGAATGAATAACCCCCCCGGACTCTTTTTGGATGAATCGCAGGATGGTTTGCACGGCATGACTGGATTAAACTCATGCTATGCGTCATCTACCACAGATACATTTGCAAAGCGTCTTCCTCACCGGGTGATTTAGCCAAACTTGACATTATGAGTGACTGTATTAATCCTTGGAGGTGTGCATGGAGTTTTAAGTCTGCGAGTGCCCAGAGGTTTGGCTTCCTACGAAAACAGTTACAAAACAACAACACATCCTTTCAAGCAATAAACAGGGAGTCGTTTGCAAGGTTCATCTTGTCTCTCCTTCTCTCTTCCTTGCAGAATGAGTGCTGGAGCCGCCTTCGATACAAAGACGGCCGTCGAAGGACACTAGAGACGAGCCGTCACCTCAACACCCCGTGAACACAGTATTATTGTTGCACTTACCGTGTCTTTGAAAATCCAATGTGGAGAACCAGTTTCATTGCGAGCCAATGTGACCAGTGTACCTGCAGTACTCTATGCGGAGGTTCATTGCAGGTGTGGCGTCCGTTTCTCTCCATGTCTCTCAATCGTAGGACCTTTCAGATAATAACTTTGCTTTTCTCCATTTCTAAATGAATGTAATCTTCATGTTTGTGATTCTTTTGTGAGAGGTGCCATACGTTCAAAACAGTCCATTTTTGTGTGTGAACCTGCTTTGTGCCTTTAAGAAAGTGACGATGTTTGGAAGTGTTAGAAGGACAAAAGAGAGGCGAGACGAAGAAAATGCTGTTTTAGGTTTAGTCGGCTGAAAGAGTTTCTATTTGAGGCTTCCTGCCCAAACAAAAGAAGAAGTGGACAAAAGTCACAATCACACAATTTCAGAGCATCACAGCGAGGAGTTACGATTGTGAATCAGAAGGCTTCTTGTTTTTTGCTGGACCTCCTGTGTGTTTTTCTTACTGCCTGTATCGAAAACAATGTCACCTCCGACCTGCTATATCGTTTACTTTACAACTTGACACGTGTGATCACGACCGGGTTTCGTTCCTGTTTGAATAGAATTGCGCTCTCGTGATCGGCCACTGGATGGTGCTGTGCAACACAAAATCGCATCGAATTGCTGACATTCTGTCCACAGACACCTGTGTAATCTGCTCCTTTTCCTCGATTATTTCAATATTTATACAAGAATCATAATAACTCTTCGTGTGAAACTGCCAAAACAAGAAACTGAAACTGCCACTGACACAAACAGCAGAACCTCAGGGTCACTTTTTACTGTCCTGACACAAACCAAAAGGTTCGAGGTCCATTTTAACTCGGAGACCAAGAAGACTGTGTAACAAAGTCCTGAAAGTGTATTTATTTTCCTTTGTGTTTGAACATCATTCGTGAGTTCAACTCATCTTCCCCAACCTCAATTTTTAAGGACAGAAACTAATCATGAGTTAATGATGTAAACTTTTTATCAGAAGTCATTGAAGGTGAAGATTTCTCCTCAACATTAACTTTTGAATTGTTTTGCAGATTTAGACAATATTTGGATGTCCAGATCAAAGCTTCAGGCTCTGTGACTCGTGTAGTTAACCCTTTACGCCTCTCCATGATTACACCTCTTCTGATAGTGTTTTAGTTTATCGTGGCAGGTTCTCAGGTTTTACTCACGATTCACCTTTTAAAGCCATATTTATCAGCCTGAAAAAATGACTACACGGTGCTAAAAATGTCAACACCTGGACAAATACTAGAATAGCATCCAGAAACAGCTGAGATTTTACTTGTGCGATTGTCCGTTTTCCTTTTATTGACCACCCAGTGAATGTCCAGTTAATTTATTCAGAGGAGGAAGACTTCTGACTGGGTTGAAACCTGTGAAAGAGCAAAGCAGAGTGTCATGGTGTGTCTGTTTCACTGTGGTTCTGTAGGCCAATAAAGACATTAAACGAGTCCCACTGTCGCTGTGTGTCTGTGTCATCTGTACTTTTTAGGAAGTGAGTTGGGAAAGTCTTCGTCAGTCGTTCATCCCTGATAGAGAAACTCCAGATCTTCACGCGGTAGCTGACAGTCCAATGTCCAACCAGGAGAGACGGGCGGGACGTGCCTGCATGACTCGCATTGTTCCCTTTTGGCTTCCAGTGGTTTCTGTCTCCAGCTGGTCGTCTCCTATCGACAGTTCAGACTGATAAGACATCATGCTGTCAATATGCTCAGCAGACACCTTGTTTTGGACTCATCCATTGTCACTGATCAGCAGCAGAGTGAAGTTTTGAGTCTGTTCACCAGCCGTCACGTTCCCTCACCACATTCTCCCACAATCCCCTGTGTGTGTGTGCGTGTGTGCGTGCGTGCGTGCGTGCATGTGTGCGTGTGTGTGTGTCTCTCTCTCTCTCTCTCTCTCTGGACAGCAACTGTAATCACTGTGTCCACCAGGTCCCAGGGTGACGAGGTGAGAGCGTCCGACTCGGAGAACGGCCGTCACTGGTGCGGCATCTCCATGATCCCGACCACGCCCGGCGACGCTAGCGGAGACGGCGACTCGGAGCCAGGAGCGACTGTCAAATCCCTCATTAAGTCCTTTGATACTGTTGGACAGAGTGAGCACGAGCACTTCGACACACGACACACTGAAAGGAAATCCCACTACAGAGTCAGCTGGGGGAGGGGGGGGTGGCAGAGGAACATGTATGGTGCCAAAGGAGGCATGAGGAGTTCATGTGTGACTGTTTGACTCCGTGTTCTCTGTACAGGAAGGAAGAGTCTGTGTGCTTTGGCTTTCAGTGAAATTGTGTGTGGTGGATGTTGTCAATGCTACAACTGCTCAGCAGCCATCCTCCCTGTGGGAAGGACAATTTCAGTACTTTCACCTTGGCTCAGAAGAAACACACACATTAAATTTGAATTATTTCGTCTGATCACAGTATAATTTAAGAGGTTCTCAAGTAGACAACCTGACATAACATAGTGACGGCAGCAGTTGTGTTGCAACAAATACTTTCAAGTTTTTAGCTGACAGGCAAATATTTCTGAAAGTCAATTTCATCATGTTTTTGAAATGTTTTGAACGTTGATTCTTTTTATTTATGACCTCTGGTTATAAAAAAGAGGAAAAACATCTGATCTTATCGAATAAATAATGGAAATGTTGTCTGGTCCAGACCAGCTTGCACTCAGCTGTATCGGTCGCACACCGCCAGTGGCCAGGGTGAGAATTAAAACTACAGGGTGAGGCTGAAGTATGGAGCTACAAAAGTCACAGCATTCGATCAATTCAGATAATGTATCATCATTATCAGTTTTAAAGTAAAAGTGTTTATTTTGGGGAAAAAACAACCTTGAATTATTCCAGTTTGTGTCTAAAAAATTAAAATTTTGTTAATTTCATGTGGAAAAATGTACTTTTCATATTTATTCCCTCACACTCTTTTTCATCTTTGCTAGCGCTCATCAGATCTCAGCAGCTACTTTTCATTTTGGCTCTGTTGATGATCGAGATGAAGATGAAATAGACATGAACGTCTAGGGCACCATGATGCTGCCAGGCTCCTCTGAATCTGTCGGTGTGTCGCTGGCTGTTGCAGATGGATCGAGCCACGCGGTCCAGATGCATCCCTCACCCAGGAGCCCTCTGAGCGGGATCCCTGTCCGCACCGCGCCTGCCGCCGCCGTCTCACCCATCCAGGTACTCACGGAGACGGACCCCCCCCCTAAAGTGCAGCCGTCTCACACTCTGTGTTGATCTTTGCTCTTTTTCATCCGTTAGAGACATTCGTACATAAAGCCGCTGTCAAAAACACTGGAAAAGCGAATCAACCTGGGAGAGTTCGCTCATCCTCACGGTACGGATCACACACACGATTAAACCATCAGCACCATCCACGCAGTTTGATCACAGCGTGTCGCTTCCACTACAGCCGCTGTGATGAACATGATCACCACACAAGAAGCTGCTTGATAACCAGACAAAACCTGTTGGTTTCAATCGGAGCCAGCTCTTCCCTTCATGTCCCTGAGCAGACCTCTTCACATTCAGGCATCACAGCCCATCCAGAGTTGAAAGGCTCTTCACAGAGTGGCCTGTGGAGGGATTTTTCTCCCAGCAGAAACTCTCCTTCAGTCGTTGTCTCCACGCTGTCACTCCCCACAGACAAGCTGTCGAGCTGCGGTGACGACCTAAAACCCAGCAGTCTGATGAGGAAGAGCCCCTCTCTGGAGTCTGTCATCAAGACCCCCGCCACCCTCAGCAGCCGCACGGGATCCTTCAGCTACAGCCGAGGCAGCAGCAGGCTCAGGTGAGCTCGTCACTGGCTGCTGAACTGCAGGGAACACATCTGAGTGGAGCTCCGACCTCAGCTCACCAGAGAGGTCGTCGGCTCTACTCTAGATGAGGAGGTCGGTTCACCTGCTTGACCTCCTGTTGCAGCAGGTGAGGACCGGCAGGGACAGCAGTCTGGGCGCCTCCGTCTCCATGTCCCGGAAGTTTCCTTCAAGAAGGAAGGATGCTTAAAACAATCCATTTCTATCAATTTAATGCCAAACCCATGTTGTTGCCACAAAACTGGTTCTATGTCTGCTGACAACATTTTCTCTTAGATGACTTTTCGCGAAAAAGACTCGACCCCTGTGAACAGATGTTGTGATGACAAAATCACAAGCGGATCAATGAAGGTTTGGCTCACAGTTTGGCCACGAGATCCTCAAATCACGCGAGGACACGAGATTACGACAGGGATTGTTGGTGTTCAATGTTTGGTTCATCAACCAGTCGCAGTAACTGCGGGACTGCTTCAAGGCTTCCCTCAAACAGCAGCGTATGACCATGTTTGGTTCTGAGTTTCAGCTTATGATATGGCCGTTCTATCAGTGATGATAATACCCCCCCCCCACCCCTTTTCATCTACTGGAGCTCAAGTTTGTACTTGTTTGGACAGGATCTCACTGCTTCTGGCATCACAGTGCCGCAAAACACAAAAGTAATGAATTCAGCAGGCGTGCTGCTGTGACGTGTGAAATGTTTACCATGCTCAGAGCAATGACCGAGTCTCCTGGTGTTCCCATGGCCTCAGCTTCAGCGCGAACCCCAGGGAGGAGACCCCTGATTAGGCCTGCACACAGGCGTCCAGCCACTCTGATGCACCTCGTGCTACACTCTGTCTTTCAAGCACACAGATGCTTCGGTGCATGTAAACATTTGAGCATGAGCCCGTGAGGGGGAATGTGCACATTAAAGAGGGAGGCTGGAGCTTCACGTTGCTCCCTCCAAGCAACACGGGACATTGTATATGACTGGCTTCATTCCAGGCTAATCTTGCACCAACTTTGAACTGTAACACAAATATACCACACTGGAAGGAGGCCTCTGTCTTACAGCTGCAATGTGAGGTGAAACTGAGAACAACCAACATCCTGGAAATCAGAGAGTTGCTTCAAAGGCAGCAAAATGTGCAAGACGGAGAGCGAGAAGAACCTCATTCGCTCTGTCAGGGAAAAACAAAGGCACTAGCCTGACACCGTCTCACAGTTTCGTGTGTGTGTGTGTGTGACCTGATAAAGTTTAAATGTATTGAACCTGTCGTTGACAATCGTGTTGGGAATGATTTGAGTCACTCTTGTAGAAGATCTATGTTGTAATCGTTTCATTTTCATGCTTGCCGTTGACCTGCAAGACGCGCAGCAGCAGCAGCACCACCACTACCACCACCACCACCACCACAGCCGTCTGTCCTGCTCTGCCCCCGGCCTGGCAGTGGCTAGTTTTGATCGTACACAGTTCACCCTTTGTTTACTTGCTAATCCCAAAAAAGTATAAGTGCAAAAAAATAATAAAATAAAATAGCAGCAATAAAACATTTATAGGTCCCTAAAGCTTTCCTTAGGAAGCACTTTCCAGGCTGCAAACTTCCTTCAAAAAACACTCCAGACTCAGTCATATCACCTGGTGTTACTCACAGAACTTCAGCAGTTATTAAACCTGCTGCACTCAAGCGTGCACTGACATGAGTGTGGATGTGGAGTTAGTTTAAAAGGGGCATCACACCTGGACTCGGACCACACACTCTGACCGTCGCTCTCTCTTTCTCCCTGCGACCGCCGTTCTCTCCTCCCCAGCGTGGAAAGAAAGGACCCTTTGGCTGCGCTGGCGCGGGAGTACGGAGGATCGAAGAGAAACGCTCTGCTGAAGTGGTGCCAGAAGAAAACCGAAGGCTATCCGGTAGGAGACCCCCTCCAGTACCGGAGCTGCCACCCCCACGCTCACAGCCCACCTCCTTCTTTGACCGCCTGATTTGAGCCGCTGTGGTCGCAGGTTTCCAGATGAGACCATGCTGCTGCTGGGATGCTTGGGCTGCTGGAAGCGTTTCACAGTGTTATTCAACCATGCCTGAGCTGGGAGACTGCTGGCTTATTACTGTGTGGCACAAGCACCTGTCATGTCATTGTGGCTCAGCTGTTATGGAAACAACTCACTGGATTTATGCATGTGTGTATTTATATAGGCCTCTCTCTTTGTGTCTTCTGCATGTCCCTGTGTTTATGCATTGTTATTGTGCCGTGCGGCTCACTGCGATTCCTGTATTCATGGAGCCAAGTGCTGACAGCCACACTGGCTTCGCCGCCTCCCACTAATAGCCAGTTTAAGGAGCCCATTAAGTCCGGCAGGATTAGCGATTTGCCTATGTAATCATTATGCTTCTGTGCCAGCATGCCAGTGGGATGAAGCTAAAGCTCTTACCGGGGAAAACCGGCGAACTGGTGGGTCCCCTTTTTACCCTGTCAGAGGATTGATTATCCTCACAGATACAAGCACGTCTCCTTCGCCCAGTCGGGGGTGATGGCGGCGTCGCCTCGGCTTCACGAAGTCAAAAGCCGCATGCGTAAGCCAATACCTGATAACAGACTCAGCTTTCCAAATGACAAATAGTCTGAGGTATCAGACGAGCCATCAGATCAATAGTTCCTTTTTTCTGGAGCACTGTGAACTTTGAGTCACCCTCTGCTGCTTTTTCTTGCGACTCATTCCTGGTGGGCAGTTTGCTTCTGATTGGATGTGAGCAGCGGGAATAAGTAAGCCAATGTAGTGAAATATAGCAGGGCCACAACACTTCTGAAGGAGCAGCCAGCCACCAATTCTCACTGCTGACGTGTGCTGTGAGTCTCACCCAGCATGCGACCGGGCCAAACCAGGTCAGACGCAGCGTGGCCAACACTGTGCATGTGTTGGTGAAACACACAATGCAGATTGTGAGGTGATGTAAACAAATGAGACAATCCAGACTGTCTGTGTGAGACGATGTTTGCTCTGTACACAGCCGGACGTGCTGATGATTTGTTTATTATCAGGACGGTTCGGGCACAAGAAAATTCGTTGAGGGAGCAGAGACAAATAATGTCTATGAGTTAGTTAGTTAGTTTACTTCTCGAGCCCAAAAGCAGGAAGAGAGCAGCAGAGTAATTGACTACTTATCAACTCATCTGCCATCTTTCAGCGGCTTTTCCACATTGACACTTGTCGAAGCTTTGAGGTCTCATTTCGACCTCGTATGCATGTTTTTATGTTTTCCATTTTATCTTGGCAGTTTTAAATCAAGTCCAGCTCCTTCGAGTTCTTCGCCACTTTCAGCGTGCTTTTGTTGCGTGAGGAACAAAATCAGAGCTGGTTCAGTTCGGGACAGTTTGGTCAGGGAAGATAAAACCCCGAATAGAGCCTCGTTCCCTCTGGTCCGGAGTGAACCGCGGAACCTGCTGCATGATCTGCTCTCACACAGAGCTTAGAAACCCAGTGTGATTATTTGCAAGTATCAGGAATGCAGTAAGAAGATTTGGCTGCAGTCTGCAGCATAATCACTTCCCTCCTGGAGTACATGTTCTTGATGTTTAGCTGAGGTCTTTTGTTTTTGCATTTTCTCCTCGTGCACCATGTGCCCGGCCTGCAGGAAGGATTAGACAGCTAAAGGTAAAAGTGTCTATTTTTAGGAGAGTGACACCAATTCAGACTGGATTTTGTGTTTTTTCCCGTTGGAAGCTGATTATTTTTATACATCTGCTTTTACACTATTCGACCGTATGAATGCACAGAAGTGAATGAGACACAATCGCCTCCTTTCAGCAGAGAGAAGCAGACGTGCTGGACTCATTCATGCTTTCAGACATCTGTGATGTTCCGCTGAGAGGAAAGGTCCTGCTTCTGAATGGTTTCCCAAACATTTGGGGCGTTTGGACTTTAACTTAGCTTTCTTTGTTTCTGCGAGCGCCATCAGCACAGATTTACGAGAGCTGCTGTTATTTGCCTCTTGAGCTTTCTCCTTCCACTGGTGAATTCCTCCACCTTCCACTGGGATTTGTGTCCAAATACACAGATATGGACCGTGCGTGCGTGCACTTGTGTGTGTGTGAGTGACTGCTGCCATGTCTGCATCGGTTGGAGTGGAGCCCTGCTAAAAAGACGCCCCGAAACCTCATGAAAACAAGCCCCCCAGTTTGGGTGTCTTGTCGGGATGAGAGAAAAGGTTATAGTCGGAGGACGAGGGGAGCTCTGGGTGTCTGGTGAAAGGTCACAGGCCTGAGTCTGAGCGGGAGCTGCTAATTAAGGTCCTAATGACCAGACAGGCTGAGTGATGGTGAAGGTTCTCCAAAGCAAAGACACAGAAACCGCCGCGATGGCCAGAAAAGACACGGCCACATCCAGGTTCTCCTTTCGCTCTGTCACGCTTCGCCTCTGCTCTGATAAAGGTTAGTGAGGTTTGCTTTTATCAATACATCCTGCTGCACTTTGCGGTCCCTCTCCTCTCTGCTGTGGTCTAAGGTCAGAGAGGTAATAACTCAACACTAATTGGCTCCTTAGTAAAGCGTCAGCGGCCTGTGATTTGTGCTCGGTGTCTTCGGGCTACATAATTAATGGTCACTTTGAGGAGGCTGCTCCCAGCGTCTGCGCTCGCTTTCCAGCCTCTCTCTGTCGCCGAGCGCGCCGTTGAGGAAACGAGCTCCTATATCACGCTCACCTGCGAGCGCAGAGCCAGAAAAGCTGCAGCGGGAGACAGAGACAAAGCATCGGGGGGGGGGGGGGGGTCCGCCCCGTGCCCGTTGTTATTATAGCCCTATTGTCAGCTGACCTTTTGATCAAACACCCATCTAATTAAAAAGAAAAAGAAAACGGGAGCTGTTGTTAACATGCTGAGTGATTATTTGTTGCTCTGTGTACACTGAGTTTGTCTCTCGCTGGTCACATGACTGAACAGCTTCTTCATGATTGTTTTTTTCAATGAAGAGTCTTTACATAGATGCATGTCTGCTTTACTGATTCTAATGATGAATTGAGCTCCCAGTTCCTCCATGTCTTAAATCATGCAGCAGCAGAGGCTCAGGTGTGTATGTGTGTGAGTGAGTGTGTGTCTGCGTATGGATGTGTGTGCTTTGTGTCAACATGTGTTTGCCATATGGATGGCGTCGCCAGGCAGGCTCGTGATGGAAAGAAGGGGGCTCGTGGAGCAAAACGGGAAAACATGGCAAATGACATACATTTAAACACACGTGCGCACACGCGATGGCCGTGCGATCACCATGGAGATGAGCTTTGGGGGAGAAGGTGGCGTGTGGACGAGTATCCGCGGGAGGTGATGTGGAGAGGCCATGACAGTCCTCCTTGTCCTCCTGCCTGTAGCGAAGCAGCAGAGAGCGTGAGGAGCTGAGGCGTGTTCAATGGTTAGTGGAGAGCTCTGACTCATTGAGCCTCCATCTGATCAATCTCTGTGCTACATAACATCTGGAATACAAGCAACACAGCGTGCAGGTCCGTCAAACTGTTCTCAGTGGGCAGGTTCCTTTGTTCAAAAATTCAAATCCTTTACAACTCAACAGATCATAATGTGTCCCAGTTTATTTTACAGGAGTTACTGTACAGTTATATCAGTTATATACCTCCTCTGTGATTTTAATCCTTACAAACACTTGTGGACACACACACACACACACACACACACACACACACACACACACACACACACACGCACACACGCACACGCATGCACACTCTCTCTCTCTCTCTCTCTCTCTCTCTCTTTTCTCTCTCACCAACATGCAAAAGCAGGAGCCATTAAAATGCAAAACACCAGCAGCTTCCAGTCCGACTTTCGACTCCTGAATAGAGTTGTTTTTTTCCTTGACCGTGTTTAATTCTGATGTTCGATGTGTTGCTTCAGTCAGTCGTCAGTTGTTATATGTTCTTTTATGGAGTCCCACCTGTTGTGTGTGGTACTACGACAGCACCGAGGCTGTTGGAGCCGCTGAGTGTGTGCATGTTGCCAAACTCTCCAAGGAGGCACAAAACGCGATGCCAGACCATCACACCTCGAATGTCCGATTCTCGGAAGCGCGGATCGATCGGCGCAGACCTTAAGCTGCCTCTGATTGACTCTGGCCTGTGGGAGAGACTGAAGGGGCCTCGCACAGGAAATCTGTATTCACAGGGGATCCCGCGCACGTCAGCGCTGGTTTGGACACTGACTTGAAACACAACACTGCTTTTATACGGCTCGCACTGGCTTTCAAGGCTTTTTGGTACATGTGACTCACAGGAGCGTGTGGCTGCATAGAAACCGCCCGTCTGGCTGCTCGCTGTCGTTTCTCTGCATTTCACTTGCTCCTCCTCTTCCCACTTGAATACATGCTGGGAAAGGAAAGCAATCAGTCATTGCAATTCCAGGATAAAAAGATGAAAATTGAAGCAGCTAAGCTCACAGCAAAACAGCTCGTGTTTAAATTCAGCATCCGAAGTTCTTCTCTTTTTCTCCAAGAGGATCCATTTTTCTCCCTTTTTCATCAAGCAAACGCTTTCTTGAACAGTCACTGTGGTAGAAAAACTCTCGAGCCTCCATCTGTATATTTACCAAGCTGTTTGATGTCTTAATTTAGGACAGCTTGGGACACTTTTGTAACTTTTTTTCCCCCTCAATTAACCATAGAAGCTCAACAAAAATAAACTCCTTGTTTGTTCAAGATGGGAACAATGAGCAAAGGTTCTGAACATTACGATCAGCTGGGCCTGACAGAGCGCAGCTTATCCGGCCTCGTCTGGGAAACTGACACACACACACACACACACACACACACACACACACACACACACACACACACACACACACACACACACACA
>JASSRZ010000006.1:3777753-3789735 GCA_032164315.1 Malacoctenus gilli | reverse complement strand
CACACACACACACACACACACACACACACACACACACACACACACACACACACACACACACACACACACTTCATTTATTCACTCGGAGGAAGAGCGAAGAAAGAGAAGTCTTTCTAGTCAGCTGTGAAAGAGGTTCTGAACGGCCTGACCTCTCACCTGTGGAGACTCACTTCTTCATCTCGCCCGTCTCCAACTTCTTCCTCCTGGTTTCTCACAGAGTCTCCAGAAAAAAATGCTTCACACGTACCGCCTGTGTTGCTGCATCTAATCATTGAATACACACAAAGGAATGTTATTACTGTACTGTCTGACAGTTCTCCGAATGTGAAGGCTTCCATTTGAACAGCTTCACCCACTGAATCACTGCACACGTGTGCTTGAGCCCTCAGGTCTCCTTGTAGCCTCTCCGATGATCAGACAGTCTGTCTTAGATCCCCTCAAAAGACAGAATCTCTCTCTCTCTCTCTCTTCTCTCTTCTCTCTGTCTCTCTCTCTCTGTCTCTCTCTCTCTCTCTCTCTCTCTCTCTCTCTCTCTTTCTCTCTCTCTCTTTCTCTCCACCCCCCTCTCTCTTTCTCTCTCTCTGTGTGGTTGAGGAGGAAGCTTCAGCCTGTATTCACATGTGTAGCTGCATGAAGTGACAACATTACTTCTTCAGTTGATCTCTCGTGCTGTGTCAGCAGCCTACTGACTGACAGTCTGATGAGCCTTCATAGAACTGCTGCTCTACATCCTCTTATTAAAATAGGTCCGACTGTTACCAACAAGTTCTTGTGGTTGGAGGCTACTTTAGAGGGGGAAGTCAGACATTGATCACATCAACTTCTGAGGCCGTCGAGAAAAAATATTCTGGCCAAAGTGAAAACTTTAAGCAAACATTTTTTGTCCTCCTCTGAAGCCAGAAGGGAACGTTTGACCTGCTTTCCACGGGTCCTCGTGGCCTCTGGTTGGTGGTCCACCAGGCACAGATGGGGGGGACAAAGCTGCATGTTGAAGCCAGAGGGACAGACACACATAGGTGTGTGCATGGACACACTTGACATGTAAAGCTCCAGTTTGTCACTGATACCAGACATTTTGTTCTTCACCTCTGCTGTGTTGAAGAAGAAGCAGCTTTCTGAAACACTGTTGTGTACATTCGTCTAAAGACCAAAAGATCTGCTGTTGGGAGGCATTCTGACAGCCAGCGGGTAACAAACAGGCTGCCGCTGCTTTGTCGAGTGTTTTTGGACAAGTTTCATGTCTTGATGACATGCTCAGTAGCAGTGGCTGATCTGTGTGGTCACGGAGAGTACGAGAGTGAAACCTGAAGCGTGCCCAGTGGAACAGAGGATGTGGTCAGACTGCTGCTGCTCCTGCTGCAGTGCTGTGGTTCCCTACAGGTGCACAGGGCCGCACTCTGATCATCCAAAGCTAGGCAGGGAGTGGACGGGAGCCACCGAGGCTGCAGCGCTGGTCAGCTGACGCGATGTCCTCCTGCTCCAACACACCTGAATCCAATGACAGCTTGTTAGCAGGTGGCTACAGCGCTAAATGGCATCCCGCTGATTTAAAGAAGGTGCGTTGGAGCAGAGAGACCACTGAGGCTCCGAGAAAGCTCCCCAGGACTGGAGGTGGGACACCCTGATCTGGAAAAGGTTCTTGAATTTTCACAGATCCTCACAGCCCCCCGAACACGACACCACTGCAACCAGGTTTAGTTTGTTTCACTTGTACAGTGCACAGAGTGTATCCGGCCAGACTTTGCACTGCAACATCATCATTAATAATCTTGCTATTCGCCACTAAGCAATGGTGATCAGCCACTTTGCACACGTACCAGCATCAGCCCTGCTCGGTGCTGAGGCGGGGGGGGGGGGGGTGCCGTGTGCAGTGGTGGAGGTCCAATGCACTGTTGGTGGCTCCTCCAGCTCGTCGTCTTTGCCTCCATCAGCATCTGTAATGAGTCACGAGCATGCGGTCGCTCTTCTGACTCACTTTGAGGAAACGCTGCCTTCGGTGTGAAGCGGCGCTCATGTGACGGGGACAGTCGGGACAACGCTGCGGTGACTTAGAGCAGCGTCCCAGCGTGCAGTGCTCTCTGCACCTGCTGTCCACACTTGATGTCTCTGTTTCGACGGCGCTCACTGAGGCGTGCTCCGTTTGTCACCCACACTCGGCTGTCAGAATACGGCGCCTGTGTACGCGAGCGTAACAACTTCAAACTATGAAACGGCACAAAGCCGTGCTGTTTGTTGGCCCGCGCGCCGTCGGGTTGCCGTCATGCTCGTGCTCGCCGGCAGGCGAAACTCTGGTCTTCACGTCTCCTGAGTGTGTGAGCGTGTTGGCAGCAGGAGCGTGTTTTACTCAGGAGCTGGAGAGAACAAGCATGTCGGCTCTTTGTGTGACTAGATTGTGATTCTGTGAAAATTCCATCCAAAGCAACACAGGCTGCAACTCACTTTAGTTACTAGGTTACCTTGTTGTTGTCTATTTCACTGATTCAAATCTTTTTTTTTTAATGAGAAGTAACATAAAAAACAACAGCCCCATTGATGCTTGACTTGATTTACACTCTGTATCGCTGAAGCATCGCTGCTTATTGAAAACCCGCAGGGACAAACCTGCGGCGCAGCTGCAACAAATGACACAGTGAATGGAAACACTGAACTCTGGTGAGCTCAAGTTGCTCACCAAACACGCATGGAAGAACATCAGCTGGATGCAGTTTCTATCTGCCTCCAGAGAGACCATGAGCGGAGCTGATACGGCACTGGGGTCAACATGCGCCTGGAGCTCCACCAAGCACCAAAAGATATCTCACAAATCTGTTCAAATTCATCAATGTGATGTGAAGTCTGTTCCTCAGTTTCCTCTCTGGACGTTGATCCAGGCTGTGACCCTCTGCTGTGCTTCCTGCAGGTACAAGGAGTTGATGACAGGAAAAACAGCCCGAGAGATCATCGCCATCTTATGGATCCTGTCCTTCGTCATCGGCCTCATCCCTTTCTTTGGATGGAACTACAAGTACACGAGCTGCAAGAACAGCAGCAGCAGCTCGGCGGCAGCAAACGCTGCCAACGCCGGCCTGACGGGGGAGCTGTGGGGCAGCGGGGACGTGCTGCAGAGCTGCCGTCTGCGCTGCTTTTTCGAGAGCGTGGTGGACATGCACTACATGGTCTACTTTAACTTCTTCGTCTGCGTGCTGCCGCCGCTGCTCATCATGCTGGGCATCTACCTGAAGATCTTCACCGTGGCGCGCAAGCAGCTGCGGCAGATCGAGCTCAAGTGCGTGGGCAACGGCGACAGCCACCACCATGGGCTGCTGCAGAAGGAGATCCGGGCGGCCAAGTCGCTCTCCATCATCGTGGGGCTGTTCGCCCTCTGCTGGCTGCCCGTGCACATCCTCAACTGCCTCACGCTGTTCTACAACAAGCTGGAGAAGCCCGAGGTCATCATGTACGTGGCCATCATTCTGTCCCACGCCAACTCCGCCGTCAACCCCATCATCTACGCCTACCGCATCCAGGACTTCAGGAACACCTTCCGCAAGATCCTGACGCAGCACTTCCTGTGCCGCAGGGAGGAGCTATACCTGAGCTCCAACGGCAGCAGGCGCAACAGGGACCAGATCCACATGACCATCGACCCCCTGCTGTAGACAGTCACATGGCTGGGAGACGTGGTGGGGGGGGGGCATCCGAGTGGCTGTGTCAGTCTTGAATTTTGTTTCCACTGAGGTTTCTAATGTTTACAGAACAAGGGTGTGATCCGTGAAGAGGAAGCGCCGTCAAACGCGCCTTGAATGTGGACCTTTATTTGTTTTCTATGGCCGGCGCAGTCTGTGGAGCGGCGGAGACCAGAGAGTCTTACGTCACTTTTGTAATCTTGAAGGAATTTTTCATTTTCAAACAACCTGTTGACGCTAACTGGATCTGTCGGACTGTGAATAGGACTCGTACCTGAAACGCTGCCCGTGGTGACGACTCCACCGCGTTCCAATCGACAAGCGCTCCTCTGACGTGTCCCGCTATCAGTGCCAGTGTTTAATAATTTATTTATTCTGAGACCTCGTCTGGAAGAATGTAAGTTTCGAAAAGGCGGAAAGTGCGTGTGGCTCCATCAGTGTTTTTAGACCTAAAAAAAAAAAAAAAGGTACAAAAATCTGTGGTCATCTTTGGCTCGTGAACCTTTCAGAATAAAACCCTTCTTGTGGCCATCAGAGCGTTAATATGCAGCCAGGAGCAAAACAAAGTTCAGCCCAAACTAAGAGAGGAAAACACCTGGATACTCAATGATGAAGGCAGTCATTTAAAAGCATGATACAAAGTTGTTTTCCTACTCTGAGAAGAACGAAAAAAAAGGAAACAGTCACATGGAATCCAGTTAACTCTACGCCTGCAGCTTCTGCAAATCAGGATCATGTCTGAAGCTCAAGGGTGATTAATCAGAGCGCATCTAATTAAAACCTGACATTTAGCCTCAAATGCTCCTTCAGAGTTTGTGTTGTCATCAAGCCACAATCTGGAGCCGAACTGACGGGACATTCACAGAAGGGACTGAGTCAGGCAGGTCCACCGACTGATGATCCTCAGCACGGAGCAGCAGGAACCTCGGTGCCAGTCAGTTTTATTGTGGTTCACGCTGTCGTGTTTGCTTTCAGTGTCCGAAGGGTTAAAGGTCAGAAATAGTTCGGTGTCATCAGCACATAATGTATTTGCAGACCAGCAGCTGTAGAATTGATGAGGCTGTTTCTCTGAGAGGATCACGTTTTTCAAAACGTGTACAGAAAGGCAGTCTGAGAAGCGTGATAGTTCTGGTAAAATCCAACTTGGAGTCGGACCCCAAAAGTACACAAGCTGAACTGTTTCTTCTGCTCGTCTGCTGCTGAAAAAAATGAGCTATGTGACAGCGTTTCAGATGTTTTCGTGCGTTTGTGAGTTCAGCAAAAAGTTTGTTGTCCCCTTGCGTATGAAATGTCTCTATCAACTAAGTGAAATCGACGGCGGCCAGAAAACAAAAATAAACAAAACAGACAAACTGCTTTTCCAAACCATGAATCATCAGTGGGAGCCAGCGGGGCCATAAAACGATCCGCTGTGGCTCGGCTCCAGAGGACGGAGACACTCGTGTGACTCCCAGATGAACAGCCAGAGTTGATTCAGAGGGGCAGGCCGGCATCGAAGGAGCTCCGCTAAACACGTCGGCGCCGCTGCTCCCCGCTGTTTCTTTTTCTCCCAAGACAAAAGCTCACCACATGGGACGCTGGCTGGAGCCTTCATCTGTATGACTTCTGTACGGACGGAGGCTCCACAGCTGCCGTGAGAGGACATAAACCCTCATTAAGGGCAATTTGCAACGATTCTTTAGACTTTCATTCATTTGGAGGCTGTTTATGGCGCAATTCGTCACTAATGAAGACGACTGGTGTCTTCAGTGACAGGGTCAGCGGGCACGAGTTGAAAAATGTTGAGGAAAGGAAGCTCGTTCAGCTCTCCATCACTGTGTTGTATGTGCGACACACAGCGAGTGTTGAGCGAGAAGCTCCAGATTTCTCTTCTCCTCCTCTGTTGTGTGCTCAGTACAAAACGCAGCCAGTGGTGACGGCGGTGAGCCCCACCGACACGCCCTCACAATCCCCACTGTGACCTTTCTGAATGTAGGAGGACCTCCTGTCCTCTGCCGTGTTCATGTCCACAAGTCCGCATCTGTGTCAGGACTCGTGTGCGTCGCCAGGTCGCACCGCGACCTCGTCCTGCTCGCCACTGTGCTGACTTTCTGCGGCGTCAGACGCTAACCTTTCCCTGGCCAACCCGAGTTGTGAAGCATCTACTGTCCCGCAACCCCCCCCCCCTCCCTCATCAAACTTAAGGTGTTTTGGTCACTACAGGAGAAGCGCTGCTGTCACTCTCCCATCGTATCCCGTTTGGTGTGCGTCACTGTTGAGCCACGTGGTGTTTAACCAGTGTTCCTGAGCACAGCGCTCCACTTCACCGCTGCAGCCCCCCCCCCCCCGCCCCCCGCGCGCTGCTATGTCCACTGCTCCCCCCACAAGTAACTACAAGGGCTAAACTACAGGAGTGTGCCACTGCTTCAGTACATTCCGATGGAGACATCCAGACTGTAACTGCACTGTATCGTTGTACAAGCTGTCTTTGTTGACTGGCGTGCGTAAACTAAATAAGTACTGTAGCTGTCCGTCTTTCTCCAAGCTTTTGATTGATGTCAGAGTTTCGCCTCCTCGTTTCTGATCCGGCTCGTCATTCCCGCCTCCTGCTCCTGCTCCTGCCTCTCCTTTCGCTGTGCCGGAGTGCCGCTACTAATCAGGAAAACACGAGCACTCACTGTGGATCCTGCGGACGTTCAACTTACTCCATCATGCAACACGACTACAACTGCGAACTGAAACTGCTATTTAACATGATGCAATCTGTATGTATGGTGAATTATTTTGTTAATAAAGGCAATGTTTATATTGTTGAAGGGCCTCCTCTGTTCCGAACACAGGGGACACACAGGGCCGTGACAGGGTTACAGTCCAGGCTTCCCTGTGGGGCACGAACCTTCTCGCCTCTTCCTTCAGGTGCTCCGAGCTGCTCCCACGATGCAAAGATGAGCGAGTGAGGTTGATGTTTGGCACTGGGACACCTTGAACACCGTGTCCTTGTGGTGGTGGTGGGCGGCGGCCCGACCGTTGCCTTCACCTGGACTCACCCAGAATCACCTCCTGACTCACTTAGATAAAGCTCCACGGGCAGTGTGTGAAAGTTACTGAATGTGTGTTGATACATGACAGGGTGGAAAATTACTTCCTGCTATAAAACGCTCACCGTCTCCATGATTGATGCCAAATGAGATAAAGGAAGTTCAAATAAAGCAGGAGGCACATCAGGAGCAAACGACTGATCTTTGGAAGCTGACCAAAAGTGACATAAAGCAGCATCAGCGGTCCAACACATGAAGGAACAGTTGGAGCAGAAGGGACCTAAAGTTTCCATAAAACAGCTCCGGAGTCCACGAAGAGCCTCCGCGTCTCATCCGTGTCACGGCGGCGCCGTCCCGCTCAGCAGAGCCGTCATCTCCTGATCGGTCACGCTCTCCTGCTGAGTCACAGCCATGGCCTGGCACAGGTACACCGCCAGCAAGTGTTTGCACTGGAGGGGGGGAGGGAGCAGACAGCGACTCATTACTAGAATGCCGGCGCTCAGATGATTAACGGCACGGATATGAAGCCTTTGCAGCCACACAGTCACTCCCATTCAAAGAGGACGAGTTTCCCCCCGACAGCATGAAGCAGAGGGCACAACACCAACCAAAAGAACTGCAATATAAACACAACAGTTTAATATTTTGACTTGCGCACCTACAGGAAATGCTACATGACTGAGAAGTCGATGTTCTATGAGCCCACGGTCGCTGGGACAGTGCTGCCCGCTGAGGGCTGCCCAGCTCCTCCAGCTGACCTCTGACCTCCTTGCCGGAGCAGTCTGGACCTGATCTGCTCTCATCCAGTCCTGCTGGAACCTGAGGCGTCTCCGGAGGGGGACGACTGCAGCGTGCACCAGCAAACCTACAGTATCTGATTACTTGTCGTGAACTACAAATACTCATCGAATTGGAATTTGGGAGTATTCTGAGCTACTGAGATTCATTTTTTCCAAACTTGTCAGGTCTCAGCATTGCTAAGTGGAGCACAGAAGATGCTGGAGAATCACAGAAGTGAATGTTTTTGTTGTTGAGTTGTCGGCGTGTTTTTTTGTAAGGGGGGGGGGTCGTACTAATGTTGCTGATGTGCTGGTGGGGAGTCTCCACGGTCGGCTGCAGTCCTCTGTTTCTCACACTGCTTTTAGCTGCATCCTCCAGGGAGACGAGCGGCCCTGGTAGTTCGAGGAGGAGCAGAGGTTGTTTGCTCGCAGACATTTGAAGGCAAAAAACAAGCAGCTGGAGCAGCAGGAGGGCCACGCCCATCAGAATGGACTGACCAGCATGCAGCTGCCTCACACTTCTGCAGCGTGGGCAAGTTCCACTGGTTTTTGAAGGAAACAGCTGACTGATAAGGAAACACAGGTTGTAAAACTCTTTTTTGGGTCATCTACTCAAACTTTACTCAGTAAAATGTGGTGAAAAGTACACCATTTCCTGTGTAGTCAATTCCTAAAACTCACGACACTGGTTTTGTTTCCTGCAGCACAAATACAATCAGCTTGTTTTCTAGTCGAAGCAGCAACACGAGAGACATCGTGCTGTAGTTTCCCTCCACCCACATTTCCAAGTATATACGATGAGGGGACATCTGACCGACGGGTGGGGCCTCCTGTTGGACACTCACCAGTAGGCTGTCATTCCGGCGCAGCACCGTGTGGGAGAATGCCGGGCACGGGCAGAAGTGACAGGACAGGAAGCAGGTGTAGAGACGGCCCGAACTTCCAACCACCTGCAGCACACGTACGCACACGATGCATTAAAATAAGTACATTTCTATGTGTATTTCCCGCTTCAGTCATTGCTGTTAAATCCATTTTACATTTTTTTCAAGAAAGCTTGAAGTCGATCTCTGTCAGGTTGGCAGGATCTTCACAAACCAATCCAACTGCTTTGGTTTTGAATGTTTTGCAGTGTCGGTTCTCAAATTTGAAACCAACACTTTTGTTTCCCTTCTTGTCAATTCAACAACAGACGTGCACGTCGTCCACATCGGTCGTGATTCTGTGTGGACTCCAGTTTGCTTTCAGAAATGATCAAACGTCCTGATAGCGGCTGAATTGAAGCAAACTGCTCCCGGATATTTCCAGGGCGTGGCGGCGGCGGGGGTGAACGGGAGGCTGCCTCCAGCAGCTTCATCAGCTCACATCAGTTGGTTGGAGGAGACGAAGTGGAAGCCATGCATTTTTAACCAGCCTGCATGTATGGAGCATCTAATGGAGCCCGTCCTCACATCCAGCACGTCTGCGCTGTCTCGCAGCTCCAGAGCAGACAGTGATCTAAGTGTTGTCCCGCTGCACATGACACATGGGGACATTAGGTTGGTGGATTAGCTCCGCACGGACGTCACAGTAACTAATGCTCCCGCAGTTGGCAGAGCAGGCTCCATTATTCTCCAGAGCTCCCATGCATCACCTTTCCTCCATGACCTCCCAAAGTACAACAGAAACCCCTCATTGTTCAGTGTGACGTTTCCTTATGAATAAGACACAGAGCAGCAGAGGCTCACATGGACTTAAAGCACCTCAGGAAAGACGAATGAGCCACAAGACCAGAACAGAAGAGAACCGTTGGCCACCGAAACGAAGCCGGCGGCGCAGGTCCGTTGGTACGCAGCTCACACTCGGCCGCCCGCTGGTTTTCCTGCTTGGCTCTCGTGTGACGCGAGGGGGCTGGCAGCTCGGATCATAAAGCACCTCCACCAGACTCAGTCTTCCTCTGGCCGCTCTGGAAAACCCACTGTTTACTCGCCAAGCTCGCCGGGCCGTGCAGCCCAGTGTGAGCCCTGAACCTCGTGGGAATCCCGGGCAGGAAACCCGGCCGAGTCGAAGGACGGCCGTCGGCCCGCCGCTTCCATTCTGCACCGCGACCTTCAGGGAAATCGAGGAGCAGCGCAGGATTTGACTGCACGCCACAGCAGCATCTGCACCACATTCACTGCGACTGGATACAAATACTTGGTCTCACTTGGCCTCACATACTGACCTGTCACCTATGTGCCCCCCCCCCCCCCCACAGGCTAAAGAACCCCACTGTATCAGACAACGGGACTGCTCAGACAGTCACAGCACGAGCTGTCTGCCGCAGTGAACATTGACCACTTTTCACATCAGTCACTGAAGTGTTCAATCGTTCTATATATTTGCAGCCATCGCGCATCCACAGAGATTTTCCTGTGAACGCTCCACAAACCGCATTTCCAAACCAATCGTATTGACACTCCACATCAACATTAGTTCTGGGTAGAAGTTAAATTTTTACTTTTACCAATATGATGCTTAATTTTCAGACCTAGTGTTTTACACATTTGTTTTTGCACTAATTTACAAACCAGAGCGGGGGGGACTATGAGCATCGTTGCCCCTGGAGCTGCTGTTTCTACATCGAGTTTCATTACTGCTGATTATACAAAGTTCACCCCTCCTGCCCCCTGCAGGCAGCAGCCCTCAGAAAAAGGTCAGTGAACATCAGCAATCAGATAAGGTGAAAAAAATCCTGCAGCGAAATGCCAAGTTTTCACGAGTTATTCATTGACTTGAGCGGAAGGAGGAGACCGAAGAACCATGAGGACATGAGGAACGCGATAGTTCGCAGAGGAAGTAATATATCAACAGGAAATGACAAAAAAAAGAAAGAGAAAAAGTGGAATTTGTCCATTTATGTTGGACTTCAGCATCTCAAGACTCCAAGTTGTGATAGGAAATGTCAAAGAATTTCCAGAACACACAACATTTGAGGAGTATCTTAGCTTCAGATTCAGCTGTCTGATCTGATGGGTACCTTGAGCAGCTCTCCTTCTTCGTGTCTTACTGGAAGTTTCAACAAACCTTTGACAAGTGAGTGACTAATTGCGAGGTCTTTATTTTGAAAGTGAGCTAAAGCTCTGCAAGATGTTTGTGATGAGCAGAGCTGCTCTCAGATAAACCCAGAGACGGCCAAAACAAACAGACTCAAGTCCAGTCGGAAAATTTACTGCTGTCTTCACTCGCGACTTGACCTCTGACCCCAGCGTGGCACCATCAGCTGCTCTCTCATCGTTTTTGGGGGTCTCCAAAGTCAGAGTGCAGACTCCGCATGTATCCATGCCCCCAAATCATCTCTTATTGCCTCACTGGTCGTGTCTTGGTTAAAGCTATCCGCTCGGACAGCGCTCCTCTTCCTCCTCCCAGCCGCCTACACAAGCACTTACTGTCAAATTTTAATTCAGAGTCAAAGAGCAGCGCAAACTAAGTATTTATGACAAGCGTTGACGTCACGCCAGCAACATGTCGTCGCGCTTCATGCATCACTAACTGAACATGAAACAGAGTCGCTGGATGACGGGAGCAGCGCTCAGCGGTGCTGATGAGACAGCAGCGACTCCAGCTGACACGCAGAGAGACGAGACTTCCTGTGACTGTCAAACAGCCCTGCAGGACACAGTCGGAGGGAAATAAAAACAGTCACAGATTCCATGAAGGAGCCACTCGCTACCTCAACAATGCTCAGTTGTGCTCTGCCAATTAATTTCATGTTCTTTATGCGAGCCAGCTTGTTTGCTCACTTGGTGGAGGCTGCAGTTTTCTATGGTATGTACAGGAGTGTGGATGAGATGAGGCGCAGCCTTAATGTGCTCAATGTGCGACATCAGGAGGCCACGAACCTGGCGCCGGAGGAAAGTCCTTAAAATGTTTTATTTCACTACAAAAAGTCTCAAGAGAGAAATTAGCCATGTTCGCCGTGATGAACATCATGTCAGAATGCTTCCAAAGCCATCAAGCCCGCCAGCACTGCTGCAACCTCTGGGCTCACACAGCAGAGAAGCAGCGCTCAAGTGAGACGACACAGCTGCAGACTGCACAGATTGAAGCGCAGGTGCCTCATCGGTGGAGGGATCCAAATAAAAGGCTTGTTCCTCATCGCTTTGACAAAAAGGGGGGAGAAAAAATGGCCCAAACTGCATTATATGCTGAACAATGAATGTCAGGCAGCCTTGGGGGGGCAAAGTGAAACAATCACTTGAAAGTGTCCCAACAGAAGCAAACCGGCATCCTTGTGGAGCTGCATTGTAATCTGCGGTTCCTTTCATAAAACTATTTTTACAGAAGAAGTTTACGGGAAACTTGAAGGCGAGCGAGCGACCACAGCCTCCGGGGACGCCGCACCTCTGCTGCGCCGCTTTTTTTGCCCCAAAACAGCATAAACAGATGCCCCCTGCCCAGAAACGCCCTCCTGTGCAAAAATAAGGTTGATTTGGGGCAAAATGACCCGGGAAAGCCCAAAAAACTGTTTGAAAAAAACAAAACCAAAATGGCCAAAAAAAT